>CM067552.1:11215000-11815000 GCA_034509755.1 Anisodus tanguticus | reverse complement strand
TCCTTTGAGACTTTATCGTATGCTTTTTCAAGGTCTATGAACACCATATGCAAGTCTGTCTTCCTATCCTTATATTGCTCCACAAACCTCCTTACAAGGTGAATAGCTTCTGTAGTCGATCGCCCCGCATGAATCCAAGTTGATTCTCAGAAATCACACACTCCTAATTCTCACCCTCGCTTCCACCACTCTATCCAAAACTTTCATAGTATGACTTAGCAGCTTGATACTCTTATAATTATTGTAGTTTGGGTATCACCCTTGTTCTTGTACAACAAATCTAACCTCTATATTTGATTTCTCTAAAATCCAACATGTCAAATACAAATTATGAACATATCTTGTCAAAATATATTTTCTTTCAATATGTAAATACTGAATTTGAAGGGGAGCCTTAGAGTAACTGGTAAAGTTAATGCCATGTGACTTTGAGGTCACGGGTTCAAGCCGTGTAAATAGTGTCTTGCAGAAATGCAAGGTAAGGCTGCGTACAATTGACCATTGTGGTTCGGCCCTTCCCCGGATGTCGCAAACTGGGATCGCTCGCCAGCTAGGTCAGATTGGAGCAAGATTTTATGAGAACATATTCCCCATATTCGGGGACAAGGGGCGGAACGACCTCTCGATCTACTTACTGCAGCCCAGGAAGAAAAATGTTGTCTAGGAGTTCCCTGTTGCTCCAATATCCCCTACGCCTAGGACGTTGTCTGGGCCAAGATCCCCTGCGCATAGTGGGAGCTTAGTGCACCGGGCTGCCCTTTTTTATGTAAATACTGAATTATTGTACACCGTTTCGAAATTTGATTTATCATGCTGATTTGAGCTTTGAAAATTCAGTATTTTATATCTACTTTTATTTACCGATTATCGAAATCGAATTTTGAAAATACTGAACTAAATACCGAACGCCCACTTACTCACGCGCCTCTAAGGTGGTGTTAAAACACAGTTTGATCTGTCAAACTAGTGGGGTTTTAGCACTTGAAGTTATACTCCCTCTATTTCAATTTATGTGATGTAGTTTGACTGAGTATGGAGTTTAAGAAATAAAAGAATTTTTTTAATCTTGTGGTCGAAAAGAAGACTTTTAAATTGTTGTCAAATATCATTCTTTTTGGGACCGATTAAAAGTGTCATATAAATTGGAATAGAGAGAGTATAGTTTAGGAGTAACGTAAAGAAGAAATAGTTTAATAATAATGAAACTAACAAAAGACGTGATAGCTTAGGGCATTTTTAGTCCATTATCTCTAGTAAATAGATTGCATAAATAATTTTAAATAAATACATAGCATTTTAAATTTTCAAATAGATAAATAATTAGTAATTTATATTTTATAAATGTTGAATGCATATACTATACAAATTAGTAGTAGTAGTAGTCTTTTTCTTAATCTCTGCTAGGGTAATTGCGTTATGGCTTTCCATCTCCGACAGGCTTTTCTCAGACGTTCTCCACAAATACGGTACAGCAAATAACTTATTCACAGTACTCTTTTCTTATTATTCTTTTGTTTTGATTGATTTTTTTTTAATAAATCTGTAGGGGATACTACTACTCCCAGCAACACAAATTTGGTAGCGATGTTGTTAATGATTTTATACAACCCAAAGTTTTAACCGAAGAAAGGCATTTGACAACAATATTTTTGTTGTCATATGTTGATGTTGTTGCCAAAAATACTTTTTTCCAACAACAAAAGTTGTTGCATGCCGTTGCAATAACCACTGATGCAAAAAGTTTTCGCAACAATAATTTGTTTTTTTTTGCCATTTACGTTTTTTAGCGACAATACATTTGTTGTTGCTAAAGTTTTGTTGTCAATTCTATACTTTCTTGACATATGGTAAATTTATCAATTCCATTTGCTTAATTAATTCTGAAAGAAATAATCCTTGATTATTTTCATTAATGAATGAGTATATATATAAAATACAATTTTCATAATATGGAAAATCATATTCTTGTTCTACTCCCAAAACTCTACTCTATTTGTATAAGAATTCTACAAATATGGTAAGTGTACAATGCTAATTATATACACTAAATATTCTCCTAAATCCCGTGATATAGACGGTCCTATGTGGCTTGAATTTTCGTGATATAAACAGTATACACATAGCAGTGTATATACCGTGTATATCACGAGTATATTTATCACACCCCCGTAGTCATAGCGGGCGATCTTCGTGTGCTGAGACTGTCCCTAAAATCTTTAAATAGAACCAAGTGAAGACCCTTCTTCGTAAAGATGTCCGCAATTTGATACCTGGAAGGGACATGGCAGACGCGTACTTGTCCACGAGCTACCTTTTCACGAATAAAGTGGATATCCATCTCGATGTGTGTAGTGCGCTGGTGTTGAACCGGATTCCCAGAAAGATATATGGCACTAATATTATCATAATAAACCAAGGTAGCTTTCTGAATGGGACAATGAAGTTCTTAAGAGAAGATTACGTAACCAACATGATTCAGATACCACATTGGCTACTCCTCTATACTCGGCCTCTACACTGGAGCGTGATAATGTAGATTGTCGCTTTGCAGACCATGAGACCAAGTTATTACCAAGAAACATACAATATCCAGACGTGGAGCTTCTGGTATCTGGACAACCACCCCAATCAGCATCCGTATATAAGACAAGTGTAGATGTGGATGATGGATATAAATGTAAGTCATAGTTAAGTGTTCCCTGGATGTAGCAAATAATGCGTTTGAGCGCATTCATATGCTTAACCCTGGGATCATGCATAAAAAAACACACCTACTACACGGCATACGTAATATTCAATCTCGTGAAAGTAAGATACTGAAGAGCTCCGGCAAGCATGCGATAGTTGGTGGGATCCTCATACGATGAGCCCGCCGCAGCACCCAGCTTGGGCTTGGTATCAACTGGAGTGGAAGTAGACTTACACGAGGACATACCGGCTCTCTCAATTATCTCAGCGGCCTACTTCCGTTGGGATAAGAATAACCCAACTGCATGATGAGTGACAGCAATCCCCAAGAAGTAACTCAAGGGCCCCAAGTCTTTCATAGAAAACTCATAACTGAGCAGTGTCATGATAGACTTGTGGAAAGCATCAGAAGAGGCAATCAAGATAATATCATCCACATATAATAGAATATAGGCCAGGGAAGTACCACGACAATATATGAACAACGAATTATCAGATCTGCTGTGAGAAAACCCAATAGAAGAAACATAGTCTGCAAATGTCTTATACCAAGCTCGTGGGGCCTGCTTAAGCTCATACAAAGACTTCTTCAATAAACATACATGGTTAGGATATTTGGGGTCTTGAAATCCTAAGGGTTGATGCATGTATACGGTCTCCTTAAGATCACTATGTAAGAAAGCATTCTTCACATCTAACTGATGAATGGGCCACGCCTTTGAAAGAGCCTGACTGAGAACAATGCGAATGGTAGCCGGTTTGACCACCAAACTAAATATCTCACCACAATCCACGCTAACCTGCTGAGATTTACCATCACCTACAAAACGAGTCTTATGTCTCGTAAAATAACCATTAGAACTATCTTTATAAGTAAAAATCCACATAGACCGAGTAATATTAACACCAGAAGGACGGGGCACCAACTCCCACGTCTTGTTTTCAATAAGAGCATCATATTCATCATTCATAGCCAATTTCCAATTTAGGTCATTTAATGCAGACACTAGGTTACGGGGTAGGGGATTTAAGAACATTAGAATTTAGATTAAAATGTCTTTTTGGTTTAAAAATACCCCGTTGACTACGAGTGACCGGTCTATGACTCGGGGGAGAATTGGGTGGATTTTGGGAAAACTTCGGATGGATGATGGAGTGGCCAGTAGGTAGTGGGCCTGCTGGCCCAACACTGGAAACCGAAACTGGGACAGAATCAGAACTCGGGGCAGAAGCAGTTTCGGCATTGGGTTGGGCAACCGGCCCAATAGTAGAAACTAGGGCAGAAGTAGTGGCTGGTGATAGGGCCAGCAGGCGGTGGGCCTGCTGACGGTTCGAGGGTACCGGATTGATCCAAAAGGTGGTGCATAATGTACCGTGAGGCTTCATCATCTATAAAATTATACAAACGAGGCACGGGACTACTCACTTTAGCAAACGAGAATTGAATTTCATCAAAAATAATATGGCGACTAATTATGATTTTATTAGAGGATAAATCAAAATATTTGTTACCACGATGATTAGATGGATAACCCAAAAATATACCAGTGGTAGAACGGGCTTGAAGTTTGTTAATTGTAGTTGACGGAAATAGTGGATAGCATAAACGCCCAAAAACTCTAAGATGTGAATACGAAGGATTCTTATTATAGAGGATTTTAAGAGGGGATGAATATGCCAAACCTTTGGTAGGAAGTATGTTAAGGAGATAAGTAGCCATTTGTAGAGCATGATGCCAAAAGGGAGGGGGTACGAAAGCATGGACCAATAAAGTTCAGACAATATTATTAATGGTACGAATTTTTCGTTCAACTTTCCCATTTTGTGAGAACGTGTGAGGACAAGAGAAAAGAAAAACTATGCCATTATCGGCATAAAATTTTCGAAACAACCCATTATCATATTCTTTGCCATTATCACATTGAATATTTTTTATCTTCCGTTCGAATTGTGTACGGATTAATGTTCTAAATTTTAAGAATGTGAAAAAAACTAGAAATTTTTTCGCTAACGGAAAGGTCCATAAAAAATTAGAATAATCATTCAAAAATAGAACATAATAACGATGGCCCACAGAACTTAAAATGGGAGAAGTCCATAAATCGCTATGAATAATATCAAATGGCATCAAAGTACGAGAAGTATTGGCTACAAATGGTAATCTAACATGTTTTCCTAAAGGACAGGATTAACAAATTAGAGTACTACGTGTACCCTTACAAGAAATAAAATTATTTTTATGCAAGGAAGAAACAATAGACGACCCAGGGTGATCCAAACGTGCATGCCACAAGGAAGGAGCTAGAGCTGCAAAAGTTGATGACAAAGATTGACTCGAGAGACTGGAGGCAGGCGTGATTGGATAAAGATCTCCCCTATTATTGCATCTCATGAGAGGTATACCCGTTTTGAAATCCATCATAGAAAACACAAAAGGATCAAAATTAACAGAAACTCAATTATCATTGGTGAATTTTGGGACATACACCAAATTTTTAATTAATTTAGGGGCATGAAGGGTATTTTTCAAGACAAGAGGTGGATTGGGGGGGAGACAAAGTTGCATGACCAGAACTACGAATTAGAATTGAGTCACCATTACCAACAATAATGCCACGATTGTTGCTCAAATTGAAATAAGACGAGAGAGTACCTTGGTCGGACGTCATGTGAGAAGTGGCGCCGGTGTCCATGTACCAATTCGCGTCTGGAGGATTTAATCTAAGGGTATGCATAGCGGCCTCAATATCTGTAGGTGTCGGGATCGTATTTGGGCCTGCAACATTGAAAGCCTACCGGGGCCGAGGCCCAAGCACACTGGACTATGGACCCGACCCGGAACGTTGCTGGGTATTGCTTAAGGGACCCGAGACAGTGGGCGGGTAAGTGGGCTGGACTGGAGCCTAATTCCCATGGAAATAATTTGGTGGGTAGTAGGCGGGACTAGGCCACTAGCCACTGGTCTAGTCCCACTGCCAAGC
The DNA here is from genome assembly GCA_034509755.1 of Anisodus tanguticus. Lineage (NCBI taxonomy): Eukaryota > Viridiplantae > Streptophyta > Magnoliopsida > Solanales > Solanaceae > Anisodus > Anisodus tanguticus. The sequence goes on along the minus strand of CM067552.1, from coordinate 11,809,331 downwards.
GGCCCAGGGCTAAGACCAGGTGGGCTGGGACCCAGTTCCCCAAGGCCCACTACCGGTATTATTACTGTTTCGGCCGACGCCATTGTTGCCGCAACGATTCTTGCCATTATTATTTTGGTTTTGACCTTTCTTGTCGCCACCGTTGTTATGGCTTTAGCCCGAATTGTCAATAAAAATGTGAGGGTTATCGGATGAAGTCATCATCTCATGGAACTTGCGCCGGTAGCCGCCTTTTTTGCCAAGCCGGCTTCTTCCAATGTGAGCATCGAACGGGCTTGATAAAAATGGGGAAGTGGATTACTTTGGCGGAGTAGAGTCCCAACTCCAATATAGGCCTCAAATAGGCATGCAACCATTTGTAGGAAAAGATGATTATTGGTAACAGGCGCTCCAACGTTACGGAGTTGGTCTGCCAATTCCTTGAGCCGTTTACAATAAGCTGAAACATTCGAGAAATCTTCCATGCTAACTTGTGAAAATTCTTGCTCAAGAGTGACCACTCGGGAATGTTGGTTATCCTGGATTATATCACGCAATCTATTCCAAGTAGCCATAGCCGTAGTGTTTGGTTCAATGATCGTATGTAAAAGGTCGGTAGAAATAGTGGAGTAAATCCACTGAAGGACGGTAGCATCAAGGGTAATCCATAGTTGAGGATCCTCCGCGGGTGTAGGAACAGCGAGAGGAATGATGTGATGGAGTACTTGATGTGAGATGGCGTGAATTTTGAATAATTCGGCCCACGTCGCATATTGGACGTTTTCCATCTCAAGAACAACAGGGATGTGGTTCTTGATGTTGGAAACAGTAAGGGCAGGATGAAACATGTTCTTTGACGTAGACATAACGAAAGAACAATAGGTGAATGAGGGATTTGGAAGAAAAAATTGGGAAGAGAAGAGGAAGAAATCGGCTCGAAAATCGGGGAAGGGTCTCGGATTTGCGAGAAAGCCGAGTAGTAGTGGAAGAAAGTGTAAGGTTTTGTGAGACCTAGACTTCTGATACAAAACCTAACGACGAAAGTAAGTTTATTCTTTATTTACCTACTTATTAGTTTGCTCTACCAAATTTCTTGTAGATTCTAAATACCTTTTGTAAATTTATCTGCTTATTTGATGAACCCCTGTTTGGATGGTTGTTTCCTGTGGTTCATTATTGTATTGTTTTTATTGATAACATGTTTGTTTCCATTATTGTGTAGTAAACCCGTTGTAACTCCGTTGTTTTATAACTATGAAAAAACTCACTTTTTATAACCATGAATTTGGTGGTATTTGCGTGGCTACTTATAAAAATGTTGTTAAATCACAACAATTGATATAGTCTATCCAAATATTGTATTCATTAATAACATTACAATTCAATACCATACTATACAATAAAATATGATGTTGTATATTATGAAATCATGGGTAATGACCATCCAAACAGAGTGGAAAAGTTTTCATTTACTTATCTATCTCTAGTTCTGGAGAATTCCCAAATTATCTAAAAGAAAGTATTGAACATTGAAGTAAAAAAGAACGGAGTTAATTCATATAGTCGACTAGAACTAATTTGGGATTGAGGAATATATATATACTTAGTGCTTCTTGTTACAATGTTAGTTTTAGTGTAGGATTCATGAAAAGAAAAACCACTAGTTTGATGCAGAAAGGACTTATCTTTTCTGGAGGGATGCTGTGTGCACAACGTTGTGCAAGATGAACATTGCTAACCAGCCAACATTGTAGTAATAGCAACTAGCTGCAAACAGGTTGTGTGGCTGATTCAAATGCAAGTGTAGTTAAGGAATTGAGAAAATAACAAATAAGTGGAGATAAAAGACATTATAGTGATTTCTTCTCATCTACCTAAATTTTAGTGGACAGAGTTACCGGATACCTATGTCGGTGGGAGGTTAGCATGTATTTGTTGGAACATTCTATGCTAAAACAACTGTTATGGACCCCACTGTTATAAAAAAAAAAGAACAATTAGTTTAATATATAACGTAGAATCATGTTGTAAAGAATGGATCTTGAGCCTAACTCAATCTCAAAAGCTAGCTTGTAAGGTGAGGATTGTCGAAGCCCATATAAGGATTGCCTATGAACACTTATATGCCAGACCGAACAAGTTATGTTTTCCCTTTTTGTACAATCCCATTTTGATCCTTGGATTTAAGTGGATGTTTCAAATAATGGTTAGTATTCTTCATGTTTCCCCTTTTGTTTGGTAGCTCCTTATTAGTTGCAAATTTTCACTACAACTTTTTTTTTCCAGTCAAGCCATCCACCCGAGTTTTCACCTCCGGTGGTGGTAGGGGGTTTGCGATGGACCCCTACCATGTTTATTTTCAGCAAAAGAGACGTTACAGGTGGGAGCGTGTCTTAAAGCCAATACCTCCATAACATATGAAACTTGATGCATTGAAAAGATAAATCCTAAGGACCAACTAAATGCAATGATCAAGAATGAAATTAGTGAGACTCTTCCTGTACAAAAGAAGACGACCATGTCATTCTGAGTAATTCTTAGAATGAAAAGCTCGTCCTTGTGCAAGAGAATGCCAAGTTGAGCATAGACATAATCCATGGTGGGAGTGATATTGATGATCATCTTGGTGACCAAATTAGCTAGCCAGGTCCACACGAGAAGGCTATAAGGAAAAAATGGACTAGTCATTACCAAACTGGAACCGATTCCTCTTTACCCTGAATCTGAAATTTGGCATGTTGTCCCGGTCAATCTTCAGTAATGATTTTGTCACGACCCAAACCGAAGGGTCATGACGGGCACCCGGACCTTACTAGTCGAGTACCACTAATCATATATTTAATATCTAACCATAATTAATCATGGGCCAGGGCCGTCACAAAGTACCCTGCTGACACATATAAATGGTAAAGTGGAAAGGAGCTACGTAAAATCTTACAAACAGAAGAACCCAACCTATGCATATCTACATACTAAGGACAACAAGGCCATACATGACTACTATACACAGGACACTGTCTACAAGCCTCTAAAGAGTACGTGACATCATAAGGTCGGGATAGGGCCCCGCCATACCCATATGCATATGCAAAAATACCGTACTAAGATTAGACTGCAACTCCGGGACAAGTGGAGTGCTTCGATATCAGTTGAACCAGCAACCTACTAGTGCGAATCGTCACCCTGTCTACCTGAGCCTGCGGGCATGAAACAAAGCGTCTCCAGACAAAAGGGACGTCAGTACGAATAATGTACTGAGTATGTAAAGCATGAATAACAATATGAATCTATAAACTCTAAGAAAAGGCATAAACGCAATATGAAGCGACAAGCAGTAAATGAAACCATGAGCAACATGAATGCCACATGAGCTGAATAATGAAACTCAAATACAACTTGTCCGGACAGGCCTTCACTTTTATAAACTATCCTCGTCTTATAGTGAGAGGTGTATAACATATCACTACCTCTAGGTATTCTTTAAGGTGTATGTGCGGATATGCAATGTCATGTAAATACCGATTTATGCATGTGTTGCGGAATGCGCAAACCGATCCATTATATGTATATGTTGCGGAACGTGCAACCCAATCCAATATATTTATATGTATATATGTTGCGGAACGTGAAACCCGATCTAATATATTTATATGTATATATGCTGTGGAACGTGCAACCCGATCCAATATATTTATATGTATATATGTTATGGAACGTGCAACCCGATCCAATATATTTATATGTATATATGTTGCAGAACGTGCAACCCGATTCAATATATATATATATATATATATATATATATATATGTTGCTGAACATGCAACCCGATCCAATAAATTTATATAACTAACATATAAACAGACCTTTCATTATGAGTCAATAAGACAAGATATACATGAATCAATAAGCTTCTTCAATAGAGTGAAGGGCATCTACATTTCTAGATTTCAGGAGTAGAGTTACTTTGGACGGACATTCACTTACGTTCGTTTCATTATGGGTCATGCCAAAAAAGGAAGAGTAGCCTTAACATACCTTTAGTGTCGATTCTACCAACGGTGATGAACTTAACCTCTTCACGCGTTAATCTCAATAAGTGAAAGTAAGACCTTAATTTCACCCTTAAAATCTTAAAATTCTTGCTGGGAAATTTATGAATTTTCTAAAAAAAAAAAAGACAAATGGAGTTGGCCGAGTGCTCCAAATGGCGTAAACAGCTACTTCCTTTTTGTACTTTGCCAATTAAATATAGTAAAAGAGATAGAGGTATATATGTGTATTAGTCAGCAACTATTTCATATAGAGACCCATCCATTGACACATGCCTCTCCCTACCTAGCTCACTTAATTAGTGTACTAATCTAATGACTATTTACATGTACACACCAATATACACGTATCTCAAGTCAATTTAAGTTGTCCTTATCCAAAATATAATTTTAATCATCCATTTTAGTGGTTCCCGCTCAGTATAATGACTATAATTAATCTGTCATTAACTTAATGCTTCCATATTAATACTAGTTAATTAGCAAACCACGCATAGTAATAAATATGCTTTGAAAATAGGAATGAATAACATGAACATCCTTAACTACTAAGAGTAGAATCATTTATGGGACAATATTACGTTTACGTTTCGTACTTAGAACATACGAAAAGAAGGAAGGATTGCCTCAACATACCTTGGTCTAATACTTCGTGTGACTACAATGAGTCAATCCTTCTGTTATACGCTTAACCTTAAATACTCATACGAGCCCGTAAAAGATTGTAGATGAAGAACTGTGTCTTGGTTGCCCTCTTTCGAACTCTTCATGATGTTACTTCGTTAAAAAGTAATGTTCAATCTTGTTGGCCTTGAGAAGAATTACATTTGATTTTTCAAAATTGGAACCAATCTTACCTGCGTGATATTTCTTTCAAATAAGCACGAGATCTTCCATAAAAATGCTAAGATGTTAACATATATATGACTTCTATATAGCCAAGATGTTTCAGCATGATGTTCATTAGACAGAATTCATGAAAATGAGATAATGGTGCTTAAAGTGTCTTTTTTCTCAATCTACGTGTAAGATTTTATGGAAACTTATGCTTTGTCATCAAAATATTCCCATTACAAGATTATGTGCATGAATATCTCATGCCACGTCAAAGATCCACATGGATTGGTCCATCTAATGTTTTCCACCAACATTAATTCATTTCTTGTCATACACTATAATTCTTCATTTAATCAATTACACACATAATTAATTTTTAATTCTAATTTACTTAAATAGTAATTATTTTAGCACCCTTCATATATCCATTATCATAGTCATGTGATATAATACTAGTCCGTATCCACTTTCGGTACACATAAAATATTATTTCTAGTCATCATTGTCACACTTTTTAAGTCCTAAATTATTTCGGGACCGTATCATTTTATATGCTAAGCTCTTGATGTGAATACCTAAGTATAACAAAATTTCCCCGGGACTCAGGTCAACTTACATATGTCTAGCGATTCAAACCACGGCCCAAAAGTACAGGATGTTACAAATTTCACATGATTAGGCAAGGTCAAAGCACTAGTGAAGAAGGCATGTACATTGTTAGGAGCAGCATGATTAGCAAGAGCATCCGCTACAGTATTAGCTTCCCTATAGCAATGCATGATGCTATTGGGAAATTGGAGTTGTGTTTGGACATAAATATAAATTGGAACATCAGCTACAGTATTCACCATAAGTTGAATTCCTTTTATTCACTTTAAATACTAAGTGGGCGTTTGGACATAAGAATTGTAAAATTTGGAAAAATGTGGTACTATTTGTTTTTAAGTTGAAAATTGTATGTGGAAATTGTAGTTGTGTTTGGACGTAAATACAAATTGGAGTTATTTTTAAATTTTGTGAGTGATTTAGTGTGGAAATTGTGAAAACAACTTTTTAGAGTTTTTCGAATTCCGGAAAATTTTGAAATTCAACTTGAAAATTGTAACAATTCTATATCCAAACAATTTTCTTGAATATTATTCCGGAAAAAAGTGAAAACTATCCATGGCATTTTACAATAATTCAGTTTCTGTTGGCAGTCATTTTGTTGGATTAGAATTATGCTATGTATTACAATCCCTGCATAACTTCTTTCTAGCAAAACGATCCCTAAGTGTGTTTAAGGATAATCTTTTCTGCTCTAATTTTGTGTTTGATATTCTTCTGTTCAGATTACACCACCACTAACGCGGGGAGTCCAAAGTCGAAATGAAGTTCTTTTCCATTCATGTGCCAACATAAATGTTTGAAAGTGTATCGTGGTATACACGATATACACGGTATATACAATGCCTTGTGTATACCGTGTATATCACAGAAACACAAGACCACTGTCCGTGATATACTTACCAAACTGTATGTGATATACATGGTAAGTATATCACGGTTTGGAGAGTATTTTGTACCATATTATTTGTAATTAATTAGCATTGTACACTTACCAATGCCTTGTGTATACCATGTATATCACGGAAACACAAGGCCACTGTCCGTGATATACTTACCAAACTGTCTGTGATATACATGGTAAGTATATCACGGTTTGGAGAGTATTTTATATCATATTATTTGTAATTAATTAGCATTGTACACTTACCATAATTGTAGAATTCTTGTACAAATAGAATATGGTTTTGGGAGTAGAATAGGAATAGGATTTTCCATATTATGGAACATTGTAAATTGTATATATACTCATTCATTAATGAAAATAATCAAGGAGATTATTTCTTTTATGGTATCATAAGTCTAGGTCTCACATACCTCCTTCTCCAAAAGCTTCCGCTTCTCTCGGCTGATTCGAATTCCGAGCCCTTCCTCGGTTTCCGAGCCGATTTTTACCTTATCTCTTCCCAAATTTTCTTCTGAATCCCTCAATCACCCTTTGGTCTTTCGTTATGTCGACGTCAAAAAGCTTGTTTGACCTTGTCCTTACTGTTTCCAACATTAAGAACAACATCCCTACTGTTCTTGAGATGGAAAACATCCAATATGCGACATGGACAGAGTTGTTTAAAATTCATGCTATCTCACATCAAGTCCTCCATCACATAATCCTCATGCGGAGGATCCTTAGTTATGGATCACTCTTGATGCTACCGTCCTTCGGTGGATTTACTCCACTATTTCTACCGACCTTTTACAGACGATCATTGAACCAGACACTACGACTATGGCTACCTGGAATAGTTTGCATGATATATTTCAGGACAACCAACATTCCCGCGTTGTCACTCTTGAGCAAGAATTTTCCGAAGTCAGCAAGGATGATTTCCCAAATGTTCCGGCTTATTGTAAACGGCTCAAGGAATTAGCGGACCAACTCCATAATGTTGGCGTACCCGTTACCAATAATTATCTTGTTCTCCAAATGGTTGCAGGCCTATCTGAGGTCTATAATGGCGTGGGGACTCTCCTCCGTCAAAGTAATCCACTTCCACTTTTTTATCAATCTCGTTCGATGCTCACGTTAAAATAAGTCAGTTTGGCCAAAAAGGCGGCTACCGGCGCTAGTCCCGCGGTCATGATGACTTTATCTGATAATTCTCAAGGTTTTGTTGATAATTTAGGCCAAAACCGTGCTCATGGTGGAGGCAAGAAAAATAAAAAAAATAATGACAAAAATCGCGGTGGCAATCATGGTGGTTCCGGCGATGGTGGGGGTAAAACAATGGTAGTGGTCCCCGGTACGGTGGCAGTGGGCCATAGGCCAACTAGTCCCAGCCATGGGCCCCCTGGTAGTGGGGCTGGGCTGGTGGCCAGTGGCCCAACGACCCCTATTTTCCAGTTTCTCCAGTCCCTGGACAGTGGGCCACCTAGTAGCCCTTCAAGACCAATTTATCTCATCCTTCCAGTGGGTTCCGACACAGTTCTGGGCCTGGACAGCATGGAGGTCTGCTTGGGACTCGACCCCCGCAGGATTTCCATACTACGGGCCCCAATCTGATTCCGACACCTACAAATATTGAACCCACATGCATACACTTAGATTGAATCCTCCAGACGCGAATTGGTACATGGACATCGGTGCCACTTTTCACATGACGTCCAACCAAGGTACTCTCTCGTCTTATTCCAATTTGAGCAAAAATTGTGGCATAATTGTTGGTAATGGCAACTCAATTCCAATTTGTGGTTAGGGTCATAAAACTGTCTCCCCCCTCCCCCATCCACCTCTTGTCTTAAAAAATGTCCTTCATGCCCCTAACTTAATTAATAATTTGGTGTATGTCCATAAATTCACCACTGATAATTGGGTTTTTGTATATTTTGATCCTTTTGGGTTTTCTGTGAAGGATTTCAAAACAGGGATACCGCTCATGAGATGTGATTGTAGGGGAGATCTTTATCCTATCATGCCCGCATCCAGTCTCTCGAGTCAAGCCTTGCCATCTACTTTTGCAGCTCTAGCTCCTTCCTAGTGGCATGCACGTTTGGGTCACCCTGGGTCGTCCATTGTTTCTTCCTTGCATAAAAATAATTTTATTTCTTGTAATGGTACGCGTAGTACTCCAATTTGTCAATCATGTCCTTTAGAAAAACATGTTAGATTACCATTGGTAGCCTCTACTTCTCGTACTTTAATGTCATTTGATATTATTCATAGCGATTTATGGACATCTCTCGTTTTAAGTTCTGTGAGCCATCGTTATTATGTTCTATTTTGGATGATTATTCTAATTTTTTATGGACCTTTCTGTTAGCGAAAAAATCACAAGTTTTTTCCACATTCTTAAAATTTAGAGCATTCATCCGTACCCAATTCGATCGGGAAATCAAAAATATTCAATGTGATAATGACAAAGAATATGATAGTGGGTTGTTTCGGGATTTTTGTGATACTAATGGCATAGTTTTTCGTTTCTCTTGTCCTCATACTTCCTCGCAAAATGGGAAAGCCGAATGGAAAATTTGTACCATTAATAATATTGTCCGAACTTTATTAGTCCATGCTTCCGTACCCCCTTCCTTTTGGCATCATGCTCTACAAATGGCTACGTATCTTGTTAACATACTTTCTACCAAAGGTTTGGCATATTCATCCCCTCTTCAATTCCTATATAATAAGACTCTTTCGTATTCACATCTTACGATCTTTGGGTGCTTATGTTATCCACTATTTCCGTCAACTACAATTAACAAACTTCAAGAACATTCTACCCCTTGCGTGTTTTGGGTTATCCTCCAATCATCGTGGTTACAAATATTTTGATTTATCATCTAATAAAATCATAGTTAGTCGCCATGTTATTTTTTATGAAACCCAATTTCTATTTGCTAAAGTAAGTAGTCCCGGGCCTAGTTCGTATAATTTTTTAGATGACGATGTCTCCCCGTATATTATCCACCATTTATCGGATTTGTCACCCACCCAAAATCCACAAGCGGGCCTACTGCCCACTGGGCCTCATGTCCCATCGAATCTGCCCAGTGGGCCAGTCCCTCACGTCCCGGGTCCAGCAACTAGGCCAAATATCTAGCCCAGTTCTGCCCCTACTTTTGCTTCAAGTCCCGATCCAGCTTCCCGTGTTGGGTCAGCAGGCCCACTGCATGTTGGCCAGTCCATCACCCATCTGAATTTTTCCCAAAATCCACCCAATTCTCCCCCGAGTCACAGACCGATCACTCATAGTCAACTGGGTATTTTTAAACCAAAAATATATTTTAATCTAAATTCTAATATTCTTAAATCCCCCTACCCCGTAACCCAGTGGCTGCGTTAAATGACCCGAATTGGAAATTGGCTATGAACGACGAATATGATGCTCTTATTGAAAATAAGACGTGGGAGTTGGTGCCCCATCCTTCTGGTGTTAATATTATTTGTTCTATGTGGATTTTCACTCATAAAGATAATTCTGATAGGTCTTTTGCGAGACATAAGGCTCGTCTTGTAGGTGATGGTAAAACTCAATAAGTTAGCGTGGATTGTGGTGAGACATTTAGTCCGGTGGTCAAACCGGCTACCATTCGCATTGTTCTCAGTTTGTCTCTTTCAAAGGCATTGCCCATTCATCAGCTAGATATGAAAAATATTTTCTTACATGCTAATCTTAAGGAAACCGTTTACATGCATCATCCCTTGGGTTTTCGAGACCCCAAATATCCTCATCATGTATGTTTATTAAAAAAGTCCTTGTATGGGCTTAAGCAAGCCCCACAGGATTGGTATAATAGGTTTGCGGACTATGTTTCGCCTATTGGGTTTACTCACAGCAGGTCTGATAATTCATTGTTCATATATCGTCGTGGTACTTCCATGGCTTATATTCTATTATATGCGAATGATATTATCTTGATTTCCTCTTCTGATGCTTTGCGCAAGTCTATCATGACAATGCTTAGTTCTGAGTTTGCTATGAAAGACTTGGGGCCCTTGAGTTACTTTTTGGGGATTGTTGTCACTCGTCATGCAGGTGGGTTATTCTTATCACAACGGAAGTATGTCGCTGAGATCATTGAGCGCGTTGGTATGTCCTCGTGTAAGTCTACTTCCACTCCAGTTGATACCAACCCAAGCTAGAAGCTGCGGCTGGCTCACCTTACGAGGATCCCACTCACTATTGCAGTCTTGCTGGAGTTCTTCAGTAACTTACTTTCACGAGACTGAATATTACGTATGTCGTGCAGTAGGTGTGTTTGTTTATGCATAATCCCAGGGTTGAGCACATGAATGCGCTGCTACATCCAGGGAAAATTTGACTATGGCTTACATTTATATCCATCATCTACATCTACACTTGTCTCGTATACGGATGCTGATTGGGGTGGTTGTCCAGATACCAGACGCTCCACGTCTGACTATTGTATGTTTCTTGGTAATAACTTGGTCTCATAGTCTGTCAAGCGATAGTCTACATTATCACGCTCTAGTGTGGAGGCCGAGTATCGATGTGTAGCCAATGTGGTCTCTGAATCATGTTGGTTACGTAACCTTCTCTTAGAACTTCGTTGCCTCATTCAGAAAGCTACCTTGGTTTATTGTGATAATGTTAGTGTCATCTATCTATCTGGTTCAACACCAGCGCTCTAAACACATCGAGATGGATATCCACTTTGTTCGCGAAAAGGTAGCTCGTGGACAAGTACGCGTCTACCATGTCCCTTCCAAGGTATCAAATTGCAGACATCTTTACGAAGGGTCTTCCCTCGGCTCTATTTGAAGATTTTAGGGACAGTCTCAGCGTACGAAGACCGCCCTCTATGACTGCGGGGGTGTGAAAGTATATCATGGTATACACGATATACAGGCATATACAATGCCTTGTGTATACCGTGTATATCACGGAAACACAAGGCCACTGTCTGTGATATACTTACCAAACTGTCTGTGATATACATGGTAAGTATATCACGTTTTGGAGAGTATTTTGTACCATATTATTTGTAATTAATTAGCATTGTACACTTATCATAATTGTAGAATTCTTGTACAAATAGAATAGGATTTTGAGAGTAGAATGGGAATAGGATTTTCCATATTATGAAACATTGTAAATTTTATATATACTCAATCATTAATGAAAATAATCAAGGGGATTATTTCTTTCAATTTTAAGATACTAATGGGAGCAGGATTCTCCAAAAACAAAGCCATCATTCAGAAACATATTCATATGTTCTTATTATTGAATCCATTTGTACTTCAGAATTATTAATTAAAAAGTTAATGTTTGTTTCGAAGGTAATAATTTTTCATAAATGTCCAAGTTCAATGTAGAAAATGTGGAGTTTTATTTAACGCATAGAATGAGTTTTATTAAACACTGATGTAAAGGGTTTCAGTAGATAACACAATAGATATGAACTTTTTGAATTGATGTGGCAGTTTCATATCATTGTTCAATTTTAGTATGGCTTACATATTATGAACTAGACCTTACAGTTCTTGAATATCCTCAGGTATCTATAAATCCATTTTACTTACAATTTTGGGAAAATGTCCAAGTGAAGTCTCCTATTACTTAGCATGTAATGAGTCGATGAGAACTTCATAACTCCCCTGTTACTGGCAATAGGGTAAGAACTAGTCAAGGGATAAAGAATGCTACGTGTATACCATCAAGGCAAAAATGATACTGTAAAGAGAGAACAAGTATCTACATTGCTGAAATTCTTGCAGGAAAACGTCGTTGTATGGGTGAGCATTTCTTCATTCTATCAACTGAACAGCAGCAATAGCTGGTATTGCATCTCTCAATTTCTGAGTAAGAGCTACACGAACTGTCATCACAGAAGCTACAGTCCCATGTTATTAATATGATGGGCCCTTTGTTATAAATGTGAAACAGATTTGATAGAACTACAGATATAGAACAAGTGACGGAAATAGTGTTGCTATCTACTATATTATTATTATTATTATTGCTAGCTACTTTTTAAATGTTAATTAATGACTTTCCACCTCCTCTTTCGTACGATGAGAACAATTATAGTGAACTTTGATCCAATAAGTTTCGGAGGATTCAACAAAAGTCAATTTCTTTGATATGAAATAATGTTAAGAATTTTGAAATTGTAACTTCAAAAAGTATAATATATATGCTAAGTGATAAGAACCATTTATGAATCCACTTCTAGCAATAAGTTAAATAGAAGTAAGAAATGATGAAAAACCGGTTACAATTTAAATTTTAAAAAATATTCGTGAACACTTTAAGATATGACCATAGTGGTCAATGAAGTGGGTTAAAAAGTCCATAAGTTCTCAGGTTCATATGTCAGCGGAGACTAAAGTATTACTAGGTAATTTATTCTCTCTGTAAGCGTTGGTAAATAGAATTCTTCGATATTTATATTGGTGGGAGATAACAGATACCTCACGAAATATTAAGGTGCGTGCAAATAAACACGACATCATGATTATATAAAAAAATAATAATAATCATACAAAGATCTCATATGTTTGGTGTTGTTGATCTTCTCTGTCTTAACATAAAGATATGATGATAAAACATTTGTAATGAACCACAAAGCTTAATAATTCATAAAGTAGTAATATGTAAAATAAGTAGTCGTCCTAATATATTACAACATTAAAGTGGTAAGTTTGAATATCAGTTTTTAGATATATATTACATGAGTAGAGTCCAATATCAATTATATGAAAATCGGTATAGTGAAGTTTAATTTCTCAAGTATTTTCCCCTAAATTATTCATGAAAATGGTGGTCCTAGAGAAATTTTCAGATCGCCGACATTGACTTTTAAGAAATCGGGAGCTTTTGAAGGAAAATATTTAATTTTTATTATTGTTTGGGGGTAATTAAATGGAGGGAAATATTTAGTTTCTATTTTTTTTTGGGTAATTAAAATGGTGGGGGTTAGGGGCCAAAATTATTTTTTAAAACTTTGGGGTTAGATTTGGACGATGCTGACATAATAATAGGTGGTTGTTTGCTAATACTTTAAGACTTGTGGCATTTTCACCAATATAAGTGTTCAAAGTGACTTTTTGGCTAAGAGCCCCAAGAAACTTGCAATCCGTCCAACCCCGCATCACATTTACAAAAAAAATAAATCAATTCCCTTTGCCCAATCCTGTTCTGTCCCGTTGCGCTTAATGTCACTCATTGCCATCCTTAGACGCGCAAGCGTAATTTTTGCAGCATAAATGTGAGTTAATTCTTTAAAAGATCACTCGTGTTTGAAAATTGACTACTAATATTTTTTATTTTTTTAGGATTAGAATATCACTAAACTATCACTAATTTTCCTCAAAAAATACAATAACGCAAAAAATATGATGTAGTTTGACTCAGCATGGAGTTTGAGAAATAAAAGAAGATTTTTGAATCTTGTGGTCTAAAATAAACCAAAAATATTTATGTGGTTATAGCTTATCTTGTTAAGCGTAAAAGGTAATGTTTAAAGTTAAATTTTTTGTAAATAAGAAAATATATTATTTTTTTGAGACTGACAAAAAAGAAAAGCGTGTCATACAAATTGGGATAGAATAAATATTTTTTACCACTATTCTCTATCAATTACAATCACATACTAACAATTAGCACCGGCCTTTAGTGCACAACCACTTCCACTGCCATAGGGTCGGCTATTCGACTTTTCTAAATGAGGCAAGTCTACTTTAGTTATTCCCAGCTACTACAATCACACGAATCAGTACATTAGAAATTGTAATTAAGTGGTCTCATGAACATCTTGGGAATATTTTATATGTTCAAACTGTTGATGATTTGCTGATTAACGTACGTTTATTTGAAAATGTGACAAGTTTGTGCTTAAAAGTCGACCTTAAACGCTTATCATTTCACAAATTCACTAACACAAGAGGTCTAAAAAAAATTCCTAGTTAGCTTTAATCCGAATTAAAAAGGGAAAAAGAGTAAAACAATAGAACTATTCGAAATAAGACAGATTTACCTCTGTTATATTTTTGGCTAAAAGATTTCCTCCAACTAGTCAAATAGTTCAAAAATAGCTTAATACTAACGGTTACTCTAAAACAAGACAAAAAATGATCAATTTTGCCATTGAAATATTCAAAATGGAGTAGTTTTGTCCTCCAATTAAAGTTAGGGATAAGTGTGCAAGAGTGAATTTTTTGCCAAAAAAAAAAGAGGGTAAATTTGGACGATTTCAAATAGTTCAAGGATATTTTTGACCTTTTTTCTTAAAAGAATTGTTTACTTAAAAATTGGATTAACTACACAAGCTAATTGATTCCTAAATTTGATCTTGTGCTCTAATCTTATGTTATCTTCTTTATAAAATACAAAATACAGGTGTCATCATTTGAAGCAATGGAAACTAAAAATGGTACCCAAACAAGTTTATATTATTAAAATCTGCCCAAAAAACAGATGAAATAGTTAAATAAAAGGAAAAGAAATTAAACGAATTTAACATGACAAGGGACTTTATTATTGCCTCAGAATCCTTGTAGAAAGGAGCACATGCATTAACAATCTCTTTCCTGGACTTTTTAACGTAAATCCAATCCAACAGAAACATATGGAACCCCCCATTACAACAAGGAAAATAAACTCTCGATTATTAACCCAATCATTTATGGAATTCTTTCATTTATGTCTCTTAGACCAAACTTAATTACTGGTAGTAGCCCAATTACATAAAATCAATATATACTAATATGTATATTATATGTATAGTATATGTATATTTAAGTAGAAATATACAAAACTTATACATTTGCTGACTATTTTGTAAACTAGATCATTCAAAATGTATTGAACTGTAATTGTCGCATTATTTATGAGAACATGGACATTTACCATCCGTCAGCAATTGCTTGATAAAACAGGGCCGTTAAAAGCCATTTAAAAAGAAAACGTTTAATCTCTTCCAAGTTTATAATTAGAAGTTGTTAGGTTCTAATGAAGTTTTAATCAAGTACTGCCATGTTTCAATTTTTGTAAAAATAGTCTTTTGAGACTTGCAAATAGTTGTTATTATTTTGGTTTCTACATTTAATTATTAGTTGTGTTTAATTATATCAAGTATCTAATCTTTTTTTTTCCTGGACAATATCAAGTATCTGATCTCACTGAATAATTTCAAATAAAACAAGTAGAAAACAGTTTCAATAGTTAACCGATTTGACGTTGACATGCAAAAGAATATATGAAATGTCTCGGCTGCTAAGGCCGTAGCAGGTATTAGCATCTTCTAGATACTCAAATTTATGGGAAGGTATTTGATTTAATATTAAATTTAAAAAGAAATGAATTTTTTTAAAATTTATGGACCAAAATAAGTCATAAAAGTTTTTGTGAGTATAAATTATCTCATCATTAAAGATAAAATGAAAAGTTTAAAGTTAAATTGTTACTATAGGTAAAAAGATATTATTCTTTTGAGATTGACTTAAAAAAAAGAATATCAGATAATTAAAACGGGTGGAGTAATATATACTTTCCTTTTCTTAGTCTTCAACTCAGCTATAATTTCTTTCTTTTTCTATGGAAAGAAAGTGAGCGCGAACCTCAAGAGAGCAGGTGCCTTTTATTGGAAATTTACTAATGTGAATTTAAATATATCCCATTATTTATGACTCAAACAATTGGGGCCCTGCACGTCGAAAACTTCGTTTCCACACACGTGCACACGTAGTGCCAAGTATCGCAAATTTCATTAGTGAAAGAGATATTGGTACGTATGTAATACGTTTGAGACATAGAATGATGGACAATTATTGGCCAAATGACAAAGTATTCCACGTTGGTAAACGAAGGAAGAAGTGTAAGATGAAACGAGTCGGAAGTCGCCGCGAAGGGCCGCAACGCAGCCCCGTCGGAGCCGAGGCGCCGGAGCGCCGCGGCGCTAATTGGGTGGCCAGTCACTGGAGCCGCGACGCTAATTCACAGAGTCGCGGCGCTTCGGAGGCCACGAAAACTTCTTCTAGCTGGCTGCCTATTTGTGCCCTCATATATGTCTCGTAAGTTGCCTAGCCGATCAAACACAGAGGTCTTGGTGACCCCCTCCTTACCAGTGGGCTTTTTTGGAACCCATATGGTTTTCATCGGTTGTTTCCACTTGAAGTCCTTTGGCTAATCTGGCTTAGCAAAGGATACCATAGATATCAGTACTGCAGGGAAATGGTCAGTATCAACAGACATTTCAGCTATGCTTTTGGTGACCCCCTCCTTACCAGTGGGCTTCTTTGGAACCCATATGGTTTTCATCGGTTGTTTCCACTTGAAGTCCTTTGGCTAATCTGGCTTAGCAAAGGATACCATAGATATCAGTACTGCAGGGAAATGGTCAGTATCAACAGACATTTCAGCTATGCTTTTATCGGCTAGCTTGAACCTGCCCTCCTTGATGCCCATTTGAATTGCCTTCCTTAAGAACACACAATTATAAGTAGCGTGGTTATACGAATTGTGCCATTTATAGTACTTCTTATCCTTGAGATCTTCGGCAACCGAAATCCTATGGCCATCAAACAACCAAATTTGTTTATCTTTAAGCAGATGATCAAAGGTCTGACCTGCCTTTGTAATGTCAAACGAGTAACCGATTTTGTCATCAGTCGAACTAGTCTCCTTGCCCTTCGTAGCTTTCAGGGTTGGGCAAGAGTAAACCTTACCCCTGACAATCTCGGCTACCATTGCGTCTACCTTGTAATCGGCTGACTCTGAGTCAGACTCATCTGCCTCAATAATGGATACCAAATGGGAGCCTCGGTTTCGGTTAGCTCTTCTTTTCTCCTTCTCCTAGATGTACTGCTCTATTTTTCTAGCCTTCTCGGCTAACTGGCTTAAGTCAGAGCAGGATTGTCCCACTAATTTCTCCTTTAGCTGAGGATACATGTTGTTGATTATCACGTGGGCGCATTCTGATTCAGGAAAGTGTACAATGCATTTCCCAAACTTCTTTCTGAATCTTTAGATGTAATCGGTAGCCGACTCATCGACCTGTTGCTTGAGATTCGTCAAATCGGTTACGATGACCTGAGGTTGGGGCCAATAGAATCTATCATGGAAATAACACTCCATGTCAGCCCAGCTCTGCACGAAATCGGGGATCAAGGATGAGTACCAGGCAAATGTTGTTCCAGTTAGAGAAACGGGGAATAACTGCAGCTTGATACTTGTTCTGGCCAACTTTGCCACATTGGGCGGTAAATATGTCGATGTGCTCAATGGTAGATTTGTTGTCATCACTCGAGAAGGTGGTGAAATCAGGCGTTTTGAAGCCTCTTGGCAATGGTGCTACCCGATCTACCCAATCGGGGTAGTGCTTCCTGTAAACAGGCATGTCCGAAGGTTTTAGTTGGATGCCAAAGTACCTCCTCATAGTATTCGCAATGGTTTCAGGGTTCATCAGCTCTAACGTCCCTTGACGATTCTCAACTGGAACCGGCTGGTAGGCGTTCTGAACTGGAGGCCTCCATTTTGCACCTTGTTGAACAGGGATTTGAAAGTTGAAGATATTCTACTGGCTATTACTAACAGGTGGGGTATATCCCCATTGTTGCTGTTGGGCATAACCACCAAAGCCTGCAACCTGAGCTCCTGGAACAACTAGGTGTGCTATCGGCTGTACCTGAGTAGGTACTGACTGATACACATTTGGCTGAGGAACAACACCTGGAGTCACAGTTGCATACTGCACAGCGCCGTTCTTCAGAGGGATGATAGAACTAGCCGAACCTTCTCCTGGATACAGTCGATTGGCTTCCAGTTCTCTCACCTGCTGAACCTCATTATGCACCATTGGCTTGACAATGTCAGCCAATTATTTGGAAACCTAGTACATAATATCGTGGATGTCTAAGTCAATCTGATGTCTAATGAATGGCGTGGTCATAACAGTTAGACCTTCAGGCTGACTAAGTTCACCCACAGCTTGGGTTGATTGAGGAAGTGGAGGGGTATCAACCGATGTAGGCATACCCGAATAAGATGATGGCTCATTGTTCCTTCTGGGAGGATTCAGTTTAGGATGTGTACTAGACTCTGGGTTCATTTTCTTACCAGACCTTAGGCGAATACGCCAAGCGTGATCCTGACCTGGAGAATCAAACTTTGCTATGATATCACCTATGGTCCCACTGGGTGTGCCAAATTTGTTCCCGTCCGAAATATTTGTCATTTTATCGGCTGACAAAATCGGATGACAAATTGATTCCTTAACTAAGCAATTTGGGATGGAAGCGGAACTCTAACTTTCAGCTATGGGTTCCCCAACTACTCCAGAAAGCGTTAGGATGGCGATTGAGTAAACTAAGTGGTAAGAAACATGAATACATCTAGAGTGCAATAAAGGCGATTAAGGTAGGATAAAGATATGTAAAAATATGTTTTTTGATTGATTGTGTTGTCTTTATTCTGTACAATTGATCTTACATTTATACTACAAGAAATAATACGTGATCCCCCTATGTTAGCCACTAAATTACCCACTAAATCCACTAGCCAACTATGATGAGGTGGTGCCGATTTTTGCTACTTGTTTTCCTCTTGCATGACCGACGACACTTCCTTCTAGCTGTTGATTATTTATTTCTGCTTCTTGGGGTCTAAAAGGTGCTTTGACTTGGTCTTCGAGGCATCCAAATATGTGTGGGTCCCAGTCATTCCTTGGACTTATGGTTCGACCAAGTTACTGAGATAGCCGATGGAGCTTTTCTAGCTGAGGGCTAGGGCTAATAAATTCGGCTACGAGTCAGTTCAGTTATTGGCTTAGAATTCTGTTGCCTGCTCATTTTGAGATTTTCCATCTTCGACTGCCGCTTGATTCGGCTAAACACTAAAAGTATTTTTGAGTGTTAACAAAGTTCAACCTTTTCAAGTTAATCTGAGGTTTTGATACCTGAGTTTCAATTTATATTCAATAAAATATGGTTACCATGAATCAGCGGAGAAAAAGAAAAAGAAATAGTAATTAAGAAGGCCAAAAAGTGGGATGAATCAATTAACTTATATATAGATCTATTTTGAAATGTTTCTTGAAAAGTAACAACAATCATCATTGCTCAATCTTGAAATTTCTAACCAACAATACTTGTGGTGTAGTAGCTGATATTACTTCATCCTTAACCAAGGTTTCGAGTTCGACCCCTCTTGGATACGGAGCCATCATTGTTAGGGAATGCTTTGCCCCCAATATGGACTACCCGACATGAATCCGGATTAATCGGCCCCAATATGGATTCCAAACACCGAATGAAAAATAAAAATAAATCTTGAAATTTCTTAACTAATCTATATAAAGAGAGAGATAAACAAAAAGAAAAGAAAATAACACACCTGGGAAATGGATGATGTTAACCAAGAGTTACAATTCTTATTAACCCATGGAACAAGGGTTGCATAGATAAGGGAGGGCCCTGGGTATACAAACTAAGCTTTTCCTTTTAGACTAGTGGTATTGAGCCAATTTCTGTTAATATCTCTTATTTTTCGTATCTCAATTATCGTATTATAGTTACTATTCCTTGTTAGAATGCTTTGTCATGTTTTCTATAGTATTTTGTCGTGATTTCTTTATTTTCTCTATTCCTTTCTTGACCTGTTTTAAAATATCTTTTTTGAGCCGAGGGTCTATCGTAAACATCCTCTCTACCTCCCAAGGTAGGACTAAAGTCTGCGTACATTTAGGGCTGACAATTTCACCCTACCCCGATGGATATCCGATCCACCCGACCCAATTATATGAACGAAAATCCAACAAAACATGAATTTTAATTGGGTGACGGATGGACCGAGTGACGGATCGGGTCGGATTCGGGTGGACATGCATCCAGCGCACCACCCGACTCATCCATCCACCTGTTTATAAATTAGTTATTTTTTGTGTAGTTCAGTGATAACATACCCCTGACTCATTTCGTTACTAGTACTTGAATAGTTGTCTTTATTTTTCTAAAGTGAATGAAAATTCTTTTTCAATTTCAACATGACAATAACGATAATTCCTAGTATCAAAAATGTTATTTTTGTACTACGTTATACATAATTGACATTTTCTATGTTGAACATCACTCTATATATGACTATAATTGTTAGCAATATAATAGGTTGAGGAATATTACAATGGTATCAAGATCAAAATATAATGGTAAAGAAAGATTGTATGAAAAGCAAGATAGTATGAAAAGTGAAAAATACACCAAAAGTACCAAACTGATTGTGCTATAATTTTCATCCGCGAAGCACCCGATCCACCCAATTCACCCGTGGTTGATGGGTGGATCGGATGTGGATGAAGAAAAGTGATGGATGGGTCGGGTGGTGGATGGATGGTTGGCGGGTGGAGGCGGATTGAGCTCCACCCGATCTACCTCTGATCCATTGCCAGCCCTACGTACATTGTACCCTCCCTAGACCCCACTAATAAAATTATACTGAGTATATTCTTGATGTTGTTGTGGTTCAAAAGTATTTTTATTTTTATTTTTAACTATTTAGAATCAAAAGCCAAATTGTGTCTTTGTCACATTATCACCGTGTGTATTACACGTATTTTGCTTTTTTATATATTTTATCACATTGTGTTTAATCGACATAATTTGACCCAAGTTCAAGTATTCAATAGGTATCACCCATAGTTCAAGTTTCTAAATAAAAAATCAGAACAAATTTTAAAAACTACATATATTTAGCCTTTTATTTAAGCAACCATCAAGTCACACAATAGAACGGAATAATTACAAACGGAAGAAGATGAAAGAAAAAGAAATACAGAAGTAATAACATGATACATATTGCCCAAACCATCTCACGCAGGGCTTGTACACTTAAAATCATGGAGCGAACAAAAGAAAAAGACAAAGACTCCCTCTTTAACTATTCACAACCGCACAATGCTTCCTAATTTCACCAGCAGTACCTGTTTTAACTTCAATCCTTCCCATTTTCTCCATGGACTGAGCAAATTCAGCATAGAACTCTTTAAGTGATCCCTCGACAAGTTGGTTGATGTATGACTTTGTTGCTGTACTTGTCGTCAAGGCTGCATCAGATTGAAAGAGGCCTCTCCTTTTGAGTAAGAGTTTGTAGTAGCTAAGATCAAATGTTCTGAAACTCCCAGGGTCCATCTCAACTATTGTTGTGTTATCATTGATTGATTTGCATTTTTTTGCCTTCAGGTTAGCTGCATATTCACTGTCAAGAGATGGATCTTGAGTACCAAAAGTCCCGGTAAAATTGTACAAACGTGTTGAGAATGACGAGCAGTGAGAGACTCCAATGGTATGAGCACCTGAAGGAAAACACGAGATATTTTGAATTTGAAGACTTTATATCCCATCAATTTTGTCGAACGTTTTTTAGGTTGAACTTTCACTACTAGAAATAGAGGTTTTTTCCATCCATATTCAAAGTGAGAAATTATGCTATAAAACATAATATTTCCCACTCATTCTCACCAAACCAAAGCTCACTAGAAAAATACAGGGTGTGAAACAAGTTTTCAATAAAACGCTGAAAATTTTCCTTATTTTTTTTCATGTGAAACACTACTTTTTAGGTTTATCCCATAGACATTCAGTGGGAAATAACCATTGAACATTTTTCAGTGGAAAAATAGAGAATTTTTAGTAGTGTTGGTACTTTGAATCTTGTCACATAAAATGAAACAGAAGTAGTAATAATTTTGGCTTACCAGATAATAGGACCAAGTCTTTGAGGTCAAGACCCTTCTTAGAAAAATCAGTCTGGAGAGTGGATAAGTTACTGGTTGGAGCTGGGATGTCTGATAAGGTTTCTGAAGCATTAGATATTTTCCCATCTCTTCTTCCAGTTGGTACATTCCAGAAAGGACCTCCCTATCATGCCCAAGAATAAAATGGTCATAACAAATAGAAAACGGTTGAATAATTATGTTGGAAATTTATATGGTTCATGTTCTTGACTTACTGTGATCATAACAGAGTCTCTAGCAACCAAGGCAACAATATCAGCGCAAGAAACTACTCCAGGGCATTCAGCTTCAATTACTTTCTTCACATTATCAATGAATGAGAAACCTCTCAGTGTTAGATTTGGGATACCCACTTTTTCAGTTTGGTTTCCTGTACTTGAAGTGAAATTCAAGAGCACAGATGCATCACACCCCTGTCAATAAGACACAAAAAATAAGGGGGGAAAAAAAGAATCAGAAATAGCACTCTAACTATGCAATTGTCAAATGAATATCTTCATGTGAAATAGTACAAGACATCTATCCTACTCCCTTCGTTTATATTTATGTCTTAATTTACTGGGCATTAAGTTTAAGAAAGTAAAGAAGATTATTGAAATTTTTAGTCTTAAATACGTCATGTTATTTTGATAAGGGAGGGTCGTTAACAGAGGTAGGGCCAAATTTCAACTGAGCCGTTACAGTTAAGTCCTTCTTGCGTTAAAGTTACTAGTGTAACTTTTTTTGGGGGTATTTGTGTTGATTTTTCTTTTTGGTAATTTAAGTTCCGGACTTGTAATATACCAAAGTGTCCTTGAATCTTGTGGTCTTAAACATGTTATGTTGGAAGTTGGAGTTAAAAGAGTTACTCCTACTAAATATAAAAAGTGACATTTTATTTTGAAACGAACTAAAAAGATAAATAAAATACCTAAATTAAAAAAGGAGTAGTAATTAATTACCCTGACAAAGCAATCATGGAAATGCATTCTTATTAAGGCAGCAGGAAGAGATGGAGCATTTGGAATGTGCTTCTTAACATAGTCTAAAATAATCTTCTCTGCTTTTGGGCAGCTCTTGGCATAGAAATTTGGTTGTAACTGAGCATGGCTAGACACTAAGATACACATAAATATTAGAGGACACAAATAGCCAAATGTTGACATTTTGTTTCTTATCTTCAAAAGAGATACTAATACTACTTACTAGTGTTTATTTTCTTTCTTGTGTTTGTGTTGTACACACATCAACTCTAAAAGGAAATTTATAGGCACTCAGCTGTGACAAAGCTAACTAACATGTGCTTATTTTAGTACTATATTCATCATTTTTTATTTTTGGTCAATTAGTTACAGTCTGTTTCTTGTTGTACTTTTTCAGTTAGATTCATATTTCTTATCGCATGGGCGGATCTTTCCTCTTTCATGCATAAATAAATACTCCCCAATTAGTTAACTCACTAGTATCCTTCATACTATTAGTTAACTTACTAGGTTAACAAAGTTACGATAAGAACTCGTATGACTATTTTCTAGCAAGTGAAGGACATAAACATGAAAAGTCTTTAATACTCTGGAGCAATGCACTTTTTTCTACTATATTTAAGTCGTGTTGCTTATGAACGTTTTAAGAACTTTATTAGTTTGTTATTTTTTCACTGTACCAACAAAAAAAAAAAATAGTATCCTTCATATGTCTAATATGAATAATTCTGAATTTAGACGTTTTACGTGGGTTCAAAATATATATCTGTTTAACTCTATAAATACTTGCTTTTCGCGCACATACAGTTAAAATCGAAATCTTTGTGTTTATCATTTTCTTCGTCACTCTAAGTATTTCTTGCTTTTATGGCTGCCAATTGGAATTGAAAAATAGGGAAAGTCACCTGCTCCTGGACATATACATATCTATTTTAGGACGTCCAAGTTGTATGAGTAATAGGAGCTAATACCTGCTACCACAGCAGCCAGGACAACTCATATATTCTCATATGCCTTTGGCATGTCCACATCAATTCGTTATTGCTTTGCTACTTGTTTTATTTCAAAATTTAATTAGTGTGATAAGGTTTTGATATAAATAGCACAACTATAACAACTATTTGCAAGTCAAAAGACAGTTCTATTTTCAAATATTGCAACATGGCAGTATAAATTTGAAACTTCACCAGAAACTAACAACTTCTAATTATAATTTGAAAGAAATTATTGTTTAAAGAATATCCTAAAACAGCCTTTATGTCCAAAAATATAATGTTTGCTCTATGTATCTTCAGTCTTAGCTGAAATTTAGGGGGGGTGCATGTAGATATTAGACAGACAAATACATAGAGGTGTAGTTCTCCACATTTTTCTAGTTGTGTCCTTACAAGTAAAGAAGAATGTCGTGGACTGCTGGATATATGAATTAATATGCATTCTTGAGTGTGTGTTTGCCCCTAAATTCGTGATAGAGTAATAATTGAATTTGTTAAGTGGTTCAAGGACACACAAATTAAGATGACCAAATAATGATATTATAGAAGCTAATTAAATTGCTTGGCTAAAAGTAACCAAAGTGATAATTGACTGTAACAAGTAATGGAATAACAAAATAAAGTAAAGCAAGTTTCTTCAATTTTCTTAAAATTTAGAGCACTAATACGTATCCAATTTGAACGGAAAGTTAAAAATATTTAATGTGATAATAGAAAGAAAGTGATAATGGGCCGTTTCAAGAATTTTGTGACACGAATGACATATCTTTTTGATTTTCTTGTCCTTATACGTACTCACAAAATGGGAAGACCGAATGAAAAATTCGTAACATTAATAATATAATATGAACCTTGCTAGCACATGCTTCATTACCTCCTTTTTTTTGGCATCATGCCTTACAAATGGCTACCTACCTCCTTAAAATTCTCCCTAACAAAGGTTTAGCATATCAATCATCACTACAAATTATTTACAATAAAGATTCCTCGTATTCTCATCTTAGGGTGTTTGGGTGTTTATGCTATTCACTTTTCCCGTCTACTGTCTACAATTAACAAACTTCAAGCTCGTTCTACCGCTTGTGTGTTTTTGGGCTATCCATCTAATCATTGTGGTTACAAATGTTTTAATTTATCCTCTAACAAAATCATAATTAGTCGTCATGTTATTTTTGATGAAACCCATTTTCCGTTTGCTAAATTATATAGTTTCGTATCTAGTTCGTATAATTTTTTGGATGATGGGCTCTCACCGTATATTATCCACCATTTATCTGAGTTGTCCGGTGACCCAAATCCGCCAGCAGGCCCACTGCCTGTTGGCCCACATTCTCACATTGGCCTAAATATTCTAGGTATTGTTCCCGAGTCACGACCCATTGTCAGTCTCGGTCCTACTTCAGCTTTCGATTCTCGATCGAGTTTTGGCCCAGTTTCTGGCCCAATTAACTCTTCCCCTAGTCCATTTTTTAGCCACCCGTTGTTGGGCTAGAAGGCCCATTGCATGTTGGTCAGTCCACTACCGACCCGACTTTTACCCAAATCCCGTCCAATTCTATCTCGAGTTAAGAGCCCGTTACTCGTAGCCAACATGGTTTTTTTAAACCAAAATGATATTTTAATCTTAATTCTAATGTCACTAAATCACCCCTACCACGTAACTCGTACCGCCCTTCATGACCCAAATTGGAAAATGGCCATGAATGACGAATATAATGCTCTTATTGAAAATAAGACGTGGGAGTTGGTGCCCCGTCCACCTGGTGTCAATATTATTCGTTCTATGTGGATTTTTACTCATAAAGAAAATTATGACGATTCTTTTGAGAGGCATAAGACTCGTCTTGTAGGTGATGGTAAAACACAATAGGTTATCGTGGATTGTGGAGAGACATTTATTAGGTAGTCAAACCGGCAACCATTCGCACCGTGCTTAGTCGGCTCTCTCGAAAACATGGCCCATTCATCAGCTGGATGTGAAAAATGCTTTCTTACACGGTGATTTTAAGGAGACAATATACATGCATCAACCCTTGGGTTTTAAGGATCCCAATTATCCTCACCATGTCTGTTTTTTGAAGAAGTCCTTGTATGGGCTTAAGCAGGCCCCATGAGCTTGGCATAAGAGGTTTGCAGATTATGTGTCTACTATTGAGTTTTATCACAACATGTCTGATCATTCTCTGTTCATCTATCTTTGTTGTACTTCTCAAGCATATATTCTATTATATGTCAATGATATAATTTTGACTGCCTCCTCTGATAATTTGCGCAAGTCTATCATGTCCCTTCTTAGTTCAGAATTTGCTATGAAAGACTTGGGGGCCTTGAGTTATTTTTGGGTATAGGTGTCACTCGTCATGCCGGTGGTCTATTTATATCGCAAAAAAAGTATGCGACTGAGATTATTGACTTGTAAGTCCTTTTCTACTCCGGTTGATACCAAACCGAAGTTGAGTGCTACTTCTAGCACAACATATGAGGATCACACCCACTATCGTAGTCTTGTAGGGGCTCTTCAATAACTTACTTTTACGAGACCAGATACTACTTATGCAGTACAGCAGGTGTGTTTATTTATGCATGATCCGCGGATTGAGCACATGAATACGCTCAATTGCATTATATGATACATACAAGGCACACTTAATTATGGACTGCATTTATACATATGCTGATTGGAGTGGATGTCCATATACCAGACATTCAGCATCTGGTTATTGTATGTTTCTTGGAGATAACTTGGCCTCTTGACCTACAAAACGCCAGGCTAATTTATCACGATCCAGTGCGGAGGCCGAGTATTGAGGGGTAGCCAATGTGGTGTCTAAGTCATTTTGGCTACTTAATCTTTTATTAGAGCTTCACTTTCCTATTCAGAAAAGCTACCTTGGTCTACTGTGATAATGTTAGTGTCGTCTATCTCTCTGGGAATCCGGTCCAACATCAGTGCACTAAACATATCGTGATGGATATTCACTTTGTTTGAGAAAAGGTAGCTCGTGGACAAGTACGTGTCTTGCATGTCCCTTCAAGATACCAAATTGCTGACATCTTTACTAAGGGTCTTCCCTTGGTTCTGTTTGATGATTTTAGGGACAGTCTCAGCGTACTACAACCGCCCGCTATGAGTGCGGGATGTGAGAGAAGACGTGATATGCACAGACAAAC
The DNA here is from genome assembly GCA_034509755.1 of Anisodus tanguticus. Classification (NCBI taxonomy): domain Eukaryota; kingdom Viridiplantae; phylum Streptophyta; class Magnoliopsida; order Solanales; family Solanaceae; genus Anisodus; species Anisodus tanguticus. The sequence continues at coordinate 11,782,044 of CM067552.1, read as the reverse complement.
TGTGTATATCAAAGGACAGTTTTTGTATATTAACTTACCTTTGTTGTAGAATTCTTGTACAAGTGTAATTATGGTATTAGTTTTATATTGAGAGAAGCTATTAGAATTATAGTAGGAAAAAGTAGATTTATTTTCCATATTTAGATATTATATATTTGTATATATACCACTTCATTAATGAAAATAATCAAGGAATTATTCTCTTTCATTGTCTAGCAACGTTATCGAAAAACTGGAACTTAGTTAACTTGAGAGCTTGAGTTACAATGCTTTGAGAGTAATAGTTTCTTGTAATAAAAAATCAGATGCCGATACTTTTATAGTCCAAACCTAGGTAACACTCCCCGTGTTGCATGCCCTTCATGATGATCATTGCCCGCACGATTCACTCGTTACATTCGTGTAATTGTTGAAGAGAATTTCGAATTCCTCAAGAACGGTTGAAATTTCGGTTTATTTAAACTTGCTACAATCATGTTCCCAGTCTTGTAGCTCCGGAACTAGGAGGGCTCACTTGATATGTCACTATTCTCCACATGTCACCTTCCGACACGTCTTTTAGGCCCGACTTTTATCCCATACAATGTGCATACATTTTATAGTAAGAAAAAAAAGGTTATAAACAACGCCTTGGCTTTTAAGGAAAAAAATGGGGGGGGGGGGGGGGGGGGGGGGGTTACGAGAAAAATGCAGCAAATCAGCCAGGTAATTCTCTCTTTTTTGAGTCACAAAATCTGAAAATATCAGCTTTAAGTCAATTCCAGGGGTTAGAACAGGATGATTATGAAGATAGGGAGACGCTTTATGGTCTGAATTCAACAGATTTCAAATCATCCATTTCTGAGCTTCAAGCCTTGTCGTTTGTTAATTAGGTAATTAATAGGTTGTATTAAGCAATTGCCGGCAGATAGAAATTGTTCTCATAACTAATTGGGTTAATTGAAAGATAGAATAATTTTCCTTGGGGATTCCTTTCATTTTCACAATATATATAGTTGTACAAAGATTGATTCCTAATATGGTACGAATCCTAACTTACCTTACAAAGGTTGATTCCTAATATAATTAGAATCCTAAGTTACCTTAAATATACATCTATCATAATTACAAAATATACAGGGAATATTCGGAGAATATTCGCTAATACTCCCCCTCAGACGGAGCGGGAGGAGGCCGAATGCTAAGGCTGGATCGGAAGTCGGTGAAGAGCTGTCGCGGTAGTCCCTTTGTGAAGATGTCTGCATTCTGATAAGAGGAAGGTACGTGTAATATTTTGACCTGACCACGGGCAACCTTCTCTCGCAGAAAGTGGATATCCATCTCAATATGTTTAGTCCACTGATGTTGGACCGGATTATGAGATATATAGATGGCAGATATGTTGTCACAATAGACTATAGATGCCTTGCGGAGTGGACACTGGAGTTCCAAAAGAAGATTTCAGAGCCAACAGATCTCAACAACTACGTTAGCAACACCGCGATATTCTGTTTCAGCACTCGAATGAGAAAGTGTTTCCTGCCGCTTGGTGGACCATGAGATAAGATTATCCCCAAGAAATACACAGTACCCTGAGGTGGAGGGACGTGTGTCGGGGCATCCTGCCCAATCTGTATCCGTGTAGGCAAGTAGCTTGGTTGGGGCAGAGGGGTATAGATGTAATCCGAAGTCTAGTGTGCCCTTAACATATCTGATAATACGTTTGAGGGCGGAAAAATGGGACTCTCGGGGTCATGCATGAACAGACACACCTGCTGAACGACATATGAAATATCAGGCCTAGTGAATGTAAGATATTGAAGAGCACCTGCTAGACTCCGATATAGAGTGGGATCAGAAACTGGCGCCGTCATTGGCACTAAGCTTGGATTTTGAGTCCACCAGAGTTGGCATAATTTTACAATTTGCCATCTTGGCCCTGTACACTATTTCTTCTGCATACTTACGCTGACATAGGAACATAGTGGCTGCAGATCTTGTCACCGATATACCCAAAAATAACTTAGCTTGTCCAAGTCAGTCATAGCAAATTCAGTTTTGAGTAGAGCAATGATTTCATTCTTTAACCAGTCAGATGAGGCAGTAAGAACAATGTCATCGACATATAATAGCAAATATGCAGTGCTGCTACCTCGGTGAAAAGTGAAGAGAGATGTATCACACCTGCTACATACAAAACCAATTTGCAGAAGATACCTGGCGAACCGATCATACCAAGCGCGGGGTGCCTATTTCAATCCATACAATGACTTCCTGAGACGACACACAAACTGCGGAGCTGCCGGATGAACAAAGCCAGGAGGCTGATGCATGTACACAGTCTCTTTCAAATCCCCATGAAGAAACACATTATTGACATCAAAATGATAAATCAGCCAATGCATGCCCATAGCAATACTGAGAACAGTCCGAATAGTGGCCGGTTTAACAACCGGAGTGAATGTCTCACCATAATCAATACCCTCCTGCTGATTAGTGTCATTGGCAACTAGTCTTGCCTTATACCTCTATAAGTCACCACTGTCTCTGAACTTGTGACGAAATAGCCATATACACCAGATAACATTCACACCAGCTGGTCTAGGTACCAAATCCCAAGTGTTCTGCTTGGTTAAAGCGTTAAATTCCTCACACATGGCCGCATTCCAATTTGGGTCCAGTTTTGGTAGTTTTGGATTTTTTGGAATGGGTGATAAGGTTTGTGTGGAGAGATTGAATTGAACCTTGGGTTCGAAGATCCCGTGTTGCGCACTAGTCTCCATGCGATGTGAGGGCAGTGGTGGTGGGTCGGGGCTATGAGGTTGCTGGTCCACTGGTTCGGACCGGTGGGCGCGCCAGTCGATGGGGCTGTTTTCTCGTGTCGCTAGTTGACACGGAAACCCGCAGACTGCGAGACCGGTTCTTTGGAGTGCAGGCAGCGAGCAGTGTCGCCCGGTGGTGCAGGTGACTCGACTGGGAGCTGTAGGGGTGAGCAGGGAGCTGGTGGGGTGGTGCCGGATAGTGGTGAGACTGTCGGAATAGTGGGCTCTATTGGTATAGATTTTGGATGACTGGGGACAGACTTGGTTCATAGAGAAAGATGTAATCGGTGGTCTAAAATTTTCGGAGATTTGAAAAAGGAAAGGTTGTCTCGTCAAAGGTGATGTGACGGGAGATGATGATTTTGCGAGTTGCAATGTCATAGCACAAGTAGCCCCGATGATTAGGAGATAGACCAAGGAAGACACATGGAAGAGTGCGAGGGGCAAGTTTGTGGGGTGCAGTGGAGGCTATGTTGGGGTAGCATAAGCATCCAAAAATATGTAGGTGATCATATGATGGCCGCTACGGTATAAGATTTCTGTAGGGGTTTTGTTTTGGAGTGTGCTAGTTGGTAAAATATTTAGAAGGGATTCTATCATTTTGACAGCATAGACCCAAAAAGGCGGTGGTAGGCAGGCATGAAACAGAAGTGTGCGGACCATGTTATTGATGGTACGTATAATTCTTTCAGCCTTTCCGTTTTGGGAAGAAGTATAGGGACAAGAAAAATGAAAAACCATGCCTTGTTTAGAACAGAAATTGTGAAATGCCGAGTTATTAAATTCACGTCCATTATCACATTGGAATGATTTAATAGGTTTTTAAAATTGTGTCTTAATGAATTTTTGAAACTCGAGGAATATTGCAAAAACTTCAGATTTGAATTTCAGTGGGTAAATCCAGACAAAATGTGAAAAATCATCCAAGAAGACTAGATAGAATTTATAACCCAAAGATCTAGCAATCGGAGATGTCCACAAATCAGCATGAACAATATCAAATGGAGAAAAAGTAACACTGTTTGATGACATAAAGGGAAGACGAGTATGTTTGCCTAGTGGACAAGAAAAACAGTGTTGGGCAATTTTTCCATTATTACATTGAATACGCTTAGAAGTCCTAAGAAAGTAAAAACTAGGTCTCCGGGGTGTCCGGGTCTGTTGTGCCAAGTTGAGGGAGAGATATCCGCAAGTGATAGAGGTGCTTGCGGTCTGACAGCGGAAGATTGAGTGAATGGGTAGAGGTCTTCCACACTATTGCAGCTTGTAAGAATTTTCCCCGTATTGAGTTCTTTCACAGAAAAACCAAAAGGGTCAAATTCGACAGACACAGAATTATTGCTAGTGAATTTTCTAACAGAGATTAAGTTTTTAATGATGTTAGGTGTGTATAGGACGTGGTTTAGGGAGAAAGGTGGGTGTGGATGTTTGGTGTGAGTGTTACCGTAACCTTCAATTGGAATGCGATGACTATTGCCGACAGTAATAAATTGAGGACACTTTAACCGACGTAGTTGAGATAGGTTACCTGACGACCGGGTTAGGTGAGATGTGGCTCCGGTGTCCATGTACCAATTGTCGTCGGGCTGTTGAAGGTTCACGGTAGTGTAGGCCTGGCCCAAAGCAGTCGGGGCCAGGCTGCTGTGATCTTCATTGCAGATTGCTGCGCCGCTGACCGCAGCCCTAGGTGGGCCCGCTCGCTACCGCCGGGTTGGCCCGCCGGTGGCCGGGACGGGGCCCAAGAGGCCACTTGACCACGACTTCTGGAACTGGGGCCCTGCATTTCAGTGCCGCCGCCTGCGATTGCTACCGTTGTCTTGGTTGTGCCCCCGCCGCCGCCTGGTTCCGATTTCTGCCGGCCGGCCGCCGCTTGGTTGCGTTGGCCCTTTTCGCGACCCTTGCCTTTGTTATTGCGACCTCTGCCGCCACGACCTCTCGCCACCGGCTGCTTCTTCGTCGTTCTTGTTGCCGCCGACTCGCCTGCACTGCTAGCCGCAGGTGTTGTCATCCCGTCAACGGCTAAGGCCTTTTGATTGTGTTCCTCTTGTTTATCACGTCTAGTTTCTTCCAACAATAGTTGTGAGCGTGCCTTGTTGAAACTTGGGAGAGGGTCGCTTATTGAATCATTGTTGCGAGTGTGTCATATTCACCTTTTGGTAAACCCGCAACAAGTTGAAACACCATCTTGGTTTCTGAAACAGAAGTCCCGACGTTGGATAGTTGATCGGTTATGAGTTTCAGTTGCTTACAATATTCGGACATGTTGTTAAAATTCTCGAGGCGGGTATTATTGAATTACTCTTCCAAATATACGACCCGAGTATTTTTATTGTCCTGAAAGATTTCTTCTAGCCGGACCCAAAGTTCACGTGCCGTAGCACCTGTTTTCATGATAGTGCACAACATGTCTTTGGAGATGGTGCCGTAGATCCATTGTTTGACGATGGCGTCAAGACGACGCCAGATTGAGTCTGTAACATCGGTGGGACGAGGAATAGATTCGTCAATATGATCGAGCACGTTGTATGCACATGCATGAATGTAGAATAGTTCCCTCCACATGGAATATTGACAGTCTTCTTGGTCAAGAATTATAGGGATAAAGTTCTTGATGTTGTTAACGGCGAATGCCAGATGAAAAGAAGATACTGAACATTGAGAGGGGTTGTCAAGTGTGCCAGTGGATGAACCGGAATTTGTGGGGGAAGACATGGTTGCCGCCTGCCGAGGGAAGGGAATTTTCTGGTTTGGCCGAGAAAGGGAGGAAGAAACCAGATTTTTTTTTTCCTGTGAAATCAGAAGAAAAATGCTGATTTCGGCCGAGAATGAGGAAGAGAAGGGATTTAGGTTTTAGGCTTTGATACCATGAAAGATAGAATAATTTTCCTTGGGGATTCCTTTCATTATTCACAATATATATAGTTGTACAAATGTTGATTCCTAATATGGTACGAATCCTAACTTACCTTACAAAGGTTGATTCCTAATATAATTAGAATCCTAAGTTACCTTAAATATACATCTATCATAATTACAAAATATACAGGGAATATTCGGAGAATATTCGCTAATATTATTAATGCAGAGTTTATTTTCCTTCTTGTAAACAAGGATGGGGTGGAGAGGGGAATCACCTCCACGTTTCAATTGGATTTAACGTAAAAAGTCGAGAACTGAGATTGTTCATGCATGTGGCCTTCAACGGGATTCTGAGGCAAGAATAAGTCCCTTTTCACGTTAATTTATTCTTTTGTCCTTCCTTTTATTTCCCTATTAGTGACGATAGACCGGGCTTCACCCGAGTCCAACATGAATAAAGTTATATCTTTTTTATTTAATTTATATGATAGAGTTTGACTCGACACCGAAGGACTTTCTCTTCATAGTCACTACTCTATCTATTTCATTTTTTCCATGACCACCATTGTTGGACTAAATGTTAGAGAGAAGGTGGATTGTGGGAGCCAAATTTGCCGACAGGCCGTGGAAGCGAGCCACCAATTATCTCCCTTCCCCCAATAAATAAGAGAAAGATGTTTTGGCAAAAATTAAGAATTTTTTACTTCAAAACTAATGGAACTTAATGTTTTCAGTTTAAGAAAATATGTGTATTCACTGTGGCAGAGGTGGCAAAAAAGGTGGAGATGGCGGTGGGTTTGGGTGGGGGTGGGAGGGGGTGTGTGAAGAAGAAGGTTGGAATTGGGACTTTTAAAAAAGAAAAAAGATTTGTTTTGTTCTGTGTAGAACCTTGTATGTGATATTAGTGGCTCTCTTCTCAAACCCTGGTTATTCAAGCACATCCAGCAATTTACTGGTAGTATGCTAAGGGACCGGAACTACTATCTTCAGGAATAGTATGGCGTAAGCCGGGAAGCTGGATATCAAAATAAAAAAAAGATGAATGAAAATACAAAAAATAGAAAAAAGAGTAAAAATTTAAAATTTAATCGATGGTTGACGTGACGCTGATGTAGCGGAGAGTGTTCTACACAACTTATTGTAAGATTGGGTTGGCAACATAAGGTTGAGTTTAATTCACGTATAAGTTGTTTAGGAGGGTAAATAGTTACAAGTAAAGTTTAATTATTAAAGTGAATTTTCAGTGCAAATTTAAAGTTACAAAATTTTTAACTTATATAAACATAGTTAAAAACACAATTATCCTTAAAGTCGCTCAAAACCTTTTCCAAATATAATTAAAATCCTAGCATCCTCTAGTGCTATAACCTTAATTACCCAATAATTAAAATTGGTAAACTAAGTAAAATAAATTGCGTTCCTTTCGCTGGATTCGCTGGCAATATGCATTATTCAGAGTTTTTTTGGAGTGCTACTCACCGCCCATATGCATGGTTCAGAGGAGTTTTGCACTACCGTCCTAATTTTTTGTATTATAATATGCATGGTTAAGTTGATTCTTTGTTGTACGCTCGGTAAAATTTTCAACAGGTATTAGTTCTCTTGTTTCCTTTTTTTAAAATTGAGTAGTGCTTAACATCGCGAATATAGTTTATTACAGTGACTCGAATTATATAGAGAGTGGACGGACGATGCAATAAAATTATTGTAAGAAAAATATTCGTTGAAGAGAGTAAAATTATTGCAATAAAAATAATGTACAAAGCTAAAAAATGTGGAGGGTATTTTGTAAATAAATATTTTTTTAAGAAATTATACAATGCTTTAATATCCAAACCAAACAGTGCATAAAAAATAATCTCACCATAAGTAATGTCTGCATAACTAATCTCAGCATTACTGATACACTCTATTCAGCACTATTCATCTACACTCTACCAAATGACCCCTAATAGCATATCATGCCTATAGAGAACACCATCTGCTTATAAATATTAAATTTCATATAAACAAATTATCATGTGTTCAGCTTCTCAATTAAAACAAATCGTAATTCGAGTGACTAAATACAATTTACTCATAAGTTTAACAGGTTATTAATGTATCAAGCCTTCAAGTCTAATAATCTGTCTAATTACATATACTTCATAATAGCGTTTTATATTGCAAAATGAAATTGATATTCCTTTTACTTTTTGTCTTCTCCAACATTTATCTTTTAAAGAAATTGAAAGAAAAATAATTCATTGATTATTCTCATTAATTGAAAGAGTATATATATAATTTACAATTTTCCATAATAGAAAACATATTCCTATTCTAATCCCAAAATCCTATTCTAGTAGTACAATAATTCTATAATTATGGTAAGTGTACAATACTAATTAATGTAATATTTACACTAAAACATTACCTAAAATCTAGACCATATACACGGTCATATATACAAAACTGAGGCCCAATATACATAGGATATACACGTGTATATCGTGTATATCCTATGGATATTTAACACACCCCCGCAGTCATAGTGGGCGGTCTTCGTACGCTGAGACTGTCCCTAAAATCTTCAAAAAGGACCGAGGGAAGACCCTTTGTAAATATGTCTACAATTTGATACCTGGAAGGGACATGACAGACACGTACTTGTCCATGAGCTACCTTTTCGCAAACAAAGTGAATGTCCATCTCGATATGTTTAGTGCGCTGGTGCTGAACTGGATTACCAGAAAGGTAGATGGCACTAACATTATCACAATAAACCAATGTAGCTTTCTGAATAGGATAATGAAGCTCTAAAAGAAGATTACGTAACCAACAGTATTCTGATACCACATTGGCTACCTCTCGATACTCAGTCTCTGCACTAGAGCGGGACAACGTCGACTGACGCTTTGCATACTAGGAGACAAAGTTATTACCAAGAAACATACAATAGCCAGACGTTGAGCGTCTGGTGTCCGGACAACCACCCCAATCAGCATCTGTATACGAGAAAGTGTAGACGTCGATGAGGGATATAAATGCAAGCCAAAGTCAAGTGTCCCCTGGATGTATCGAATAATACGTTTGAGCGGATTCATGTGCTCAACCTTGGGATCATGCATAAATAAACACACCTGTTGTATGACACCCAATTTGGGTTTAGTATTAATTGGAGTGGACGTGGACTTACAAGATGACATACCAACCATCTCAATGATCTCAGCTGCATAATTCATTTGCAATAAGAACAACCCACCTATATGACGAGTGACAACAATCCCCAAAAAGTAACTCAAGGGCCCCAAGTCTTTCATAGCAAACTCAGAACTGAGCATTGTCATGATAGGCTGTTGTAATGCATCAGAAGAGCCAGTCAAGATAATATCATCCACATATAATAGTATATAAGCCAAGGAAGAACCACGACGATATATGAACAATGAATTAACAGACCTGCTGTGAGAAATCCAATAGTCGAAACATAGTCTATAAACCTCTTATACCAAGCCCGTGGGGACTGCTTAAGCCCATACAAAGACTTCTTCAATAAACAGACATGATGAGGATATTTGGGATCCCTAAACCCCAAGGGCTAATGCATATAGACTGTCTCCGTGAAATCACCATGTAAGAAAACATTCTTCACATCTAACTGATGAATGAGCCATGCATTCGAAAGAGCCAAGCTGAGCACCGTGCGAATGGTAACCGGTTTGACCACCGGACTAAATGTCTCACCACAATGTACACCAACCTACTGAATCTTACCATCACCCACAAGACGAGCCTTATGCCTCGCAAAAGAACCGTCAAAATTTTTCTTATGAGCAAATATCCACATAGATCAAATAATATTAACACTAGATAGATAGGGCACCAACTCCACATCGTATTATCAATAAGCGCATTATATTCATCGGTCATACCAATTTTCCAATTTGGGTTATGTAAAGCAGACACATCATTACGGGTAAGGGTGATTTAAATATTAGAATTTAAATTAAAATGTATTTTTGGTTTAAAAATACCCCATTGACTACGAGTGACTGGTCTATGACTCGGGGGAGAATTAGGTGAATTTTGGGAAATATCAAGACACGTAACGGACTGGCCAGCAGGAAGTGGGCATGCTGGCCCAACATGGGAACTGGGTATTGTTTCTATCGTAGAAACAGGAACAAGAACTAGGCCAGAACTGGGCTGGGGATGCGGCCCAGTTTCTAGACCCACGACGGGAGGCAGTGACGAGACTGTAGAACCAGCGAGCAGTGGACCCGCGCGGCGGATTTGGGGTACGGGACATGTCCGAGAAATGGTGGACAATATACGGGGAGACATCATCATCCAAAAAATTATACGAACTAGGCACGGGACTACTCTCTTTAGCAAACGGAAATTGAAATTCATCAAAAATAACATGGCGACTAATAATGATTTTATTAGATGATAAATCAAAACATTTGTAGCCACGATGATTAGATGGATAACCCAAAAACACACAAGGGGTAGAACGGGCCTGAAGTTTGTTAATTGTGGTGGACGGAAACAACGGATAACATAAGCACCCAAAGACCCTAAGATGTGAATACGAAGAAGTCTTATTATATAAAATTTGAAGAGGGGACAAATATGTCAAAACTTTGATAGGAAGAATGTTAAGAAGATATATAGTCATTTGTTGAGCATGATGCCAAAATGAAGGGGGTACGGAAGCATGAATCAATAAAGTTCAGACAATATTATTAATTGTACGAATTTTGCGTTCGGCTTTCCCATTTTGTGAAGACGTATGAGGACAAGAAAAACAAAAATTGATCCAATTATTAGCACAAAACTCCAGAAACACCCCATTATCATATTCTTTTCCATTATCACACTGAATATTTTTTATTTGCCGTTCGAATTGGGTTCTAATGAATGTTCTAAATTTTAAGAAAGTTGGAAAAACTTGAGATTTTTTCGCTATCGAAAAAGTCCATAAAAATTAGAATAATCATCCAGAAACAGAACATAATAACGATGACCCAAAGAACTGAGAACGGGAGATGTCCATAAATCACTATGAATAGTATCAAATGGCATTAAAGTATGAGAATTAGAGTCAACAAATGGCAATCTAACATTTTTTGCTAAAGAACAAGATTGACAATTCGGAGTACTACGCGTACCCTTACAAGAAATAAAATTATGTTTATCTAAGGAAGTCAAATCGACGACCCCGGATGACCTAGACGAGCATGCCACAAGGAAGGAGCAATGGCTGCAAAAGTTGATGGCAGGGCTTGACTCGAGAGACCAAAACATGGTGTGATAGGATAAAGATCTCCCCTACTATCACACCTCATGAGAAGACTCCCCGTCTTGAAATCCTTCACAAAAAACCCAAAAAGGATCAAATTCAACAAAAATATAATTATCATTGGTGAATTTACGGACAAACACCAATTTTTTAATCAATTTAGGGGCATGAAGAGTATTTTTCAAGATAAGAGGTGGATGGGGGGGGGGGAGACAACATTTTATGACCATAACCACGAATTGAAATTAAATTACCAACAATTATGCCACGATTGTTGCTCAAATTGGAATAAGATGAGAGAGTACCTTGATCAGATGTCATGTGGGTAGAGGCTCCGGTGTCCATGTACCAACTCAGGTCTGGTGGATTCAATCCAAGTGTATGCATTGCAGCTTCAATATCGGTTTGTATGGGGCCCACTGCATGGTGAGCCTATGGAGGCCGAGGCCCAAGCACCCCGGCTTGTTGCCCCAGCCCATCACTACGTTGAAAACCACTGTGCTGTTACGCATTGGGCTTGAAAGGCTGGCCAGCCCACTGCCCAGGATAAGAATTTCCAGAAAAATAAGGGTTGTTGGGCCACTGCCCACTGGCCCAGGCCCACTGCCAGGGGGCCCAAGGTTGGGACCAGTGGGATGGTGGCCCACTGTTTCTGGGACGGGCCCCACTGCCATTGTTACCGTTGCCGGAACCGCCGCGTTTGCCCCTGCGATTTTTGCCATTATTTTTCCGACTATTTTTGTCGCCCCCTTGAGAACGGTGCTAGCCCGAATTGTCACCAAAATTCTGAGAAGTAGTGGAGGACGTCATCATGACCACGAAACTAGTACTCATAGCCGCCTTCTTAGCCAAGCCAGCTTCTTCCAAAAGTAAACGTGGAGCGAGCTTGATAGAACTTTGGGAGGGGATTACTTTGACGGAGGAGAGTTCCAACGTCACTACAGGCCTCGGATAGGCCAGCAACCATCTGTAGAATGAGATGATCTTTACTAACGGGCGCACCAACGTTGCAGAGTTGGTCCGCCAATTTTTTCAACCTTTTGTAATAAGCTGAAACGTTCGGGATTCCATGTTGACGTGGGAAATTCCTGCTCAAGGGTAACAACTCTGGAATTTCGATTATCTTGGAATAAATCACGCAGCCTATCCCAAATAGCCATCGCCGTAGCGTCTGGCTTAATAATCGTCTGCAACAGGTCGGTAAAGATAATGGAGTAAATCCACTGAAGGACGGTGGCATCAAGAGTCATCCACAACTTAGGTTCATCCTCGCGTTTAGGCACCTCCGTATCCTCAGGAGCTGATAGGAGTATGTGATGGATGACTTAATGCGAATGTGTGTGAATTTTGAACAGTTCGGCCCACGTCGCATATGAGACGTTTTCTATTTCAAGAAGAAGAGGGATATGATTCTTGATGTTAGAAACTGTAAGATAGGGTGAAACGTGTTATTTGAGGTAGACATAACGAAAGAATAATAGGTGATTGAGGGATTTAGAAGAGAGAATTTCATGATCGAAAATTTGCACGGAAATCGAAGTGAGAAAGGCTCGGAACCGACGACAACTGGGAGAGAAAAATTCCCAACCTAGACTTCTGATACCATGAAAGAAATAATCCCTTGATTATTCTCATTAATTGAAAGAGTATATATACAATTTATAATTTTCCATAATAGAAAACGTATTCCTATTCTAATCCCAAAACCCTATTCTAGTAGTACAAGAATCTTATAATTATGGTAAGTGTACAATACTAATTAATGTAATATTTACACTAAAACATTACCTAAAATCTAGACCATATACATGGTCATATATACAAAACTGAGGCCCAATATACATAGGATATACACGTGTATATAGTGTATATCGTGTATATCCTATGGATATTTAATAGAAATATACCCTGAGGTTAAACATTAGTATATAGTTTAATATTTAGAATGTAATAGTTGTAAATTTTGAAGTTTAAGTTATATAAAAAATGCAGCGATTTAATTTTCATAAAAATTCTCCTGTACAAATAACAGTGCATGAAAGGAACAATTTTTTTTAACCCCCTCAGCATGATTTCTCAAGTGATTAAATATTGTAAGTCGGTACTTTCTTGATCTAAATGGGCTGCACTTTGAAATTTATACATTTTAATGGGTAGAACCACACTGAAAGTCTGGAACATGTATTGTAAAGAATGTGATGGGACCCACGCTTTAAAAGAGAAGACCCAAACAAATGCAGAGAAAACCAAAGCTATCCGAGATGTCTTGGTAGCCGATAAAGTTCTTGTAGTTAAGGTCTAGGAGTAAATTCGGCTCCGGAATAGTTCGGATGTCACTGAATTCGGCTAAACACTTAGCTATTTTTGAGTGTTAACACTTATAAACTAATTTGATCTAACTTTAAATTTAGCCAAACGCCTCAAAATGCTTCACTCCTCCGTTGAAGTGTTCGGTTATATCACGCAATACTGGATATGAACAAGTACAATTAAAATGAAATACAAAAATATTTCTTTTAGGCTTTATCATATCCAAGATTGAACCCCTTTATTTTAAGGGTGAAATTATTAACATCGGCCAAGTTTACTTTGAAAATCAAGTTCTCCTCCAACTTTGATGGGACCCACATGTACAGAAAAGACGAGCTACACAGGCATTTACATGGGGACGAAGCAAATCAATTTTCTCGAGGGGCTAGTACAATATTATACAAATTTTAAAAAGTACGTAATAATTTAAATTCTAAATAACATAAATACAAATCGTTCAAGAATAATGAAATATAATCACAATTTTTTAGACAAGATTTCATAGTCTGAAACCGTTGCATAACGGCTTCGTTACTGATCTCATACAATATTTCGTTCTCAATATAAGGTACTAATAAATCATTAATCCAATCGTCCGATATTCGATTTCGCAGTCGATCTTTGATGATGCTCATAGCAGAAAAGACTCTCTCTACACTTGCAGTAGCAACTGACAAAGTTAATGCTAGGGTAAGAAGCATGTAAACCAAAGGATAAATTCCGTGTCTTTTTGTTTCTACCATCTTCTTTGCAAGATCTCCAATGCCAATAATTTCCGAAAACTCAATGCTACTACGCATATCAATAATATAAGTCTCAAGTTGATTATCAAGTAACTCTAGATCATGTGAAGAAAACTCCCGATGATACAATCGAGTAAACTTGACGAGACTTTCCTTGTTGAAAGCAAAGAATGAATTGCTAGGATTAAGGCACCCAACAAAAAGAAGCAATTCAGCATTTGTCACAGAAAATCGGCTATTTAACTTCATAAGTTGTTTGTCCAAAACACCATAAAAGCACTCGATGAGATAATAAGTACCGTTAGTCTTTTCTTCAGTTCTCCGCTTGGACCGCCGATGAGATACATACTTTTTTATTCATGTTAGGTACAACAATCTCATGATTAGAACAAAACAAAGAAACTTCAACGTCTATGAAAAAGTTGTCGTAAAGTTTCGTTCTTCGTTCCGTCGTCGATTAACTAGAGAATCCAATTCATTGTCTCTCAATTATTGCAATCTTTGCTTTGAAATCTCCACTAATCTCATAGCATTCTCTATCTCTTGCTCTTTTTTTTTTGCAATGCTAATGACAACTCATTGGTAATCGTCAATACCTTTTTCATCAAATGCATAGCGAATGTAAACTCAAATGATTGTAATGCATTTAAAAACATGTTTGTATCAACTCTTTGCTCCGGATCATCCATTGTAAGATCAAGTACTTGAATAACATATGAATGAGTCTAACTAAAGTATTATAATGCGAGCTCCAACGAGTAGTAAAAGGTTGTGGACTAATGTTTTTTTGTGGGTGGAGGCTTTTTAGCAATTGTTAATATAATAATAGTATTTTTTTTGTTGGGGTCTATAGCCCCTAGTGGGACATGTGAGGCTTCGTCCCTACATTTACATAATACCCTTATTAACCCAATTTATGTAACCGGAAATCAGAGGGCTTTCCTGTCAATTCACATGAATCGGAAGCTCCTCTCATTTCATTCTATAATAGTAGTAAATTTTGGTCTTGTTTCTTTAGTCGTGCGGGTAAAAGACCTATTTTATAACTTAAATGGAGAAAATAGTTCTCAAATTATTTTGGGAAAATGATATTCTATGGTTTAATAGAAATTTAAAATTTTTAATGACCTATGTTTAGCCTTAATGCCGCGAATTGTTCTTTAGCCAACCAATTGACAAGCACCTAACCTAGCGGCCCAACTACTACATGAGATCAAACTTGTTATGGCGACTAAAGTCGTTGCAAAATATCAAAAAGTCGTCACTAAAGTTGTTGCATGTAGTGTTGTTGCTAAAGGTCTTTTGCTACAATTATTATAATATCTGTATAATAATTATATAATATGTGTATAATTAATAAGTATACGTTGATTATACATTTATTATATATAAATTATACAACAATAATATATTTTCTAAACACATAATGTGGGGATACATATTCTATACAACAATTATACAATTTTTATTGAAAGAGACATCTTCTATATATATATATATATAGTAATGATTTCGAAGAGAACGATCCTAATTTGCGATATTAATTTGAGGTAGTTTTGGGAGTACTTTTGTCTTTGGAAGTCATTCCACTATTCCATTTGCTCAGCTGCCCGGTAAGTGGTGATGGCTCTCTCGTGTTGAAAGACTTAATTTTGCTCAATCATCGACCATTCTAGGTATACTAAATTCAGGGAGGACAATATAGCAATGGGTGGTGATTACATTAGTGAATTAATCGACAATGTAACATTACTACTACAAAACTAAAAAAATCAACGTAAAAAACCGAGGGACTACGTCATTTTTCAATGTCGACGGCATTGAAAAATTAATGTAGTTCCTAGAAAGGAAAAATTAATGTGTGCATTAGTTAAATAATTAATGTAGTTCCTAGAAAGGAAAAATTAGTTCGATCTATCATAGAAACGATCAACAGGTACGATTGTATCTTTTTTATGTTGGCGGTGATGGTTCTACGCCCATTTTATTAAGGATAAATATTGATGAGAGGTCTCAGCAAGATTCAATTGCAGCACCGTCATCACCACAACTAGAGGCGAATTTGTGTAAAAAATGGATCATATGAACTCATGGTCATTTGACTAAACTTGGTATATTATGTGTATAATTCTTATAAATATATAATATTAACTGAAGGAACACATGATCAAACTAAACTAAATGGAGCACTGGTTTGGCGCCAGGATCAAGTGCTCAAGGTCGAGGGATCAAAAAACCTTGCTGACCTTTTAATGCACGTTCTGTTCCTTTTATTTCTTCATTTCGTTTTTTTAAATGTAAATAAAAATGTAGTGCTTGAGATTTGATTTTGGAACATCAAGGTAAATTCTGAACCCCTAAACCAGTCAACTTCTTGTCTTGGACTTATGAGATTCAAGATATATATATATGCAAAAATAATAAAAATATTACCATAAATATGGTGTGTAACATTTTGTCGAGGGGGTTCGGATGAACACCTTTCCACTCTGAAGGTGCACCCATTTTTTAAAATTCTGAATTCACCTCTGACCACAACCCCTCCCCCACCCAATCACCAGCACAACCATTAGTCAATGAGGAAATAATGCAAAATGAGGGATGAGATGATTTAATGAATATGGATATTTCTACAGATGATGACGAAAACGCAGAGCATCTTTTTATTACTGGCTAGGATATCATAACACAAATTAGGCACACTTATTCTGATGAAGCTAATTTTTTTTTCTAGGAAAACATTCAAGAACAAGCAGGGGTTAGCTGTTGTGAAGAAGTCTTTCAATTTTCGTTTTATATTCAATAAGAGTAAACCTAATCGCAAAATAGCACCAATTTTACTCAATAACAATAAATTCAATTGAAAAGTATGAATATTAAAACGTACTTAAAATAATTATTATGTACGTTATAGATTATGTCTTTTTAACTAAATCTATTAGAAGAAGAAAAAAATGATTTCACAAAATGAAGATCAAATACCACATAAATATTCTTTTTGGCTTATTTTCTAGCTCTCACATACTACAAAACGAGCGGAGATACTTTTTATGCCACTTTGAACTGAAGGGTTTTTTGAGTCATGTACACTTTTGCCCCTATTTTGTGTTGGTCTTTAATTTTTGCCCCTCATATGGAACTTATACCTATTGGGGCATATGTTCTTTAAGAATTAAACACAACTTGTGCCGAATACTTTAAAGAACTTATGCCCCAATAGACATAACTTCCATGTGAGGGGCAAAAATTAAAGACCAACCCATTTGAAGGACAAATCGTGCAATCAAATGTTTTTTATAGGAATGTTATAATTCAGAGGTGGTAACAATCTTGGTTCAACTGTTAAGGTATTGTCCTCTTTGATTTGTCCCTTGGGTTTTAAATCAAACGACGTCTCAATAGTTGATTCTGAAATCATTTTTATAAGGTTCCTAACTTTTCTTCTCTCATTCCGATGTGAGATTCGCTTAAGGTATAATATGTCTCTCTTCTTCAGAGGTTTGTCCTCCATCATGGGTCTCACATACACTCCACCCCCCCTCCTTGGGACTCAAAGTCCTCCCTGGTTATTCCACCACCGTACTGAGGGAGAGTCCAACTCTGATACCATCTCTAACAACTTTGGTCCAATTGTCAGCTCTCTATATTTATACCGGTTATAAAAAGTAATCAATAACATATTATTTGACTATTTGTGTAACAATCCTAATCTTTTCTACTTGGAAAAATTACACAAATATCACTTTAAAAAAGTATTTTTAAAAAGGTAAAACTACTTTTTTTAAAATTATACAAATACAATTTATTCCGATTTTAAAAATTTTAATTACATTATGTACGATTTTCATATCCCTTAAATATCTCTATGAATTGCATTAAAATGAAAATTTTGGCTTCCATAAAATTTTAATTACGTATGAATTATCACTAAAATTGGGTCTTAATAAATAATTGACATCCCATACTATAAAAATTTGGCTTCTTGTCTGACATTACATATTTATTATTCAATTTTTTCTTCTCTCTTTCATGAAATTGGAAGATTAACTCAATTGTATTTAAATTTGTATATATTTAATATAGTATACAATATATATCTAATATATAAATATTATATTATGCTTCTTTAATAAACCTAATATATGAATACAATAATGTATGTGCTCAAATATGAATATGAACACACACACATATATATATAATACTTTTTGTGTAATATACATAAGAAATGATATTATATATAGTATATATTAGTTAATATACATAACAAATAATATAATATATAGTATATAATGTTTTCTTATTTTAATGACGAGACTAGTGTCCGTTAGGGACTGAGCATCACCCCAGGCCTTAACATAAATAAATAAAGCAAATATATAGTATATAATAGTGCAGCATACGTAATATAAAAGTATAATACTATATATATAGTTGGAAGCATTTATTTGCTTTTAATGGGTCTAAATCATTCAGATTGCACATAATTTTGAAATCATTATAACATGACTTTTTACCACTATTCTCTATCAATTACAATCACATACTAACAATTAGCACCGGCCTTTAGTGCACAACCACTTCCACCGCCATAGGGTCGGCTATTCGACTTTTCTAAATGAGGAAGGTCTACTTTAGTTATTCCCAGCTGCTACAATCACATGAATCAGTACGTTAGAAATTGTAATTAAGTGGTCTCGTGAACATCTTGGGAATGTTTTATATGTTCAAACTGTTGATGATTTGCTGATTAACGTACGTTTATTTGAAAATGTGACATGTTTGTGCTTAAAAGTCGACCTTAAACGCTTATCATTTCAAAAATTCACTAACACAAGAGGTCTAAAAAAAATTCGTAGTTAGCTTTAATTAGAATTAAAAAAGGAAAAAGAGTAAAACAATGGAACTATTCGAAATAAGACAGATTTACCTCTGTTATATTTTTGGCTAAAAGATGTCCTCCAACTAGTCAAATAGTTCAAAAATACCTTAATACTAACGATTACTCTAAAACAAGAAAAAAAGGATCAATTTTGTCATTGAAATATTCAAAATGGAGTAGTTTTGTCCTCCAATTAAAGTTAGGGACAAGTGTGCAAGAGTGAATTTTTTGCCAAAAACAAAAAAGAGGGTAAATATGGACGATTTCAAATAGTTCAACGATATTTTTGACCTTTTTCTTATAAGAATTGTTTACTTAAAAATTGGATTAACTACACAAGCTAATTGATTCCTAAATTTGATCTTGTGCTCTAATCTTATGTTATCTTCTTTATAAAATACAAAATACAGGTGTCATCATTTGAAGCAATGGAAACTAAAAATGGTACCCTACAAATTTATATTATTAAAATCTGCCCAAAAAACAGATGAAATAGTTAAATAAAAGGAAAAGAAATTAAACGAATTTAACATGACAAGGGACTTTATTATTGCCTCAGAATCCTTGTAGAAAGGAGCACATACATTAACAATCTCTTTCCTGGACTTTTTATTGTAAATCCAATCCAACAGAAACATATGGAACCCCCCTATTACAACAAGGAAAATAAACTCTTTATTATTAATTCTTTCATTTATGTCTCTTAGACCAA
Source organism: Anisodus tanguticus (assembly GCA_034509755.1). Classification (NCBI taxonomy): domain Eukaryota; kingdom Viridiplantae; phylum Streptophyta; class Magnoliopsida; order Solanales; family Solanaceae; genus Anisodus; species Anisodus tanguticus. The sequence continues at coordinate 11,762,453 of CM067552.1, read as the reverse complement.
ACTTAATTACTGATAGTAGCCCAATTATATAAATCAATATATACTAATATATATATTATATGTATAGTATATGTATATTATATGTATAGTATATGTATATTATATGTATAGTATATGTATGGTATTCGGGTTAATTAGTTTATAGGTTCTCGGGTACCCTGTAAGTTTAATTAAGATATTTTCAAATTTATTTTGAAATCAACACGTTCAATTAATTGAGTGTCAAATTTGGCTTGCAATTTTAGGTTTTGGTTACAGAATTAGCTTTTCTACAATGAAAAAGTTTTCTAAAACTTCTTATAAGGGTACTAAAAATTCTGATTGCAGGCTAAAAAACTACTGGATGAAATTATTTTAGAACTCTTTTTGATTCTCATAAGCTAAAAAATTATTGCTTAATCTGTATTTTTTTATTTACAGGGTGCCCGAATCACCCGTCAATGATATGATTTTAAGATAGAACGGGACAAATGTCTATAATTTAAAGTGGAAGAAAATGTTTAATTTTCAATACAACTATACAAGTGATTCTCAACCATAAATATATGATTCTTTCCACATTACTAGTATGATGGACCCTTGTTATAAATGTGGGGGAAAATTTGGTGGACAATTGTTGTTTTTTTTTTGGTTTCCCACGTTATAATGGTGTTATTAATATGATGGGCCCTTTGTTATAAATGTGAAACAGATTTGATAGAACTACAGATATAGAACAGGTGACGGAAATAGTGTTGCTATCTACTATATTATTATTATTATTATTGCTAGCTACTTTTTAATGTTAATTAATGACTTTCTGTTGGAAATTTGCCTTTGGCGGGAATTGCGACCGACCAACTTTAACGGCTTAAACACTAGTGTTACGTATGTTGGAGAATTCGGTTCTTCACACATGCATGATCTACTAAGTACGTAGATAACCGTAGGGCCAAGAATCGTCAAATTTCATTGAGAAATGAAAGAGATATTGGTCAACGAAGTGAGGTGTTTGAAGCATGGAAAGTGTGGTATTGTGTTCAATTCTCCCTCATTGGTGGAGGAAGAAAGAATTGTTGTGTATATAAGACTCAAAATTGGTTTGGGGTTTGGGACCCCAAGGGGTATCCCATGTGTTTAAAGGAGAGAGGACCTAGATGTGCTTCGGTTCGAGGAAAGCCCACACGCGCGCTGCCGCCGCCCGCCCGTCCGGTTCCGCGGTCACGGATATTATCTTTTTGGGCCAGAGAACTTTGCCAGAAGTACAGTTTGATCCCAAAAGTTTCATATGTACAGTTTGGACCAGAATGCTTTCATATGTACAGTTTGATCCCTGAAGTTTCAAGATGTACATTTTGGTCCCTGAAGTTTCCAGAATCAGAATTTGGACAGTCTGAGCAGAAACGCCACAACACTCAATTCAGCCATTTATTTTGGCTGAATTACTCTTCCTATAATGGCCAATCCGTTGGTATTTTTCACCATTTATTTTGGTGACATTACTACCTCCATAATGGCCATTACTTGGCCAGTAATGACACTTATGGAGGCAGTTTTTCTGCTCCTCCCTCACCTATATAAACACCCCCTTACACCATTGTTGAGAACAACACACTACACGAAAATACACAAGCAGAAAACAGTTTCTTCCTACAACTTCCAAGCATCATTTCATTACTCAATATTCTTCACGGTAGCTCTTGAGTTTCCTTTCCTCAAGTGTTCCATTGTTGTTTTATCTTGGGAGACAAATTGTCCAGGATGTATAAAGGATACATACGGGGCAATATTGTCTTAAAGACAGAGTGCCACACTCGACTCAGCAAAAACAGTTTCCAGTTTTTTCTTGTTCAACAATTGTAATTTCAGTTTTTATTGTTGAATTATATTTTCAGTTCTTGTACGTTTGAGCAGTTATTTGTAATTCCCGTTTCCTGCACCTTTGTAACCAACACTTTCCACCTCCACTTTCGTACGATGAGAACAATTATAGTGAACTTTGATCCAATAAGTTTCAGAGGATTCAACAAAAGTCAATTTCTTCAATATGAAATAATGTTAAGAATTTTGAAATTGTAACTTCAAAAAGTATAATATATATGCTAAGTGATAAGAACCTTATTATGAATCCACTTCTAGCAATAAGTTAAATAGAAGTAGGATATGATGAAAAACCGGTTACAATTTGAATTTTAAAAAATATTCATGAACACTTTAAGATATGACTATAGTGGTCAATGGAGTGGGTTAAAAAGCTCATAAGTTCTCAGGTTCATATGTCAGCGGAGACTAAAGTATTACTAAGTAATTTATTCTCTCTGTAAGCGTTGAAAAATAGAATTCTTCGATATTTATATTGGTGGGAGATAGAAGATACCTCACGAAATACTAAGGTGCGTGCAAATAAACACGAACATCATGATTATATAAAAAAAAAAAATCATACAAAGATGTCATATGTTTGGTGTTGTTGATCTTCTCTGTCTTAACATAAAGATATGATGATAAAGCATTTGTAATGAACTACAAAGCTTAATAATTCATAAAGTAGTAATATGTAAAATAAGTAGTCGTCCTAATATATTACAACATTAAAGTGGTAAGTTTGAATATCAGTTTTTAGATATATATTACATGAGCAGAGTCCAATATCAATTATATGAAATCGGTATAGTGAAGTTTAATTTCTCAAGTATTTTCCCCTAAATTATTCATGAAAATGGTGGTCCTAGAGCAATTTTCATATCGCCGACATTGACTTTTAAGAAATCGGGAGCTTTTGAAGGAAAATATTTAATTTTTATTATTGTTTGGGGTAATTAAATGGAGGGAAATATTTAGTTTCTATTTCTTTTTGGGTAATTAAAATGGTGGGGGTTAGGGGCCAAAAATTATTTTTTAAAACTTTGGGGTTAGATTTGGACGATGCTGACATAATAATAGGTGGTTGTTTGCTAATACTTTAAGATTGTGGCATTTTCACCAATATAAGTGTTCAAAGTGACTTTTTGGCTAAGAGCCCCAAGAAACTTGCAATCCGTCCAACCCCGCATCACATTTACAAAAAAAAAAAATCATTTCCCTTTGCCCAATCTTGTCCTGTCCCGTTGCGCTTAATGTCACTCATTGCCATTCTTAGACGCGCAAGCGTAATTTTTGCAGCATAAATGTGAGTTAATTCTTTAAAAGATCACTCATGTGTTTGAAAATTGACTACTAATATTTTTTATTTTTTTAGGATTAGAAGATGACTAAACTATCACTAATTTCCTCAAAAAATACAATAACGCAAAAAATACGATGTAGTTTGACTCAGCATGGAGTTTGAGAAATAAAAGAAGATTTTTGAATCTTGTGGTCTAAAATAAACCAAAAATATTTATGTGGTTATAGATCATCTTGTTAAGCGTAAAAGGTAAAGTTTAAAGTTAAATTATTGTAAATAAGAAAATATATTATTCTTTTTGAGACTGACAAAAAAGAAAAGCGTGTCATACAAATTGGGATAGAATAAATATTTTTTACCACTATTCTCTATCAATTACAATCACATACTAACAATTAGCACCGGCCTTTAGTGCACAACCACTTCCACCGCCATAGGGTCGGCTATTCGACTTTTCTAAATGAGGCAAGTCTACTTTAGTTATTCTCAGCTGCTACAATCACATGAATCAGTACGTTAGAAATTGTAATTAAGTGGTCTCGTGAACATCTTGGGAATGTTTTATATGTTCAAACTGTTGATGATTTGCTGATTAACGTACGTTTATTTGAAAATGTGACATGTTTGTGCTTAAAAGTCGACCTTAAACGCTTATCATTTCACAAATTCACTAACACAAGAGGTCTAAAAAAAATTCCTAGTTAGCTTTAATCCGAATTAAAAAGGGAAAAAGAGAAACAATAGAACTATTCAAAATAAGATAGATTTACCTCTGTTATATTTTTGGCTAAAAAATTTCCTCCAACTAGTCAAATAGTTCAAAAATACCTTAATACTAACGATTACTCTAAAACAAGAAAAAAAGGATCAATTTTGTCATTGAAATATTCAAAATGGAGTAGTTTTGTCCTCCAATTAAAGTTAGGGACAAGTGTGCAAGAGTGAATTTTTTGCCAAAAACAAAAAAGAGGGTAAATATGGACGATTTCAAATAGTTCAACGATATTTTTGACCGTTTTCTTATAAGAATTGTTTACTTAAAAATTGGATTAACTACACAAGCTAATTGATTCCTAAATTTGATCTTGTGCTCTAATCTTATGTTATCTTCTTTATAAAATACAAAATACAGGTGTCATCATTTGAAGCAATGGAAACTAAAAATGGTACCCTACAAATTTATATTATTAAAATCTGCCCAAAAAACAGATGAAATAGTTAAATAAAAGGAAAAGAAATTAAACGAATTTAACATGACAAGGGACTTTATTATTGCCTCAGAATCCTTGTAGAAAGGAGCACATACATTAACAATCTCTTTCCTGGACTTTTTATTGTAAATCCAATCCAACAGAAACATATGGAACCCCCCTATTACAACAAGGAAAATAAACTCTTTATTATTAACCCAATCATTTATGGAATTCTTTCATTTATGCCTCTTAGACCTAACTTAATTACTGATAGTAGCCCAATTATATAAATCAATATATACTAATATGTATATTATATGTACAGTATATGTATATTTAAGTAGAAATATACAAAACTTATACATTTGCTGACTATTTTGTAAACTAGATCATTCAAAATGTATTGAACTGTAATTGTCGCATTATTTATGAGAACATGGTCATTTACCATCCGTCAGCAATTGCTTGATAAAACAGGGCCGTTAAAACCCATTTAAAAAGAAAACGTTTAATCTCTTCCAAGTTTATAATTAGAAGTTGTTAGGTTCTAATGAAGTTTTAATCAAGTACTGCCATGTTTCAATTTTTGTAAAAATAGTCTTTTGAGACTTGCAAATAGTTGTTATTATTTTGGTTTCTACATTTAATTATTAGTTGTGTTTAATTATATCAAGTATCTAATCTTTTTTTTTCCTGGACAATATCAAGTATCTGATCTCACTGAATAATTTCAAATAAAACAAGTAGAAAACAGTTTCAATAGTTAACCGATTTGACGTTGACATGCAAAAGAATATATGAACTGTCTCGGCTGCTAAGGCCGTAGCAGGAATTAGCATCTTCTAGATACTCAAATTTATGGGAAGGTATTTGATTTAATACTAAATTTAAAAAGAAATGAAGATTTTTAAAATTTATGGACCAAAATAAGTCATAAAAGTTTTTGTGAGTATAAATTATCTCATCATTAAAGATAAAATGAAAAGTTTAAAGTTAAATTGTTACAATAGGTAAAAAGATATTATTCTTTTGAGACTGACTTAAAAAAAAGAATATCAGATAATTAAAACGGGTGGAGTAATATAAACTTTCCTTTTCTTAGTCTTCAACTCAGCTATAATTTCTTTCTTTTTCTATGGAAAGAAAGTGAGCGCGAACCTCAAGAGAGCAGATGCCTTTTGTTGGAAATTTACTAATGTGAATTTAAGTATATTCCATTATTTATGACTCAAATAATTGGGGCCCCACATGTCAGAAACTTCGTTTCCACACACGTGCACACGTAGTGCCAAGTATCGCAAATTTCATTAGTGAAAGAGATATTGGTACGTATGTAATACGTTTGAGACATAGAATGATGGACAATTATTGGCCAAATGACAAAGTATTCCACGTTGGTAAACGAAGGAAGAAGTGTAAGATGAAACGAGTCAGAAGTCGCCGCGAAGGGCCGCAACGCAGCCCCGTCGGAGCCGAGGCGCCGGAGCGCCGCGACGCTAATTGGGTGGCCAGTCACTGGATCCGCAACGCTAATTCACAGTGTCGCGGCGCTTCGGAGGCCACGAAAACTTCTTCTAGCTGGCTGCCTATTTGTGCCCTCATATATGTCTCGTAAGCTGCCTAGCCGATCAAACACAGAGGTCTTGGTGACCCCCTCCTTACCAGTGGGCTTCTTTGGAACCCATATGGTTTTCATCGGTTGTTTCCACTTGACGTCCTTTGGCTAATCTAGCTTAGCAAAGGATACCATAGATATCAGTAGTGCAGGGAAATGGTCAGTATCAACAGACATTTCAGCTATGCTTTTATCGGCTAGCTTGAACCTGCCCTCCTTGATGCCCTTTTGAATTGCCTTCCTTAAGAACACACAATTATAAGTAGCGTGGCTATACGAATTGTGCCATTTATAGTACTTCTTATCCTTGATATCTTCGGCAACCGAAATCCTATGGCCATCAAACAACCAAATTTATTTATCTTTAAGCAGATGATCAAAGGTCTGACCTGCCTTTGTAATGTCAAACGAGTAACCGATTTTGTCATCAGTCGAACTCGTCTCCTTGCCCTTCGTAGCTTTCAGGGCTGGGCAAGAGTAAACCTTACCCATGACAATCTCGGCTACCATTGCGTCTACTTTGTAATCGGCTGACTCTGAGTCAGACTCATCTGCCTCAATAATGGATACCAAATGGGAGCCTCGGTTTCGGTTAGCTCTTCTTTTCTCCTTCTCCTAGATGTACTGCTCTATTTGTCTAGCCTTCTCGGTTAACTGGCTTAAGTCAGAGCAGGATTGTCCCACTAATTTCTCCTTTAGCTTAGGATACATGTTGTTGATTATCATGTGGGCGCATTCTGATTCAGAGAAGTGTACAATGCATTTCCCAAACTTCTTTCTGAATCTTTAGATGTAATCGGTAGCTGAATCATTGACCTGTTGCTTGAGATTCATCAAATCGGTTACGATGACCTGAGGTTGGGGCCAATAGAGTCTATCATGGAAACAACACTCCATGTCAGCCCAACTCTGCACGAAATCGGGGATCATACCAGGCAAATGTTGTTCCGGTTAGAGAATCGGGGAATAACTGCAGCCTGATACTTGTTCTGGCCAACTTTTCCACATTGGGCGGTAAATCTGTCGACGTGCTTAATGGTAGATTTGTCGTCATCACTCGAGAAGGTGGTGAAATCAGGCGTTTTGAAGCCTCTTGGCAATGGTGCTACCTGATCTACCCAATCGGGGTAGTGCTTCCTGTAAACAGGTATGTCCGAGGGTTTTAGTTGGATGCCAAAGTACCTCCTCATAGTATTCGCAATGGTTTCAGGGTTCATTAGCTCTGACATCCCTTGACGATTCTCAATTGGAACCGGCTGGTAGGCGTTCTGAACTGGAGGCCTCCATTTTGCACCTTGTTGAACAGGGTTTTGAAAGTTGAAGATATTCTGCCGGCTATTACTAACAGGTGGGGTATATCCCCATTGCTGCTGTTGGGCATAACCACCAAAGCCTGCAACCTGAGCTCCTGGAACAACTAGGTGTGCTATCGGCTGTACCTGAGTAGGTACTGACTGATACACATTTGGCTGAGGAACAACACCTGGAGTCACAGTTGCATACTGCACAGCGCCGTTCTTCAGAGGGATGGTAGAACTAGCCGAACCTTCTCCTGGATGCAGTCGATTGGCTTCCAGTTCTCTCACCTGCTGAACCTCATTATGCACCATTGGCTTGACAATGTCAGCCAATTATTTGGAAACCCAGTACATAATATCGTGGAGGTCTAAGTCAATCTGATGTCTAATGAATGACGTGGTCATAACAGTTGGACCTTCAGGCTGACTAAGTTCACCCACAGCTTGGGTTGATCGAGGAAGTGGAGGGGTATCAAATGATGTAGGCATACCCGAACAAGATGGTGGCTCGTTGTTCCGTCTGGGAGGATTCGATTTAGGATGTGTACTGGACTCTGGGTTCATTTTCTTACCAGACCTTAGGCGCATACGCCAAGCGTGATCCTGACCTGGAGAATCAAACTTCGCTATGATATCACCTTTGGTCCCACTGGGTGTGCCAAATTTGGTCCCGTCCGAAATATTTGTCGTTTTATCGGCTGACAAAATCAGATGACAAATTGATTCCTTAACTAAGCGATTTGGGATGGAAGCGGAACTCTAACTTTCAGCTATGGGTTCCCCAACTACTCTAGAAAGCGTTAGGATGACGATTGAGTAAACTAAGTGGAAAGAAACATGAATACATCTAGAGTGCAATATATGTGATAAAGGTAGGATAAAGATATGTAAAAATATGTTTTTTGATTGATTGTGTTGTCTTTATTCTGTACAATTGATCTTACATTTATACTACAAGAAATAATACGTGATCCCCCTATGTTAGCCACTAAATTACCCATTAAATCCACTAGCCAACTATGATGAGGTGGTGCCGATTTTTGCTACTTGTTTTCCTCTTGCACGACCGACGACACTTCCTTCTAGCTGTTGATTATTTATTTCTGCTTCTTGGGGTCTAGAAGGTGCTTTGACTTGGTCTTCGAGGCATCCAAATATGTGTGGGTCCCAGTCATTCCTTGGACTTATGGTTCTGCCAAGTTACTGAGATAGCCGATGGAGCTTTTCTAGCTGAGGGCTAGGGCTAATAAATTAGGCTACGAGTCAGTTCAGTTATTGGCTTAGAATTCTGTTGCCTGCTCATTTTGATATTTTCCATCTTCGACTGCCGCTTGATTCGGCTAAACACTAAAAGTATTTTTGAGTGTTAACAAAGTTCAACCTTTTCAAGTTAATCTGAGGTTTTGATACCTGTGTTTCAATTTATATAATTTAATAAAATATGGTTACCATAAATCAGCGGAGAAAATGAAAAAGAAATAGTAATTAAGAAGGCCAAAAAGTGGGATGAATCAATTAAATTATATATAGATCTATTTTGAAATGTTTCTTGAAAAGTAACAACAATCATCATTGCTCAATCTTGAAATTTCTAACCAACAATACTTGTGGTGTAGTAGCTGATACTACTTCATCCTTAACCAAGGTCTCGAGTTCGAGCCCTCTTGGATACGGAGCCATCATTGTTAGGGAGTGCTTTGCCACCCAATATGGGCTACCCGACACGAATCCGGATTAGTCGGCCCCAATATGGATTCCAAACACCGAATGAAAAATAAAAATAAATCTTGAAATTTCTTAATTAATCTATATAAAGAGATAGATAAACAAAAAGAAAAGAAAAGAAAATAACACACATGGGAAATGGATGATGTTAACCAAGAGTTACAATTCTTATTAACCCATGGAACAAGGGTCGCATAGATAAGGGAGGGCCCCGGGTATACAAACTAAGCTTTTCCTTTTAGACTAGTGGTATTGAGCCAATTTCTGTTAATATCTCTTATTTTTCGTATCTCAATTATCGTATTATAGTTACTATTCCTTGTTAGAATGCTTTGTCATGTTTTCTATAGTATTTTATCGTGATTTCTTTATTTTCTCTATTTCTTTCTTGACCTGTTTTAAAATATCTTTTTTGAGCCGAGGGTCTATCGGAAACATCCTCTCTACCTCCCAAGGTAGGACTAAAGTCTGCGTACATTTAGGGCTGACAATTTCACCCTACCCCGATGGATATCCGATCCACCCGACCCAATTATATGGATGAAAATCCAACAAAACATGAATTTTAATTGGGTGACGGATGGACCGAGTGACGGATCGGGTCGGATTCGGGTGGACATGCATCCAGCGCACCACCCGACTCATCCATCCACCCGTTTATAAATTAGTTATTTTTTGTGTAGTTCAGTGATAACATACCCCTGACTCATTTCGTTACTAGTACTTGAATAGTTGTCTTTATTTTTCTAAAGTGAATGAAAATTCTTTTTCAATTTCAACATGACAATAACGATAATTTCTAGTATCAAAAATGTTATTTTTGTACTACGTTATACATAATTGACATTTTCAATGTTGAACATCACTCTATATATGACTAAAACTGTTAGCAATATAATAGGTTGAGGAATATTACAATGGTATCAAGATCAAATTATAATGGTAAAGTAAGATTGTATGAAAAGCAAGATAGTATGAAAAGTGAAAAATAAACCAAAAGTACCAAACTGATTGTGCTATAATTTTTATCCGCGAAGCACCCGATTCACCCGTGGATGATGGGTGGATCGGATGTGGATGAAGAAAAGTGATGGATGGGTCGGGTGGTGGATGGATGGTGGGCGGGTGGAGGCGGATTGAGCTCCACCCGATCCACCTCTGATCCATTGCCAGCCCTACGTACATTGTACCCTCCCTAGACCCCACTAATAAAATTATACTGAGTATATTCTTGATGTTGTTGTGGTTCAAAAGTATTTTTATTTTTATTTTTAACTATTTAGAATCAAAAGCCAAATTGTGTCTTTGTCACATTATCACCGTGTGTATTACACGTATTTTGCTTTTTTATATATTTTATCACATTGTGTTTAATCGACATAATTTGACCCAAGTTCAAGTATTCAATAGGTATCACCCATAGTTCAAGTTTCTAAATAAAAAATCAGAACAAATTTTAAAAACTACATATATTTAGCCTTTTATTTAAGCAACCATCAAGTCACACAATAGAACGGAATAATTACAAACGGAAGAAGATGAAAGAAAAAGAAATACAGAAGTAATAACATGATACATATTGCCCAAACCATCTCACGCAGGGCTTGTACACTTAAAATCATGGAGCGAACAAAAGAAAAAGACAAAGACTCCCTCTTTAACTATTCACAACCGCACAATGCTTCCTAATTTCACCAGCAGTACCTGTTTTAACTTCAATCCTTCCCATTTTCTCCATGGACTGAGCAAATTCAGCATAGAACTCTTTAAGTGATCCCTCGACAAGTTGGTTGATGTATGACTTTGTTGCTGTACTTGTCGTCAAGGCTGCATCAGATTGAAAGAGGCCTCTCCTTTTGAGTAAGAGTTTGTAGTAGCTAAGATCAAATGTTCTGAAACTCCCAGGGTCCATCTCAACTATTGTTGTGTTATCATTGATTGATTTGCATTTTTTTGCCTTCAGGTTAGCTGCATATTCACTGTCAAGAGATGGATCTTGAGTACCAAAAGTCCCGGTAAAATTGTACAAACGTGTTGAGAATGACGAGCAGTGAGAGACTCCAATGGTATGAGCACCTGAAGGAAAACACGAGATATTTTGAATTTGAAGACTTTATATCCCATCAATTTTGTCGAACGTTTTTTAGGTTGAACTTTCACTACTAGAAATAGAGGTTTTTTCCATCCATATTCAGTGAGAAATTATGCTATAAAACATAATATTTCCCACTCATTCTCACCAAACCAGCTCACTAGAAAAATACAGGGTGTGAAACAAGTTTTCAATAAAACGCTGAAAATTTTCCTTATTTTTTTTCATGTGAAACACTACTTTTTAGGTTTATCCCATAGACATTCAGTGGGAAATAACCATTGAACATTTTTCAGTGGAAAAATAGAGAATTTTTAGTAGTGTTGGTACTTTGAATCTTGTCACATAAAATGAAACAGAAGTAGTAATAATTTTGGCTTACCAGATAATAGGACCAAGTCTTTGAGGTCAAGACCCTTCTTAGAAAAATCAGTCTGGAGAGTGGATAAGTTACTGGTTGGAGCTGGGATGTCTGATAAGGTTTCTGAAGCATTAGATATTCTCCCATCTCTTCTTCCAGTTGGTACATTCCAGAAAGGACCTCCCTATCATGCCCAAGAATAAAATGGTCATAACAAATAGAAAATGGTTGAATAATTATGTTGGAAATTTATATGGTTCATGTTCTTGACTTACTGTGATCATAACAGAGTCTCTAGCAACCAAGGCAACAATATCAGCGCAAGAAACTACTCCAGGGCATTCAGCTTCAATTACTTTCTTCACATTATCAATGAATGAGAAACCTCTCAGTGTTAGATTTGGGATACCCACTTTTTCAGTTTGGTTTCCTGTACTTGAAGTGAAATTCAAGAGCACAGATGCATCACACCCCTGTCAATAAGACACAAAAAATAAGGGGGAAAAAAAGAATCAGAAATAGCACTCTAACTATGCAATTGTCAAATGAATATCTTCATGTGAAATAGTACAAGACATCTATCCTACTCCCTTCGTTTATATTTATGTCTTAATTTACTGGGCATTAAGTTTAAGAAAGTAAAGAAGATTATTGAAATTTTTAGTCTTAAATACGTCATGTTATTTTGATAAGGGAGGGTCGTTAACAGAGGTAGGGCCAAATTTCAACCGAGCCGTTACAGCTTAAGTCCTTCTTGCGTTAAAGTTACTAGTGTAACTTTTTTTGGGGGTATTTGTGTTGATTTTTCTTTTTGGTAATTTAAGTTCCGGACTTGTAATATACCAAAGTGTCCTTGAATCTTGTGGTCTTAAACATGTTATGTTGGAAGTTGGAGTTAAAAGAGTTACTCCTACTAAATATAAAAAGTGACATTTTATTTTGAAACGAACTAAAAAGATAAATAAAATACCTAAATTAAAAAAGGAGTAGTAATTAATTACCCTGACAAAGCAATCATGGAAATGCATTCTTATTAAGGCAGCAGGAAGAGATGGAGCATTTGGAATGTGCTTCTTAACATAGTCTAAAATAATCTTCTCTGCTTTTGGGCAGCTCTTGGCATAGAAATTTGGTTGTAACTGAGCATGGCTAGACACTAAGATACACATAAATATTAGAGGACACAAATAGCCAAATGTTGACATTTTGTTTCTTATCTTCAAAAGAGATACTAATACTACTTACTAGTGTTTATTTTCTTTCTTGTGTTTGTGTTGTACACACATCAACTCTAAAAGGAAATTTATAGGCACTCAGCTGTGACAAAGCTAACTAACATGTGCTTATTTTAGTACTATATTCATCATTTTTTATTTTTGGTCAATTAGTTACAGTCTGTTTCTTGTTGTACTTTTTCAGTTAGATTCATATTTCTTATCGCATGGGCGGATCTTTCCTCTTTCATGCATAAATAAATACTCCCCAATTAGTTAACTCACTAGTATCCTTCATACTATTAGTTAACTTACTAGGTTAACAAAGTTACGATAAGAACTCGTATGACTATTTTCTAGCAAGTGAAGGACATAAACATGAAAAGTCTTTAATACTCTGGAGCAATGCACTTTTTTCTACTATATTTAAGTCGTGTTGCTTATGAACGTTTTAAGAACTTTATTAGTTTGTTATTTTTTCACTGTACCAACAAAAAAAAAATAGTATCCTTCATATGTCTAATATGAATAATTCTGAATTTAGACGTTTTACGTGGGTTCAAAATATATATCTGTTTAACTCTATAAATACTTGCTTTTCGCGCACATACAGTTAAAATCGAAATCTTTGTGTTTATCATTTTCTTCGTCACTCTAAGTATTTCTTGCTTTTATGGCTGCCAATTGGAATTGAAAAATAGGGAAAGTCACCTGCTCCTGGACATATACATATCTATTTTAGGACGTCCAAGTTGTATGAGTAATAGGAGCTAATACCTGCTACCACAGCAGCCAGGACAACTCATATATTCTCATATGCCTTTGGCATGTCCACATCAATTCGTTATTGCTTTGCTACTTGTTTTATTTCAAAATTTAATTAGTGTGATAAGGTTTTGATATAAATAGCACAACTATAACAACTATTTGCAAGTCAAAAGACAGTTCTATTTTCAAATATTGCAACATGGCAGTATAAATTTGAAACTTCACCAGAAACTAACAACTTCTAATTATAATTTGAAAGAAATTATTGTTTAAAGAATATCCTAAAACAGCCTTTATGTCCAAAAATATAATGTTTGCTCTATGTATCTTCAGTCTTAGCTGAAATTTAGGGGGGGTGCATGTAGATATTAGACAGACAAATACATAGAGGTGTAGTTCTCCACATTTTTCTAGTTGTGTCCTTACAAGTAAAGAAGAATGTCGTGGACTGCTGGATATATGAATTAATATGCATTCTTGAGTGTGTGTTTGCCCCTAAATTCGTGATAGAGTAATAATTGAATTTGTTAAGTGGTTCAAGGACACACAAATTAAGATGACCAAATAATGATATTATAGAAGCTAATTAAATTGCTTGGCTAAAAGTAACCAAAGTGATAATTGACTGTAACAAGTAATGGAATAACAAAATAAAGTAAAGCAAGTTTCTTCAATTTTCTTAAAATTTAGAGCACTAATCCGTATCCAATTTGAACGGAAAGTTAAAAATATTTAATGTGATAATAGAAAGAAAGTGATAATGGGCCGTTTCAAGAATTTTGTGACACGAATGACATATCTTTTTGATTTTCTTGTCCTTATACGTACTCACAAAATGGGAAGGCCGAATGAAAAATTCGTAACATTAATAATATAATATGAACCTTGCTAGCACATGCTTCATTACCTCCTTTTTTTTGGCATCATGCCTTACAAATGGCTACCTACCTCCTTAAAATTCTCCCTAACAAAGGTTTAGCATATCAATCATCACTACAAATTATTTACAATAAAGATTCCTCGTATTCTCATCTTAGGGTGTTTGGGTGTTTATGCTATTCACTTTTCCCGTCTACTGTCTACAATTAACAAACTTCAAGCTCGTTCTACCGCTTGTGTGTTTTTGGGCTATCCATCTAATCATTGTGGTTACAAATGTTTTAATTTATCCTCTAACAAAATCATAATTAGTCGTCATGTTATTTTTGATGAAACCCATTTTCCGTTTGCTAAATTATATAGTTTCGTATCTAGTTCGTATAATTTTTTGGATGATGGGCTCTCACCGTATATTATCCACCATTTATCTGAGTTGTCCGGTGACCCAAATCCGCCAGCAGGCCCACTGCCTGTTGGCCCACATTCTCACATTGGCCTAAATATTCTAGGTATTGTTCCCGAGTCACGACCCATTGTCAGTCTCGGTCCTACTTCAGCTTTCGATTCTCGATCGAGTTTTGGCCCAGTTTCTGGCCCAATTAACTCTTCCCCAAGTCCATTTTTTAGCCACCCGTTGTTGGGCTAGAAGGCCCATTGCATGTTGGTCAGTCCACTACCGACCCGACTTTTACCCAAATCCCGTCCAATTCTATCTCGAGTTAAGAGCCCGTTACTCGTAGCCAACATGGTTTTTTTAAACCAAAATGATATTTTAATCTTAATTCTAATGTCACTAAATCACCCCTACCACGTAACTCAGCGTCTGCCCTTCATGACCCAAATTGGAAAATGGCCATGAATGACGAATATAATGCTCTTATTGAAATAAGACGTGGGAGTTGGTGCCCCGTCCACCTGGTGTCAATATTATTCGTTCTATGTGGATTTTTACTCATAAAGAAAATTATGACGATTCTTTTGAGAGGCATAAGACTCGTCTTGTAGGTGATGGTAAAACACAATAGGTTATCGTGGATTGTGGAGAGACATTTATTCCGGTAGTCAAACCGGCAACCATTCGCACTGTGCTTAGTCTGGCTCTCTCGAAAACATGGCCCATTCATCAGCTGGATGTGAAAAATGCTTTCTTACACGGTGATTTTAAGGAGACAATATACATGCATCAACCCTTGGGTTTTAAGGATCCCAATTATCCTCACCATGTCTGTTTTTTGAAGAAGTCCTTGTATGGGCTTAAGCAGGCCCCATGAGCTTGGCATAAGAGGTTTGCAGATTATGTGTCTACTATTGAGTTTTATCACAACATGTCTGATCATTCTCTGTTCATCTATCTTTGTTGTACTTCTCAAGCATATATTCTATTATATGTCAATGATATAATTTTGACTGCCTCCTCGATAATTTGCGCAAGTCTATCATGTCCCTTCTTAGTTCGTAATTTGCTATGAAAGACTTGGGGGCCTTGAGTTATTTTTGGGTATAGGTGTCACTCGTCATGCCGGTGGTCTATTTATATCGCAAAAAAAGTATGCGACTGAGATTATTGACTTGTAAGTCCTTTTCTACTCCGGTTGATACCAAACCGAAGTTGAGTGCTACTTCTAGCACAACATATGAGGATCACACCCACTATCGTAGTCTTGTAGGGGCTCTTCAGTATCTTACTTTTACGAGACCAGATACTACTTATGCAGTACAGCAGGTGTGTTTATTTATGCATGATCCGCGGATTGAGCACATGAATACGCTCAATTGCATTATATGATACATACAAGGCACACTTAATTATGGACTGCATTTATACATATGCTGATTGGAGTGGATGTCCATATACCAGACATTCAGCATCTATCGGGTCCATAAAAATCAGATCCAAATCCGGATCCATCGGATCTACCGGGTCCACGGATCGGATCTGGATCCACATGTAAAAAAATTGCCTTGCTAAGATTTTTTTTTAAACTGACAAACGATTTTTACTTAGCTGACAGTTTACTGTGTTTCAATTTTGAAATGTTTATATGAGATATTTTGTTCGTTGTCTCATTTTGATTGTGAGCTATTAATTAAAAACGTTGGACAATGACAATAGTTATGGAAAATGCTGACTAGTATTTCCACAATGCAGAACTTGCATGTGCTTGGAATCTTCACAAATGAAGTGAATATAATTTTAACTACTTGTCTATGGAGATGTTAGTCATTCACTAATATAACATTGATTTTATTATCGAAGTTACCTCTTTATTTTTGGGTTTTTGAGTTAACGCGGGGATAAATTAAACTTGCTTTGATGTGCTTAACAATTTTAAGAAAATACTTATAAAATTACATTCTAGAATATGAATATATTTAATAAAAAACGGATCCACGGGTCGGATCTGGACCGGATACGGATCTCAAATACAAGATCCAGATCCAGATCCGATCCGTCAGAAATGGATCCGGGTCCGATCCGTATCCGTCGGGTCCAAATTTTGAAGATCCATATCCTATAAAACGGATCTGGATCCACCGGATCCGGACCGGGTCCAGGATCCATTACCATCTCTAGTTATTGTATGTTTCTTGGAGATAACTTGGCCTCTTGACCTACAAAACGCCGGGCTAACTTATCGCGATCTAGTGCGGAGGCCGAGTATTGAGGGGTAGCCAATGTTGTGTCTAAGTCATTTTGGCTACTTAATCTTTTATTAGAGCTTCACTTTCCTATTCAGAAAAGCTATCTTGGTCTACTGTGATAATGTTAGTGCCGTCTATCTCTCTGGGGATTCGGTTCAACATCAGCGCACTAAACATATCGAGATGGATATTCACTTTGTTTGAGAAAAGGTAGCCCCTGGACAAAGATGAATGAAAATACAAAAAATAAAAAAAAGAGTAAAAATTTAAAATTTAATCGATGGTTGACGTGACGCTAATGTAGCGGAGAGTGTTCTACACAACCTATTATAAGATTGGGTTGGCAACATAAGGTTGAGTTTAATTCACGTATAAGTTGTTTAGGAGGGTAAATAGTTATAAGTAAAGTTTAATTGTTAAAGTGAATTTTCAGTGCAAGTTTAGAGTTACAAAAATTTTAATACTTATATAAACATAGTTAAAGACACAATTATCCTTAAAGTCGCTCAAAACCTTTTCCAAAAATAATTAAAATCCTAGCATCCTCTAATGCTATAACCTTAATTGCCCAATAATTAAAATTGGTAAACTAAGTAAAATAAATTGCGTCATTTCGATGGATTCGCTGGCAATATGCATTATTCAGAGTTTTTTTGGAGTGCTACTCACCGCCCATATGCATGGTTCAGAGGAGTTTTGCACTACCATCCTAATTTTTTGTATTATAATAAACTCACCATAAGTAATGTCTGCATAACTAATCTCAGCATTACTGATACACTCTATTCAGTACTATTCTTATACACTCTACCAAACGACCCCTAATAGCATATCATGCCTATAGAGAACAACATCTGCTTATAAATATTTAATTTCATATAAACAGATTAGCATGTGTTCAGCTTCTCAATTAAAATAAATCGTAATTCGAGTGACTAAATATAATTTACTGAAAACAGGTTATTAATGTATCAAGCCTCCAATTCTAATAATCTATCTAACTACATATGCTTCATAATAGCGTTTTATATTGCAAAATGAAATTGATATTCTTTTTACTTTTTGTCTTCTCCAACATTTATCTTTTAAAGAAATTGAAATAAATAATTCATTGATTATTCTCATTAATTGAAAGAGTATATATACAATTTACAATTTTCCATAATAGAAAACATATTCCTATTCTAATCCCAAAATCGTATTCTAGTAGTACAAGAATTCTATAATTATGGTAAGTGTACAATACTAATTAATGTAATATTTACACTAAAACATTACCTAAAATCTAGACCATATACACGGTCATATATACAAAAGTGAGGCCCAATATACATAGGATATACACGTGTATATCGTGTATATCCTATGGATATTTAACACACCCCCGTAGTCATAGCGGGCGGTCTTCGTACCCTGAGACTGTCCCTAAAATCTTCAAAAAGGACCGAGGGAAGACCCTTTGTAAATATGTCTGCAATTTGATACCTGGAAGGGACATGACAGACGCGTACTTGTCCATGAGCTATCTTTTCACAAACAAAGTGAATGTCCATCTCGATATGTTTAGTGCGCTGGTGCTGAACTGGATTACCAGAAAAGTAGATGGCACTAACATTATCACAATAAATCAAGGTAGCTTTCTGAAAAAGATAATGAAGCTCTAAAAGAAGATAACCAACAGTATTCCGATACCACATTGGCTACCTCTCGATACTCAATCTCTGCACTAGAGCGGGATAACGTCGACTGACGCTTTGCATACTAGGAGACAAAGTTATTACCAAGAAACATACAATAGCCAGATGATATCATCCACATATAATAGTATATAAGTCAGGGAAGAACCACGACGATATATGAACAATGAATTAACAGACCTGCTGTGAGAAAACCCAATAGTCGAAACATAGTCTACAAACCTCTTATACCAAGCCCGTGGGGACTGCTTAAGCTCATACAAAGACTTCTTTAATAAACAGAAATGATGAGGATATTTGGGATCCCTAAACCCCAAGGGCTGATGCATATAGACTGTCTCCGTGAAATCACCATGTAAGAAAGCATTCTTCACATCTAACTGATGAATGAGCCATGCTTTCGAAAGAGCCAAGCTGAGCACCGTGCGAATTGTATCCGGTTTTATTACCGGACTAAATATCTCACCACAATTTACACCAACCTACTGAATCTTACCATCACCCCAAGACGAGCCTTATGCCTCGCAAAAGAACCATCAGAATTTTTCTTATGAACAAAAATCCACATAGATCGAATAATATTAACACTAGATGGATGGGGCACCAACTCCACGTCGTATTATCAATACGAGCATTATATTCATCGGTCATAACAATTTTCCAATTTGGGTTATGTAAAGCAGACACATGATTACGGGGTAGGGTGATTTAAGAATATTAGAGTTTAAATTAAAATGACTTTTTGGTTTAAAAATACCCCATTGACTACGAGTGATTGGTCTATGACTCGGGGGAGAATTAGGTAATTTTTTGGAAAATATCAGGACACGTGACGGACTGGCCAGCAAGTAGTGGGCCTGCTGGCCCAACACAGGAACTGGGTACTGTTTCCATCGTAGAAACAGGAACAAGAACTGGGCCAGAACTGGGCTGGGGATGCGGCCCAGTTTCTAGACCCACGACGGGAGGCAGTGAGGGGACTGTAGAACCAGCGGGCAATGGGCCCGCTGGCAAATTTGGGGCACGGGACATGTCCGAGAAACGGTGGACAATATACGGGGAGACATCATCATCCAAAAAATTATACGAACTAGGCACGGGACTAATCTCTTTAGCAAACGGAAATTGAAATTCATCAAAAATAAGATGGCGACTAATGATGATTTTATTAGATGATAAATCAAAACATTTGTAGCCACGATGATTAGATGGAAAACCCAAAAACACACAAGGGGTAGAACGGGCCTGAAGTTTGTTAATTGTGGTGGACGGAAGCAACAGATAACATAAGCACCCAAAGACCCTAATATGTGAATACGAAGAAGTCTTATTATATAAAATTTGAAGAGGGGACGAATATGTCAAACCTTTGGTAGAAATAATGTTAAGAAGATATGTAGCCATTTGTTGAGCATGATGCCAAAATGAAGGGGGTACGGAAGCATGAATCAATAAAGTTCGGACAATATTATTAATTGTACGAATTTTGTGTTCGGTTTTCCCATTTTGTGAAGACGTATGAGGACAAGAAAAATGAAAATAGATCCCATTATTAGCACAAAACTCCCGAAACAACCCATTATCATATTATTTTCCATTATCACACTGAATATTTTTGATTTCCTGTTCGAATTGGATTCTAATAAATGTTCTAAATTTTAAGAAAGTTGGAAAAACTTGAGATTTTTTCGCTATCGGAAAAGTCCATAAAAAATTAGAATAATCATCCAGAAACAAAACATAATAACGATGACCCAAAGAACTGAGAACGGGAGATGTCCATAAATCACTATGAATAATATCAAATGGCATTAAAGTATGCGAATTAGAGTCTACAAATGGCAATCTAACAATATTTTCTAAAGAACAAGATTGACAATTCGGAGTACTACGCGTACCCTTACAAGAAATAAAATTATGTTTATCTAAGGAAGACAAAATCGACGACCCCGGATGACCTAGACGAGCATGCCACAAGGAAGGAGCAAGGGCTGCAAAAGTTGAAGGCAAGGCTTGACTCGAGAGACCAGAACATGACGTGATAGGATAAAGATTTCCCCTACTATCACACCTCATGAGAGGACTCCCCGTCTTGAAATACTTCACAAAAAACCCATTAGGATCAAATTCAACAGAAACATAATTATCATTGGTGAATTTATGGACAAACACCAAATTTTTAATCAATTTAGGGGCATGAAGAGTATTTTTCAAAATAAGGGGTGGATGAGGGGGGGGGGGGGATATAATGTTTTATGACCATAACCACGAATTGGAATTGAATTACCATTACCAACAATTATGCCACGATTGTTGCTCAAATTAGAATAAGACGAGAGAGTACCTTGATCGAATGTCATCTGGGTATAGGCTCCGGTGTCCATGTACCAATTCGGGTATGGCAGATTCAATCCAAGTGTGTGCATTGCGTCTTCAATGTCGGTTTGTGTGGGGCTCGCTGCATGGTGGGCCTACGGAGGCCGAGGCCCAAGCACCCCGACATGCTGCCCCAGCCCATCACTGCGTTGAAAACCACTATGCTGTTACAAATTGGGGTAGAAAGGCTGGCCAGCCCACTGCTCGGAATAAGAATTTCCAGAAAAATAAAGGATGTTGGGCCACAGCCCACTGGCCCAGGCCCACTGCCAGGGGGGCCAAGGTTGGGACCAGTGGGGTGGTGGCCCACTGCCATTATTACCATTGCCGGAACCGCCACGTTTGCCCCTGCGATTTTTGCCATTATTTTTTCTACTATTTTTGCCGCCCCCTTGAGAACGGTTCTGGCCCGAATTGTCACCAAAATTCTGAGAAATAGTGGAGGACGTCATCATGACCACAGAACTAGTACTCATAGCCGACTTCTTAGCCAAGTCAGCTTCTTCCAAAGTAAGCATGGAGCGAGCTTAATAGAACTTTGAGAGGTGATTACTTTGACGGATGAGAGTTTCAACGCACTATAGGCCTCGGATAGGCCAGCAACCATCTGTAGAATGAGACGATCTTTACTAACGGGCACACCAACGTTGCAGAGTTGGTCCGCCAATTCTTTCAACCTTTTGTAATAAGCTGAAACGTTCGGGAAATTTCCATGTTGACGTGGGAAAATTCCTGCTCAAGGGTAACAACTCTGGAATTTCGATTATCTTGGAATAAATCACGCAGCCTATCCCAAGCAGCCATCGCCATAGCGTCTGAATCAATAATCGTCTGCAACAGGTCGGTAGAGATAGTTGAGTAAATCCACTAAAGAACGGTGGCATCAAGAGTCGTCCACAACTTAGGTTCATCCTCGCGTTTAGGCACCTCCGTATCCTCAAGAGCCGCTGGGAGTATGTGATGGATGACTTAATGCGAACGTGTGTGAATTTTTAACAGTTCGGCCCACGTCGCATATGAGACGTTTTCTATTTCAAGAAGAAGATAGATATGATTCTTGATGTTAGAAACTGTAAGGTAGGGTGAAACGTGTTCTTTGAGGTAGAGATAACGAAAGAATAATAGGTGATTGAGGGATTTAGAAGAGAGAATTTGGGGGTCGAAAATTTGCACGGAAACCGAGGTGAGAATGGCTCGGAACCGACGACAACTGGGGGAGAAAAATTCCCAACCTAGACTTCTGATACCATGAAAGAAATAATCCATTGATTATTCTGATTAATTGAAATAGTATATATACAATTTACTATTTTCCATAATAAAAAACTTATTCTTATTCTAATCCCAAAGCTCTATTCTAGTAGTACAAGAATCCTATAATTATGGTAAGTGTACAATACCAATTAATGTAATATTTACACTAAAATATTACCTAAAATCTAGACCATATACATGGTCATATATACAAAACCGAGGCCCAATATACATAGGATATACACGTGTATATCCTATGGATATTTAACAGAAATATACCCTGAGGTTAAACATTAGTTTATAGTTTAATATTTAGAATGTAATAGTTGTAAATTTTGAAGTTTAAGTTATATAAAAAATGCTGCGATTTAATTTTCATAAAAATTCTCCTGTACAAATAACAGCGCATGAAAGGAACAATTTGTTTTAACTCCCCCAGCATGATTTCTCAAGTGATTAAATATTGCAAGTCGGTACTTTCTTGATCTAAATGGGCTGCACTTTGAAATTTATACATTTTAATGGGTAGAACCACACTGAAAGTCTGGAACATGTATTGTAAAGAATGTGATGGGACCCACGCTTTAAAAGAGAAGACCCAAACAAATGCAGAGAAAACCAAAGCTATCCTCATGGGACCCACATGTACAGAAAAGACGAGCTACACAGGGACGAAGCAAATCAATTTCCCCGAGGGGCCAATACAATATTATATAAATTTTAAAAATAGGTAATAATTTAAATTCTAAATAACATAAATACAAATTGTTCAAAAATAATAAAATATAATTACAATTTTTTCGACGAGATTTCATAGTCAGAAACCGTTGCATAACGGCTTCGTTACTGATCTCATACAAAATTCTATTCTCAATATAAGGTACTAATAAATCATTAATCCAATCGTCCGATATTCAATTTCACAGTCGATCTTTGATGATGCTCATAGCAGAAAAGACTCTCTCTACACTTGCAGTAGCAACTGACAAAGTTAATGCTAGGGTAAGAAGCGTGTAAACCAAATGATAGATTCCGTGTCTTTTTGTTTCTACCATCTTCTTTGCAAGATCTCCAATGCAAATAATTTCCGAAAACTCAATGCTACTACGCATATCATTAATATAAGTCTCAAGTTGATTATCAAGTAACTCTAGATCATGTGAAGAAAACTCATGAGGATACAATCGAGCAAACTTGACGAGACTTTCCTTGTTAAAAGCAAATAATGAATTTCTAGGATTAAGACACCCAACAAAAAGAAGCAATTCATCACTTGTCACAGAAAATCGGCTATTTAACTTCATAAGTTGTTTGTCCAAACACCATAAAAGCACTTGATGAGAAAATAAGTATCGTTAGTCTTTTCTTCAGTTCTCCGCTTGGACCGCCGATGAGATACATACTTTTCATTCATGTTAGGGACAACAATCTCATGATTAGAACAAAACAAAGAAACTTCATTAACTAGAGAATCCAATTCATTGTCTCTCAAATATTGCAATCTTTGCTTTGAAATCTCCACTAATCTCATAGCATTCTCTATCTCTTGCTCTTTTTTTTTGCAATGCTAATGACAACTCATTGGTAATCGTCAATACCTTTTTCATCAAATGCATAGCGAATGCAAACTCAAATGATTGTAATGCATTTAAAAACATGTTTGCATCAACTCTTTGCTCCGGATCATCCATTGTAAGATCAAGTACTTGAATAAAGATGAAAACATATGAATGAGTCTAACTAAAGTATTATAATGCGAGCTCCAACGAGTAGTAAAAGGTTGTGGACTAATGTTTTTTTGTGGGTGGAGGCTTTTAGCAATTGTTAATATAATAATAGTATTTTTTTTGTTGGGGTCTATAGCCCCTAGTGGGACATGTGAGGCTTCGTCCCTACATTTACATAATACCCTTATTAACCCAATTTATGTAACCGGAAATCAGAGGGCTTTCCTATCAATTGACCTGAACCGGAAGCTCCTCTCATTTCATTCTATAATAGTAGTAAATTTTGGTCTTGTTTCTTCAGTCGTGCGGGTAAAAGACCTATTTTATAACTTAAATGGAGAAAATAGTTCTCAAATTATTTTGGGAAAATGATATTCTATGGTTTAATAGAAATTTAAAATTTTTAATGACCTATGTTTAGCCTTAATGCCGCGAATTGTTCTTTAGCCAACCAATTGACAAGCACCTAACCTAGCGGCCCAACTACTACATGAGATCAAACTTGTTATGGCGACTAAAGTCGTTGCAAAATATCAAAAAGTCGTCACTAAAGTTGTTGCATGTAGTGTTGTTGCTAAAGGTTTTTTGCTACAATTATTATAATATGTGTATAATAATTATATAATATGTGTATAATTAGTAAGTATACGTTGATTATACATTTATTATATATAAATTATACAACAATAATATATTTTCTAAACACATAATGTGGGGATACATATTCTATACAACAATTATACAATTTTTATTGAAAGAGACATCTTCTATATATATATATATATAGTAATGATTTCGAAGAGAACGATCCTAATTTGCGATATTAATTTGAGGTAGTTTTGGGAGTACTTTTGTCTTTGGAAGTCATTCCACTATTCCATTTGCTCAGCTGCCCGGTAAGTGGTGATGGCTCTCTCGTGTTGAAAGACTTAATTTTGCTCAATCATCGACCATTCTAGGTATACTAAATTCAGGGAGGACAATATAGCAATGGGCGGTGATTACATTAGTGAATTAATGGACAATGTAACATTACTACTACAAAACTAAAAAAATCAACGTAAAAAACCGAGGGACTACTGTTTTTGTTTTCTTTAGAAATCCGACGGACGTTCGTTGGTTTGTAAAGCACAAAAATTGCAACTGACGAGTGATTTAGTGATAAAATTGTTCAATGTCACGGTACATACTTGGGGTTTGATTCTCAGTTGATACATTTTCCTTTTTTTTATCATTAAAAAATAGTAGTCCCTCAGTTTTTTTAATATTTTTTTGATCCTGTTTTTAGTAGTGTGTTGAAATTGATGGTCTTAATAAATGTGACAGTACCTATTGTAGTGCGACAGAATGACACGTATAACAAGTTAATTGAGAGCCTAACTGAAAGTGGTCAGTTAAATGGTAAGCCCAGATGTGTGCATTAGTTAAATAATTAATGCAGTGCCTAGAAAGGAAATATTAGCTCGTTCTATCATAGAAACGATCAACAGGTACGATTGTATCTTTTTATGTTGGTGGTGATGGTTCGACGCCCATTTTTATTAAGGGTAAATATTGATGAGAGGTCTCATCAAGATTCAATAGCAGCACCGTCATCACCACAACTAGGGGCAAATTTATGTGTAAGCAATGGGTCACGTGAACTCATGGTCACTCGACTAAACTCGGTATATTATGTGTATAATTCTTATAAATATATAATATTAACTAAAGGAACACATGATCAAACTAAACTAAATTGAGCACTGATTTGGCGCCAGGATCAAGTGCTCAAGGTCGAGGGATCAAAAAACCTTGCTGACCTTTTAATGTACGTTCTGTTCCTTTTATTTCTTCATTTCCTTTTTTAGTGTAAATAAAAATGTAGTGCTTGAGATTTGATTTTGGAACATCAAGATAAATTCTGAACCCCTAAACTTGCCAACTTCTAGTCTTGGACTTATGAGATTCAAGATTTATATATATGCAAAAATAATAAAAATAATTGACATCCCATACTATAAAAATTTGGCTTCTTGTCTGACATTACATATTTATTATTCAATTTTTTCTTCTCTCTCTTTCATGAAATAGGAAGATTAACTCAATTGTATTTAAATTTGTATATATTTAATATAGTATACAATATATATCTAATATATAAATATTATATTATGCTTCTTTAATAAACCTAATAGATGAATACAATAATGTATGTGCTCAAATATGAATATGAACACACACATATATATATAAAATACTTTTTGTGTAATATACATAAGAAATGATATTATATATAGTATATATTAGTTAATATACATAACAAATAATATAATATATAGTATATAATTTTTTCTTATTTTAATGACGGGACTAGTGTCCGTCAGGGACTGAGCATCACCCCAGGCCTTAACATAAATAAATAAAGCAAATATATAGTATATAATAGTGCAACATACGTAATATAAAAGTATAATACTATATATAGTTGGAAGCATTTATTTGCTTTTAATGGGTCTAAATCATTCAGATTGCACATAATTTTGAAATCATTATAACATGACTTTTTACCACTATTCTCTATCAATTACAATCACATACTAACAATTAGCACCGGCCTTTAGTGCACAACCACTTCCACCGCCATAGGGTCGGCTATTCGACTTTTCTAAATGAGGCAGGTCTACTTTAGTTATTCCCAGCTGCTACAATCACATGAATCAGTACGTTAGAAATTGTAATTAAGTGATCTCATGAACATCTTGGGAATGTTTTATATGTTCAAACTGTTGGAACTCTATTGTACTTTATAAAGCAGTACGGGGAGTAAATAACTATTACAAGTGTTCGAAAGGATAAACAAATATTCAATATTCAGAAATTGAATCTTATTGAGCAAATAGGCCAATCTTCAAAACTACCGCAAGCTTGTTGTGTCTTGAATCTTGATAACCTGAAATGAAGAAACAACTAAATCTGGATGGTTACAACTTTGTGTGTTCAGTCGAGTGATTGCCCTCTGTCCTTAAGACAAGATTGCCCCGTATATATGGTTTTACGTTAGCGGGCAATAGTCTCCCAAGATAAAACAACACTTTAATCTCAACGCTACAAAGCCAATAGGTTGAGCCTGACGAAGAAAACAAATATGAATCGACTTGCTGAAGATATGGAAAAAGAAGGAAGAGTTTCTATCTTCTCTTCTGTTTTGTCTCTGTGTATATAGTGTGTCTCTGTAGTGTATATCTTGTGTATATGAGGGTCTTAACTCACTGTTTTTCATCACAGTTTTGCTCACTGTTTTGAGCTGTGTTTTGTGCTATTTTCTAGTTGTTTTGCTCACTGTTTTGTGCTGAATTTCAGTCACGTATGTGCCTCTTCAATTGAGCCAAAATAGCTCAATATATAGCATCACAAGAGGGTTGTTCAACTGCCCAAAACACAGTTGTAAATAGCCATTAGGAGGGCTGTAAATGGCATTAGAGAGTCTGTTAATGGCCATCAAGAGAGGCTGATTTATGGACATGAAGGAGGGTGATAATGGAGGAGTTAAAAAGCCAAATAATGGCTGGTTAATGCTCCAGAAAATAGTCCAACGATAGGCAGAAAGTTTTCTGCCTTCCGTCACCCCAAAATCAACTTTCCAGAAACTCTAGGGACCAAACTGTAAATATTAAGCAATTTGGGGTCCAAAAAGATAATATCAGAAAGTCCCCACAGCCCACGACCGGTAACCCTTAACTCGAGCCCGAGTCCGAGACCGGACCGGACGGGCGGGCGGCGGCGGCGCGCGTGTGGGCTTAGCCTTGAACCCAAGCACATCTAGGTCCTCCCTCCTTTAAACACATGGGATGCCCCTTGGGGTCCCAAACCCTTTACAATTTTAGAGACTTATATAGAGAGCAATTCTTCTTTTTTCCACCGATGTGGTAGATTTGTCCCACACCACATTTCCATGCCTCAAACACCTTACTTCGTGGACCAATATCTCTTTCATTTCTCAACGAAATTTGATGATTCTTGGCCCTACGGTCATCTACTCACTTAGTAGATTATGCATGTATGAAGAGACAAAGCCTCCAACATGCGGAACACTAGTGTTTAATTCATCAAAGATGGGTGGACGCATCTCCCCGCCAAAGGCAAATTTCCAACAATCCCCTCTATGAAAGAGAGATTTTGGCGCACACACAAGGTGCCTACATTTCAACAATCTTTCAGCAAAAAGACATTGCATCAGGAGAGGTAGCTTCCACTTTGAACCTTCCCTAGTTGAATACCATCGGACTTACTTACTGCGCGGTGAACGTGATGTCTTGAACCGTCAGTGTTTAGTGTAAGCCAAGACAATGATATCAACACAATAACTCTTCTTATACGTTTTCCTTCTTACGTTTTTGTCCGTTGTGGCCGTGGACACACTTGGATTCTTAAGTGTGTTCATTTGAGACGGCCATCCTCGCACTTAAATAGGTGATCTCCTACAAGGTATCCTGCTATACCCCACTTCACAAGTGTTAGGAATCATTAAAAGTTTCTCCAACCTTAACCTCAACCGTTTAAGGATCGTTAAAGGTTTGGAAGCTTAACCTTTACCCACCATGCAGGTAGCACTTTAATGTTTATCGCGGGAACAACTTTGGATTCATGTTTCCGTACAGAAATCATCATCCGAAGTGCTTCTTGCTTCCACCAAAGCGCTCAACTGAACCTTTTGCCGCTTAGTTTTCCCATTGAACCAAATTCTTGGGATCTCCAATCAGTATGGTTGGGTTACCACCGCAAAAGTTCGTATTGTTTGGGTTTTAAGCCCATTCCCCTAGACAGGCAGAACACTTGATCTCCGGGTAGTCCCTTAGTTAGTAAACAGGGAAGTGACATCCGTGATGATCAACTGCCATACTGTCTTATGTCTCCTGACAGATCATGACAGATATGTCCAAACGCCGTCATCCGTGTCCTTACTGAAGCCGACCGGCTAGCCACAGTGTATAACTGCTGAAGGCACGGGTTTCTCCCAATAAGGGACGTCTTCTAAGGAGTCGTGAAGTTACTCAACTTCTTTCATGTTTTGTATAAAGCGATAAACTCCGATCCCATCATGAATCAGTCGATGCAAGTTTGCTTAGAGGATTTTGCAAGACCCACCATACACATTTACTTGTGGTTTTGGTGTTCTTCATATTTGATGTCCAGTTTGCATCATTATGTTCTCCCAGAACCGCTGGACATCCAGAATACTATAATCCGTAGATAAGCAAATAATTCAGATATCGTCATATCCGACTTCACGCCTTCTATTGATCATTTATTATGATCATCAGTGAACCTTAGTTTAACTGATCTGCTTTGTAGGCCGATACCAGGTCGGTTGTAGTGTGTACAATACATTGAACTACACGTGACCTGTGCATATCGCTCCTTGTCTATGGGTTCACCATGATTTCAATCAGTTATATGATTCATATCCATTGGTGGCTTCAACGAGACTGTCAAGTATCGACCAGTCCGTTAGATGTCTTAGAAATCCAATTCCTAAGATGTCATCTGTGATACCCATATCTTTTATATCGAGACTTTGTTTCAATATGACTTTTACTTTCAGACTGCTGATTCTCCAACTGTTGGCTTTCTAACTTCAGAGTCAATGTTTCTGTGGTCAGATTCATTGTTTCTATTTTATCTGAAACTTTCAGGACCAAAATGTAAACATCTCAAGGACCAAAATGAAAGTTCAGGAAGAAGCCCAACAGTCCAGCAAATCAACTCTGATTCTCTTCTTCCAACTTTCCGGTTGGGAAGGCTGTTTCAACATCCATGCCACGCAAGACTGCAATGACCCTGGATGTTAAGCTACTCACAGGGGAGCACCTTTTACAACCCAAAGGTTCTTTTCCCGGAGGAAGATCAACCATTTCACAAGTATGGTTCTATATGATGGAATATATTTCTCTCTTTAGCTTCTTTCCAAAGCAGCGCTTTTGGAGATGACAATTATTTGTTAATTGTCCATGGTTCATTCCTAACCATACAAGCTAGAAGGACTGGAACAAGTCTTTGTCCCCTTCTTTGCTCCGTCTCGGTTCAACATCTAGAATCCATGAGTTCTGCATATCTGGAATATTAAGTTCCGGATAGCCAGCAATTTTCGAGTCCTGTAGATACGGAACATCTAGTTCCGGACAGTCAGGCCTTCGCTGGTTCTTGTTAACCTTGAGCAATTACTCATTTTTTCTTTTTTTAAGGAAAGCTATCTTCAAAGAATTCAGCATTCTTTGACGCCAAGAGGCGATAAACACTACTGTTATTTGCAGATCCAGTGGATATGCAATCTACAGTCTTGGGTACGAAACTACCCCACATCACAACATTTGTATGTGAGATCCTTTCCATGTCTCACACGGAGGGTTACCCTTATCCTTATGCGGAGTTCTATTGAGAATCGCATTAGCGGTAAAGATCGCCTTGCCCCACATAATTCAGGCGTATGGGTTTGCGCTTGGCTAACACCGTTAGACTGAGGTGAGTAATGAGCAGTCGTTTACTGAACGATGCTTCACATTCTCCCCTCTATCACTACGAATTTCTCAATCCGTAGGCTTAGTTGATTTTCAACTTCTGCTTTGTAGCGCTTATCCGCTTCAACAATTTCATCTTTGCTTTTCAACAAACAAAGGATACTATACGTTGTACCATCATCAATGAAGATCACAACGTACTTGTCTCCCCCCTCTATTTTGTATAAACTTCAAATCACCCAAGTAGGTGTGACTAAGTTCTAGAGGAGCGGTGCTTCTTTCGCTATTCCCTTGATGGAATTTGGAAAGGTGATTTTGCCTCTTCGTCTACCTCACATTCATTTTGAGGGTTTATATCGACAGTAGGCAACAATCTCAACATCGTTAACTTTTGAATGAGTTTCTATTTAACGTGTCTTATTCTATGATGACATAGATGCACGGATTACAAATATATCATTCATATAGCTACAGACATACTGTACCATTCTTAGTTATTACTGACCTGTTGGACTAGTCTCAAACCAGCTTGACCAACAACGTCTCTTAAACTAAGTTAGGGACATGTATCACCTCATCTTAGAGTGATCTCATTCCCTGAAGTCCTATTGAGGACAACCTCTCCAACCCCTTCTACTTTAGAGGTGGTGTTGCTTCACATGAACAACCTCTTTCCCGTGGTTAGGGCGTAACCGGATCATATGTGATCTGGATACTCTAGCCCACTCCAGTTGCTTTGGCAGACTGAGTGTCCAATTTCTTTTCTGCCTTTCTTTAGGCCTTCAGATCATTTAAGACCTGAAAACTCTGGCCCACCTTACTAGGTGTCCATTACTTTTCCTATTAAATGAATTCTGGCCCTACTCCAGTCGCCCGGAGGATTTGTATGACTGAGTGTCCAACATCATCTTATGAAGGATCTTCTGCCAAATAGTGTGACAGGCTCAACGTCTTTAGCTTTTAGTCTTCTTCCGTTATGATTGGTGCCCAGATAATTCTTGGCGCTTACTTAAGAGTGGTAACAGTTTTTCGCACAGTTAGTGGATCTTTCTTCCTCGTATGTGTGAACATACTTTACACACTTTTAATAATTACACTTAAAAGAACGGATCTTTTTAAGTCGTTTACAAAATCCAATTTTTAAACGGGAAAGAAGATGAGATTAAACTTCTGATTTTAAAGCGTAAGGAGTATAAATTATTTTCGTGAAAATATTTTCATATTCCTCATCACTTTAATCCATTTTTAATCAGACATCATTTAATCTTTATTCTTGACAAGTAAGAAAAAATACTTATCCCAATTTCGGATTCTGTGTCTGGGACAGATATAGGCCTTCTGCTGCAAGATAGAACCACATCTTCAGCCTTCTCCTCTTGTCCCAGTTGACATCCTCAGGCTCTCGTGAGCGCTTGTTCCCACCACTCTTGGGAGCGGTGACAGCATGAACATGTTGACCTTCAACAACATCATCACTCTCTTCTACCAAAAAACCATAGCCATATCCAGATTTGGTCACACAACTTTTGACCGACATCTTTCGAACACTAATAGTAATACAATACGATCTTGTCTTACATTGTTGGTACTCTATTGTACTTTATAAAGCAGTACGGAAAGTAAATAACTATTACAAGTGTTCGAAAGGATAAACAAATATTCAATATTCAAAAATTGAATCTTATTGAGCAAATAGGCCAATCTTCAAAACTGCCGCAAGCTTGTTGTGTCTTGAATCTTGATAACCTGAAATGAAGAAATAACTAAATCTGGATGGTTACAACGTTGTGTGTTGAGTCGAGTGATTGCCCTCTTGTCCTTAAGACAAGATTGCCCCGTATATATGCTTTTACGTTAGCGGACAATAGTCTCCCAAGATAAAACAACACTTTAATCTCAACGCTACAAAGCCAATAGGTTGAGCCTGACAAAGAAAACAAATATGAATCGATTTGCTGAAGATATGGAAAAGGAAAGAAGAGTTTCTATCTTCTCTTCTGTCCACGACCCGAGCGGAAGTGCGATGTGTCTGGAAACTCGAGATCGTAAATGGATTCGAGTACCATTCTGATCGCCTCTTTCATGATCCTTTCTATAGGTAGAACTACTGTGAGCGGTCTAAACTTCGACCCTTATTTCTTTCTTCATATTGTAAAGGGGAGCAAAGCCCATTTTTTGCTCCCTCTATTGATAGAAAAAGGGCACTCCTGCCGTCCTTTCAGTGACTCATAGGGCTTATTGTCTCTGTGTATATAGTGTGTCTCTGTAGTGTATATCTTGTGTATATGAGGGTCTTAACTCACTGTTTTTCGTCACAGTTTTGCTCACTATTTTGAGCTGTGTTTTGTGCTATTTTTTGGCTGTTTTTCTCACTGTTTTCTGCTGAATTTCAGTCACGTATGTGCCTCTACAATTAAGCCAAATCAGCTCAATATATAGCATCACAAGAGAGTTGTTCAACTGCCCAAAACACAGTTGTAAATAGCCATTAGGAGGGCTGTAAATGGCATTAGAGAGGCTGTTAATGGCCATCAAATAATGGCTGGTTAATGCTCCAGAAAACAGTCCAACGGTAGGCTGAAAGTTTTCCACCTTCCGTCACCCCAAAATCAACTTTCCACAAACTCTAGGGACCAAAATGTAAATATTAAGCAATTTGAGGTCCAAAAAGATAATATCAGAAAGTCCCCACAGCCCACAGCCCGTGACCCGTTACCCGAGCCTGAGACCGGACCGGACGGGCGGCGGCGGCGCGCGTGTGGGCTTAGCCTTGAACCCAAGCACATCTAGGTCTCCCCTCCTTTAAACACATGGGATACCCCTTGGGGTCCCAAATCCTTTACCATTTTAGAGACTTATATAGAGAGCAATTCTTCCTTTTCCCACCGATGTGTTAGATTTGTCCCATACCACATTTTCATGCCTCAAATACCTTACTTCCCTACGGTCATCCACTCACTTAGTAGATTATGCATGTGTGAAGAGACAAAGCCTCCAACATGCGGAACACTAGTGTTTAATTCATCAAAGATGGGTGGATGCATCCCCCCGCCAAAGGCAAATTTCCAACACAAACTGTTGATGATTTGCTGATTAACGTACGTTTATTTGAAAATGTGACAAGTTTGTGCTTAAAAGTAGACCTTAAACGCTTATCATTTCACAAATTCACTAACACAAGAGGTATAAAAAAATTCCTAGTTAGCTTTAATCAGAATTTAAAAAGGAAAAAGAGTAAAACAATGGAACTATTTGAAATAAGATAGATTTACCTATGTTATATTTTTGGCTAAAAGATGTCCTCCAACTAGTCAAATAGTTCAAAAATACCTTAATACTAACGATTACTCTAAAACAAGAAAAAAAAGATCAATTTTGTCATTGAAATATTCAAAATGGAGTAGTTTTGTCCTCCAATTAATGTTTGGGACAAGTGTGCAAGAGTGAATTTTTTGCCAAAAACAAAAAAGAGGGTAAATATGGACGATTTCAAATAGTTCAAAGAATATTTTTGACCCTTTTTCTTAAAAGAATTGTTTACTTAAAAATTGGATTAACTACACAAGCTAATTGATTCCTAAATGGACGATTTCTAATCTTATGTTATCTTCTTTATAAAATACAAAATACAGGTGTCATCATTTGAAGCAAATGGAAACTAAAAATGGTACGCTACAAATTTATATTATTAAAATCTTCCCAAAAAACAGATGAAATAGTTAAATAAAAGGAAAAGAAATTAAACGAATTTAACATGACAAGGGACTTTATTATTGCCTCAGAATCCTTGTAGAAAGGAGCACATGCATTAACAATCTCTTTCCTGGACTTTTTAACGTAAATCCAATCCAACAGAAACATATGGAACCCCCCCCCCCCCCCTCCATTACAACAAGGAAAATAAACTCTCGATTATTAACCCAATCATTTATGGAATTCTTTCATTTATGTCTCATAGACCAAACTTAATTACTGGTAATAGCCCAATTACATAAAATCAATATATACTAATATGTATATTATATGTATGGTACCCGGGTTAATTAGTTTACAGGTTCCCGGGTACCCTGTAAGTTTAATTCAGATATTTCCAAATTTATTTTGAAATTAACACGTTCAATTAATTGAGTGTCAAATTTGGCTTGCAATTTTAGATTTTGGTTACAGAATTAGCTTTTCTACAATGAAGAAGTTTTCTAAAACTT
The DNA here is from genome assembly GCA_034509755.1 of Anisodus tanguticus. Lineage (NCBI taxonomy): Eukaryota > Viridiplantae > Streptophyta > Magnoliopsida > Solanales > Solanaceae > Anisodus > Anisodus tanguticus. The sequence goes on along the minus strand of CM067552.1, from coordinate 11,727,764 downwards.
CTTATAAGGGTACTAAAAACTCAGATTGCAGGCTAAAAAACTACTGGATGAAATTATTTTAGAACTCTTTTTGATTCTCATAAACTAAAAAATTATTGCTTAATCTGTGTTTTTTTATTTACAGGGTACCCGAATCACCCGTCAATGATATGATTTTAAGATAGAACGGGACAAATGTCTATAATTTAAAGTGGAAGAAAATGTTTAATTTTCAATACAACTATACAAGTGATTCTCACCCATAAATATATGATTCTTTCCACATTACTAGTATGGGCCCTTCGTTATAAATGTGGGGGGGGGGGGGGGGGATTGGTGGACAATTGTTTTGTTTTGTTTTTTTGGTTATAACGATATTATTAATATGATGGGCCCTTTGTTATAAATGTGAAACAGATTTGATAGAACTACAGATATAGAACAAGTGACGGAAATAGTGTTGCTATCTACTATATTATTATTATTATTATTGCTAGCTACTTTTTAAATGTTAATTAATGACTTTCCACCTCCTCTTTCGTACGATGAGAACAATTATAGTGAACTTTGATCCAATAAGTTTCAGAGGATTCAACAAAAGTCAATTTCTTCAATATGAAATAATGTTAAGAATTTTGAAATTGTAACTTCAAAAAGTATAATATATATGCTAAGTGATAAGAACCTTATTATGAATTCACTTCTAGCAATAAGTTAAATAGAAGTAGGAAATGATGAAAAATCGGTTACAATTTGAATTTTAAAAAATATTCATGAACACTTTAAGATATGACCATAATGGTCAATGAAGTGGGTTAAAAAGCTCATAATTTCTCAGGTTCATATGTCAGCGGAGACTAAAGTATTACTAGGTAATTTATTCTCTCTGTAAGCGTTGGTAAATAGAATTCTTCGATATTTATATTGGTGGGAGATAGCAGATACCTCACGAAATACTAAGGTGCGTGCAAATAAACACGAACATCGTGATTATATAAAAAAACAATAATAATCATACAAAGATCTCATATGTTTGATGTTGTTGATCTTCTCTGTCTTAACATAAAGATATGATGATAAAACATTTGTAATGAACCACAAAGCTTAATAATTCATAAAGTAGTAATATGTAAAATAAGTAGTCGTCCTAATATATTACAACATTAAAGTGGTAAGTTTGAATATAAGTTTTTAGATATATATTTCATGAGTAGAGTCCAATATCAATTTTATGAAAATCGGTATAGTGAAGTTTAATTTCTCAAATATTTTCCCCTAAATTATTCATGAAAATGGTGGTCCTAGAGCAATTTTAAGATCGCCGACATTGACTTTTAAGATTTTTGTAGTACTCTGTAATTAGTTCTGCCTTTAATTCCGTCACCTAAATTTGTACTCCAAGAATGTATAAAAAAAAAAAAGAAGCTCTTAGAGTGTGTGCAGGGCTGCAGCTTATTCAATTCTGTCACTATTTTCACTTAAAACTGGACCACAAATATTTATGATTTCAATAGGTTTTATTTTACTCAATCCTAATAAAAAAGAATATCCACTTAGCTTTTATTTTTTATTTAAAAATAGTGTTTACTTACCAAATCAATAAAGAATTAATTTTATTTTTTCAGATTTGCCCTTATTAAGTGTTAACTGATCAAATTCCAATACTTATTTAATTAAAGACATTTTAGTCAAATTATATATTTTTGGCTAAAAATTAATATTTTCTTAAGGGGCGTGTAAATGGCTAAGTGAACACTCTTTTTTATTCGGAGGGAGTACCAATTTCGTCATAATAATTGGTCCATTGCATGTGAACATCAGAACATTTTTGTGCAAGATATTTATGAGACATCCATATGCAGATTTATCATTTGTACTTTTTTTTTATATCCAACATCCCGGCTTAAGTCAGACTATTTCTGGAGATAGCAGTCCCAGTCCCTCAGGACTACTACCAATAAATCGCAGAATGTGCATGAATGTCCAGAGTTTGAGAACAGAGCAACTGATATCACCTACGAGGTTCTACTTTTTCTTTCTTTGTATCAGCAATCAGTTCACCAATGCAGAAAAATGAGAACGTGAGAATAAGGGTGATCACGGGTACAGGGTACCCAGATACCCGACCAGAACCGACACTAACGGGTAGGTTCCGGGTAGATATATTATAATAACGGATAGGTTTCGGGTAGTAAAATTAGGAACCAATCAATGTCGGATCCGGTTTCGATTCTGGAAAATAGAGATAAGGTACCCGAAACTGATACCCGAGATCTAATACTTCTTGGTCATGTGATGACTCACACAAACAATGTGCAGCTCACTCTCAATCATGACATTGATGATAGGCCAGTTTAGACAATAGAACAGAAAGAAAATTTCATTGTGGATTCTGCTTGGCACCTTCTAAAGAAGAAAAAATCAAGTTTTAGATAAATATCATGACTTGGCATAAAAATATGCCTTTCAGTATGAATTTCATTCTATGAAGGAAGGTGAGAGACATAATTCCTACTGATGCTAGAAATGACAAAATGGAAAATTATATACCTTCAAAGTGTCGTTGTTGAAGAATTTCGAAAAAAGACATACCATTGAAGCAACTATGATGAACTGATGGTAATGGAAAATTAAAATTACCAGTGTTGTTGTTCATGGTGAAGTGCATCCCTACAATGATTGTTTGAGAATTGTGGAGGGTAAAGTGTGGAGCCAAATATGGCAAAGAGAGACATAATATTCAGAGGTTAATTAGTTTTATCTCTACCCATTTACAGGGTACCCCGGGAACCTACTAATCACCTCTCCCCAGTCAGACTGGCCCACTGCACCTCCGTTTTTGGGCCAGGCTTAGAGCCCAACCCTAATATGATTTGTGACCTAATTTTAACTATAAATATAACACTCCCATTGTTAATTAAAACACACCAATTCTATAAACTAATTCTAGACTTAGAGTCTAGGACGAAACTCTTTCAAACCTCTGCCAAGATTTCATGGCTTTCTTGACAGAGGAATACACCATAGCATAGTGCTTGCAGTCGAAGGGATAATCGCGTGTAATTTATAAGTAAAGACTCCATATTTATTAACCTGTAAGTGTTCATGTTTTATGTTACAGGTTTTTGATTGTCATATAACCATACCAAAAGAAATTGTTGGGTAAGTAAGAACAAACTTTTAAACTTCCGTTGTGCCTTACTTATGTGTTTGAACCCAACAAAACCCTACAATAGCATGATATATAATTCAAAATAATTACTACAAATTATATTTGAAAAACCCGTACTCAGACAAAAATGTAATTTACTCAAATAGTAATATCGCCTCATAAAATGAAATAGGAGTAACCTCCCATTTTTTGTCCTTCAGGTGCTCACACCATTGGAGTCTCACATTGCTCATCATTTTCAACACGTCTGTACAATTTTACTGGGGCTTTTGGTACCCAAGATCCTTCTCTCGACAGTGAATATGCAGCTAACCTTAAGTGAAAGTATATTTATGTCCTAGAGATAATCTGTATTAGGACAAATATACTTTATACACATTCGTATTATTATAAATGGAGATTAATATTTTGGCATTTACAATTATTGAATTATTATCTGGAGTCTTATGGTAACTGCGAATGTTGCTTGAGAAGAAAGATGACCAACAAACCACTTTCTGGGAAAGGGTACGAGCCAAAGAGGTACTTGAGTTGGTCCATACTGATGTATTTGGGCCATTTTCAACTTAAGCTAAGGGAGGCTTCCCTTACTTCATCACTTTTACAGACGATTTCACAAGGTTTGAGCATGTGTATCTTATGAAACATAAGTCCGAAGCCTTTGAGAAATTCAAGGAGTACAAGTCAAAAGTAGAGAAGCAACCTGAAACAAGTATCAAGACACTTCGATCGGATCGAGGAGGTGAATACTTAAGTAAAGAATTTCTGGATTATTTGAAGCTTCATGGAGTCCAATCACAATGGACACCTCCTGAAATGCCACAGATGAATGGTGTTGCTGAAAGGAGAAATCGAACCCTATTAGATATGGTTAGATCCATGATGAGTTTTTCAGCTCTGCCAGCATACCTTTGGGGATATGCATTACAAAACTCAATTTATATACTGAACATGGTTCCTTCAAAGCCAGGAGAGAAAACTCCATATGAGATATGGAACGGCAAGAAGCCAGCACTTAAACACATGCAACCCTAGGGGTGCCCTGCATATGTAAAGAAGATGCTTACTGACAAGTTGGAATCTAAAAGTGAGAAATATTATTTTGTGGGGTATCCAAAAGAAACTAAGGGATACTACTTCTATCTTCCTGGAGAATATAAGGTCATTGTTTCCAGGAACGCAACTTTCCTTGAAGAAGAATATGTCTACAAGGAACATAGCTGCACAGAGATAGAATTTAAAGAAATTCAAGAACCACAAGATAACACATAAAATGAACCCTTGTCGAATGACCTAAACAAGGATTCAGTGGGAGTATCTGGTGAAGATTGGGTACTTAAAGTACGCCCTTCAGCCAATGGGAGTGCTGTGAGAGATAGTGCAGAAATGCAAGACTCTCATACACAACCAATGGAAGATGATACAATAGTTGTACATCATCCCATTCAGGAAATACATGAAAATGACATTCGTGAAAGCTCTCAAGGTGATGGATTGTCCAACACACAAAGACCTTCTCATAATCAGAATGCAACAAACACTGAAACGCAGAATATTCAACACCATAGGACCACTAGGACTCATCGTCCTCCTGAAAGACTTAATCTTTTTGTTGAAACACACAATGAGATAGATATTCCTGATGACGATGAACCTACAACCTACAGCGAAGCTATGTTAGACATTGATTCGCAGAGATGGCAAGAAGCCATGAAATTTGAGATGAACTCGATGCACATCAATCAAGTTTGGAACTTGGTTGATTTGCCAACAAGGGTTAGACCCATAGGATGCAAATGGGTCTTCAAGAAGAAGATTGATGCATATGGCAAGGTACAGACTTACAAGTCAAGATTGGTGGCTAAAGGTTATAATCAATGGCCTGGGGTCGATTATGATGAAACCTTTTCACCTGTTGCGAAGATTAAGTCCATTCGGATTTTGCTTGCAATAGCGGCATATTATGACTATGACATTTGGTAGATGGACGTCAAAACTGCTTTCCTCAATGGTAATCTAGTTGAGGAGGTGTATATGAAACAAACTGAGATTTTTTCACTTGAGTCCAAACCAAATGATGTATGCAAGCTACAAAAGTCCATTTATGGGCTTAAGCAAGCTTCAAGGAGTTGGAATACTTGCTTTGACAAAACAGTCAAATTGTTTGACTTTGTTAGAAGCAAAGAAGATCCCTGTGTTTACAGTAGATGACATATTGATAATGGGAGATAATAAGACTCATGCAATCAGTCAAGTAATGGTTATCCAGCACCTTCATGATGAAGGACTTCGGTGAAGCCAGCTATATTCTTGGAATTAGGATCTATAGAGATAGATCTAATAGATTGTTAGGGCTGTCACAGTACACATATATCGACAAAGTGCTAAGACGATTCTCTATGGAAAACTCCATAAAGGGAAATCTTCCTATAGGTCAAGGGATCAAGTTATCAAAGAAGGATAGTCCTTCTACTGTTGCAGAACTTGAACGCATGAAAAGAATCCAATATGCTTCAGCTATAGGATCTATCATGTATGCCATGACCTGTACATGGCCAGATGTGGCCCATACACTTAGTATGACTTGTAAATTCCAGTAGAATCCTGGGGAAGAACACTGGAAAGCAGTCAAGAGTATTTTTAAGTATCTTAGACGAACTAAAGAATATTTCTTAGTGTATGGTGGACAAGAGAAGCTGGTATGTACTGGGTACACTTATGCTAGCTTCCAGACAGATCTTGATGATTTTAAATCTCAGTCTGGATATGCCTTCATTTTCAATGGCGGAATACTGAGTTGGAAAAGTTCCAAGCAAGCTACAACTGTTTATTCGACAACAGAAGCTGAGAACATTGTTGGATCAGAAGCTGGGAAGGAAGCTGTCGCGATATCTGAGTTTCTGAAGGAACTAGGAGTTGTTCCATGTGCCACTTGTCCAATAACGGTTTATTGTGACAATACTGGAGCGATTGCGCAAGCTAAGAAACCAAGATCAACCAACAGAAACAAGCATGTACCAAGGAAGTACCACATACTTAGGGAGATGGTGGAGACTGAAGAGATTAAATTAGACTATGTTCCCACAGATGATAATCTAGATGACCCATTTACTAAATCATTAAGCTTAGTTAAGCATAATGGTCATTTTGAAAATATGGGTATTAGATACATCGGAGATTGGCTCTAGGCCAAGTGGGAGATTGAAAGTATATTTATGTCCTAAAGACAATCTGTATTATACACATTCGTATTAGGACAAATGTACTTTATACACATTTGTATTATTATTAATGGAGATTAATATTTTGGCATTTACAATTATTGAATTATTATCTGATTGTTTGTAATTATTCATTAATGTGCATCCCTTGAGCTTACGTTGTCATTAATAGAGCGAGATATTGATGATAAAGCGTAACTCTTAAAATAGCCTCGACTAATGATCATCGAGAATGGGATATCGATGATATGTGATAAGTCGACATGTTGTCTGCATCACATCCTTAGAGGATGTAGTATGTCTCATCTGTTACGAGTAATGACCACTCGTGATGGACACATGGATACTTTGGAAGTATTGGTATACCCTGCTGATATACTGTTTGTTATACTTGTCTAAAGTATGATCAACGTGTGGGAGATAGAAGTCCTTAGACTTGAGGTCAATACGTGCCTTGTCTACAAAGTAATGTACTTTGATCTCGTCCTAAGCTCAAATGTCTTATAGGTTGAGATATGGCTTGTATTGGGTACATTACGATGTGGACTGAAGGTGGTAGTTGAGCCAAGATTAGGATTCATTCCTCGGATGTATATTCGAGAGAACACTCGGATTCTCAGTGATATTAGGTTGACTAAGTTGTTGGCCAACGCAATAGACGTATTTAGAATATGGTCTAGTCGTCAACTAATATAGATGAGATACAATGATTAATCAATTTGGATAGACACTTGACAAATCCTAAACTTGATCGGGTGTGTCGTGAATGAAATGATTTTATCTTACCACATAAAGGTTAAGTTTACTGGATTCGCGTAAACGTACTTCACATATTGAGTTCGTCTTGCGAAGCCGTCTAGGAGTTCCGTGTAGACCTTAATTTGATTAATGTCGATATGAGAAGGCATGTAGGGTCACACTATATCGATTGTCCATTTCGATCTAAGGATGTATTGAGAGAGTAAATTAAATGTTCGATTGGAATCGAAATACTTAAATGAATAATGATTATTTTAATTAAGAATGCACGGAAAAATAAATCAAGAGAGTACAGGAGCACGTCGAGCGCCGCAACGCCTATACCCTAGGGCCGCGACGCAGTGCAGGCGCATGTCGAGCGCCGCAGCGCCCATGTCGAATTTTGGGCCAGGCCCAAGGTCAAACCCTAATCCGGTTTTGACCTATTTTTTCAACTATAAATAGAAACATTCACTTCATTATTCACACACCAATTTCTGAAAATCATTCTAAGCCTTAGAGACTTAGAATCAAATACTCTCTCGAACCTCTGCCGGATTTCCTAGCTTTCCGAAAGAGAAATACATTGAAGCTTGGAGCTTGCAATCGGAAGGGCAACCGCGTGTGCACCTCATAGTTAATAAAGATTCCAGATAATTCAAACTTGTAAGTATATGTTTTATGTTATAAGTTTAATTGTTGTATAATCATACCAGAAATATTGTTGGGGTAAGTAAGAAACAAAAAAATTTAACTTCCGTTGTGCCTTACTTATGTGCTTATGTGCCTTACCGGGACTTTTGGTACTCAAGATCCATCTCTTGACAGTGAATATGCAGCTAACCTGAAGGCCAAAAAATGCAAATCACTCAATGATAACACAACAATAGTTGAGATGGACCCTTGGAGTTTCAGGACATTTGATCTTAGCTACTACAAGCTCTTACTCAAAAGGAGATGCCTCTTTCAATCTGATGCAACCTTGACGACAAATGCAACCACGAAGTATTATATCAACCAACTTGTCAATGCCAAACCAAATATCTCCAATTAGAAGGCATTGTGAGGCTATGGTTTATGTCCATAAGTCGACCACGCTTATTCTCCTAGAAACTAGAATGACATCTACAATTTTCTGGGCAATGATGGGTTTCTCTGGTGGGATAGTGATTCTGTGGAGTGAGGAGCTCTTTGACATTGATGCAATCTCAAAACCCCACAAGGCATCAATGTCAATGTGACTTTTTACTGTGGGGACTTCAATGAGGTCCTAAGTTCTAGAGACAAATTAATTTTGTTAGCCTCCCTAGGTCTAATATTTCTTGGAATTTAGTTAATAGAACTAGAATTCAAAGGAAACAAATATACCTCGTGTAACAATATGTTTTCTAACTTTCAAGACCTAATCCTTGAAAGATTAAGACAAGTGTTTTTCCAATGAGGACGAGATACATGCTTATCCAGAAACCACTACCACACACCTGCCTAAGAGCTGGTCCTCCGGGGCATAGTCCAGTGGCAAAGCCTGGGCGCTATAAGGAAAAAGAGGGAGATGAGGAAATGAACTGGAATATTGCAATAACTTGAAGTTCTAGGGAGTTTATAAGTGGTTCTAGTAGGAATATGATGAATGAGAAGAGGAAACACTTCAAAATTGATAGTTCGAGTAGCTTGTTAGGTAGTATCCCGTGAATGAAATAATGGATGGTGGTGTACAGATGGAGATACAATGGTGTTTGAGAGGAATTTTTGAGCCCCTAAGGGAATACATTGTTTATGTTGGAAATTTGCCTTTGGCGGGAGTTGCGACCGACCAACTTTAACGGCTTAAACACTAGTGTAACGTATGTTGGAGAATCCGGTTCTTCACACATGCATGATCTACTAAGTACGTAGATAACCGTAGGGCCAAGAATCGTCAAATTTCATTGAGAAATGAAAGAGATATTGGTTCACGAAGTAAGGTGTTTGAAGCATGGAAAGTGTGGTATTGTGTGTAATTCTCCCTCATCGGTAGAGGAAGAAAGAATTGTTGTGTATATAAGATTCGAAATTGGTTTGGGGTTTGGGACCCCAAGGGGTATCCCATGTGTTTAAAGGAGGGAGGACCTAGATGTGCTTCGGTTCGAGGAAAGACCACACGCGCGCCGCCGCCGCCCGCCCGTCCCGTCCGGTTCCGGGTTCACGGGTCTTCTGATATTATCTTTTTGGGCCAGAAAACTTTGCCAGAAGTACAGTTTGATCCCAGAAGTTTCAGATATACAGTTTGGACCAGAATTCTTTCGGATGTGCGAGTTTGGTCCCGAAGTTTCAAGATGTACGAGTTTGGTCCCCGAAGTTTCCGAGAAAATCGAATTTCGACGGTCAAAAACAGAAATGCCAAGCACTCAATTCAGCCATTTATTTTGGCTGAATTACTCCTCCTATAATGGCCAAAACAGTTGGTCTTTCTCCCATTTATGTTGGTGACTTTACTACCTCCATAATGGCCATTATTTGGCTATTATGGAGGCAGTTTTCAGGCAGTAAACAGCCCCTCCCTCTCCTATATAAACACCCCATTACACCATTGTTGAGCACACTTGATATGCACGTAAATACACAACCAGAAAAAATCTTCTTCCTACAACTTTCAAGCATCATTTCGTTACTCAATATTCTTCACGGTAGCTCTTGAGTTTCCTTTGCTCAAGGGTTCCATTGCTGTTTTATCTTGGGAGACAAATTGTCCAGGACGTATAAAGGATACATACGGGGCAATATTGTCTTAAGGACAGAGTGCCACACTCGACTCAGCATAAACCAGTTTCCATTTTTCAGTCTTCAACAAAATCGTAATTTCACTTTTGTTGTTATATTGTAATTTCAGATTCCATGTTGAATTATTGAAATCTTTGTTTATCCTTTCGAATACTTGTAACAGTTAAATACTTCCCGTACTGCTTTATAAAGTACCATATAGAGAAAAATCTCCCAACAATTTAAGACAAGAGTCCCAACAGTTTATACATAGTTATACAACGTTTATACAATGATATACAAATCATATATATTATTTATACATTATATATAGTGTATAAGAATGTATATGCAATGTGTAATTGTGTATAAGGATGTATATGTAAAGTTACAAAAAAAGTTGAGCAACTTATATATAGCTATACATTACATATTCATTATCCATACGCCGATGATACAATGGGCTATATCGGGTGTAAACTAAATGTGTGGGTTGTATATATGAGTTATTTCCCCTTTTAACATTGTAATCTATTTGTTGGTAAAAACCATTCTGTTTCCTTGCCAAAACATGTCATCCAAAACACCCAAAAACAAAGGAACAATGTTTGGATGACATGTTTATAGAAGGAAGAGCAGCAAGTTATTTGTGGAAAATTATAGGTGCTCCTTTGGGCATCACACACCAGCATAGCCCTTTTATAAGGATCCTGGAAGATTGGTGGAAGAAAAAGACCAACAACAAGGTTCATAAGTTTGTAATGAAAATTACACCTATTATGATCTTATGGGAACTTTGAAAAGCTTGGAGTGCATGCAGATAGGTATGGAGAACAAAAAAAGTTCAACCTGTACAAAATGGAGCTTCAAATTATTTGGAATATTCAAGCTGCAACCAGTGTAGCCTTTCCTAATGTGAAATGTGAAGGTACTTGGTTCAACATCTGTGATAGAATTGAAAGACTCAGTCCAGTTGTGAAGGGCACTGCTGTATGTTGGAATAAGCCTATTGCTGGAAAGGTCAAAATGAATACTAATGGATGTTTTGTTAAAGACACAGAAAAAGCAGGAATTGGAGGTATTCTCAGAGACAGTGAAGGTGAAATAATCATGGCCTTCTCTATTCCAATGGAATGCAACAACAATAATGATGGAGAAGCTAGATCACCAGAATATGGCCTTAAGTGGTGTATTCAACAACATTCACTTGGAACTGGACTTCCTAATCATTACTAATATGCTGATCAAGAAGAGCACTGACTATACAGAGAATGTCTCAAATCTTTAATGTGGTTCATGTGCAGATCTCTTATTGCTTTAAGGAAGCAAATAAGGTTGCATTACAATTTATAAGTCAACCACAACCATTATTTTTATAATATCTAATAAAAGAACATACAATCAATCAAAAGAAAAGGATAGCCAAGTAGACCAAATAACTAAAAAAATCGATAAGGCAAAACAAAAAGAAAAAAAAGCATTAAGAGCTAATTTCCCCTGGTTAAATTAATTTACAAAAGCACAACGTTTCCTAATTTCACCTGCTTTACCGGTTAAGACTCCAATCTTTCCCATTTTCTCCATCGACTCAGCAAAATCTTTGAAAAACGTTGATCCATAATTAACATAAGATTTGGTCTCTTTGTCATCAAGAAGGGCAGCATCCGATTGAAAAAGCCCGCTTCTTTTGGCCACATAAGTGTAATAACTTTCATCAAATGTCTTGAAGCTTCCTGGATACATCTCGACAATAGTAATATAATATTTTTGAAATATTCTTTTATTAATTGTATATCTTTTAATTTAGGTAGAATTATATTCATATTGTAATTAAGTCTCCTATTTTAGGTAGAATTATATTTCCTATTGTAATTACGTTGATTAGTTACCTAGTTTAGATATTCTTATACTAATATATATTATTTTACACAATTGATGAATACAATCAAGGAACATATTCCTTTATGGTATCAGTAACCTAAGAATACCTCTACCGTTGCCGACCATAGCTCTCGGCTGCCACCCCCATAGAACCCTAAGTGTTTTTTTCAGCCATTCTCTCTCCCTTCTCCTCCTAAATTTGATCTTCCATGGTTGACAAAACCAAATTCCATCATGCACTTGCAGTAAACAATATCAAAAACTTCATCCCTATCACCCTTGAGATGAAAAAGGGTCAATACTCCTCGTTGGCGGAGCTTTCTGAGATCCATTGTCATGTTTATGAAGTTATCGACCACATCATCCCTCCGACACTGAAGTCCACATACCTACCCTCAGCTTCGACTTCTGATGATGCACTCTGGTCTCGTTTGGACGCAGCCGTCCTCCAATGGATATACAATACAATCTCTAATGATCTGTTGCACACCATCATTGAGACCGATGCCACTACCCGCCAAACGTGGGAACATTTGAAAAGTATTTTCCACGACAGCAAAACTCAACGAGCGTTATACCTTGAAAATCAGTTCAAGAACGTTCATCAGGACGATTTTCCAAAGGTGTCTGCATATTGTCAAGAACTCAAGATGTTTGCCGACCAACTCTCCAACGTCGGATCACCAGTCAATAATTATCGATTGGTCATGCAACTTATTGCAGGCTTAAACGAATCCTATGACGGCGTTTCCACAATCCTTTAGCAATGCACGTTGTTACCTCCATTTTATGAGGCCCGTTCGAAGCTTATTAATGAGAAAACCAGAAAATCAAGCACAACACCACTCAGGCCAGCATTGCCGACACCGCCCTCACCACCACCGTCGGGCCCTCCGCCGACGGCAGGGCCTCCAACTCCGGCAACCAGAACCGCTAGCCCGAGGACCCGCAGCAACCCGTAACAACCACTGGAGCAAGCAGTCTGGCAAGGGCCGCGACGGATGGAATTCTAGCAACAACGACGGCGGGAAGGGGCAGTCCCTGCCGGTAAGAAACAGCCAGCATCGACCGCAGCAATGGCAGTAGCCTCCGCCATGGGCTGCCTACCTATGGTTGGCCGTGTGAGCCCTACCGTCATGGGCCTCTCCTTCTTGTTCGTATCCGACATCCTCGTAGGCTCCACCTCAGAACCGACAGTCTCACCCTAACATACTTGGCCTAGTCCACAACAGGCCTACACAACACAGTCCCCGCCCTCAACTTATGCACCGACTGACATTGAGGCAGCTATGAACACAATGTCACTCAATGCTCTAGACGAAAATTAGTATATGGACACAGGCGCCACATATCACATGACGGCATCACAAGGAACTCTCTCATCTTATTCTAATTTGTGTAATTTAAATCAGAATATTATTGTTGGTAGTGGACAAGGCATTCCCATTCGCGATTTTGGTCATTCATCCTTATCCCTACCACATCCACCACTAATCTTAAAACAAATGTCCTACATGCCCCTAAATTCATTAAGAATCTAATCTATGTGCGACGTTTCACAACTAATAATAATGTTTCCCTTGACTTTGATCATTTTGGTTTTTCTGTGAAGGATTTTACGACAGGGAGACGAATAATGAGATGTGACAACACCGGAGATCTCTATCCTATTTCAAACACTGCCCACAATCCAACCTCAGTCCCATCAACCTTTGCTGCTCTTTCGTCTTCCTTATGGCATTCTAGATTAGGACATTCGAGAGATTCTGTTTTACGCTCCCTTAGGAAAAATAATTTTATTAATTGTAACCGTATTTTTAAGACTCCTATGTGTGAATTCTGCATTTTTGGGAAACATGTTAAATTACTATTTTCTGCATCCACAAATTGTGCTTTACTACCTTTCGATATCATACATAGTGATTTGTGGACGTCTCCTATTTTAAGTATGGCTGGCCATCAATATTATGTGTTGTTTTTGGATGATTATTCCAACTTTCTATGGACTTTTCCAATTGACAATAAATCCCAGGTCTTTCCCATTTTTCCTCATTTAGTGCTTTCGTAAAAACACAATTTGAAAAGAGCATTAAATATTTTCAATGTGACAATGGTAGGGAATTCAATAATAATTAATTCAAACAGTTTTGCTCCAAAAATGGTATTTCCTTTCATTTTTCCTGCCCTCGCACCTCCTCCAAAAATGGTAAAGCCGAATGGAAAGTCCGAACCATAAACAACCTAATTCGTGCCCTACTTGCTCACGTCTCAATTCCCCCTCAATTATGGAATTATGCACTCTACATGGCCACATATCTCCTAAATATAATCCCAAACAAGTCTTTAGCTCAACGGTCGCCTACTCAAGTTCTGTTTCATAGGAACCCCTCCTACCAACACTTGCGTATCTTTGGATGTCTCTGTTATCCTATCCATCCGACCACTCATTGTGGTTACTTATGCTATGACTTGTCGAGCCGTAAAATTATTATTTCACGTCACGTCCTATTGGATGAGTCTCAATTCCCCTTTGCCTCCGTAAACTCGCCACTTTTGCATTCCTACGACTTCTTAGATGATGGTCTGAACCCTCTTTTAATTCATCATTTACATAGTCCGCCATCCCAGACCCCGGCACCTACCCCCACCTCAAATAGTCTGGGACATACTGCCCACCTGGTTCTGCCGATGGTGGCCCAGAACAACCCGCCTCATAGTGATTCTGTAGCAACCTTTCGATAAACTGAGCATCGGCCAGCCGGTCCTGCCACTCTTGCCCTTCCTCCTCTTCCTGGCAGTCCCGTGGCACAACCCCCTCCTATTTCGCATCCAGAGACACGCTCTCGGACCATGGAAACCCGTGCCATGCATGAAATTCATAGACCTAAATGGATGTTTAACCTATCCATTTCAGTTGTCCCTTCCCCTGTCCCTCGAAATCCGAAGGATGCCTTGTCCGACCCTAATTGGAAAGCCGCAATGATTGACGAATATAGTACTCTTATTGATAATAAGACGTGGGACCTAGTATCCCATCCACATGATGCTAACATTATTCGTTCTATGTGGATTTTTAGACATAAAAAAAATCTAATGGTTCATTTGAGAGGTACAAGGCTCGTCATGTAGGTGATGTCAGGTCTCACCAGGAGGGAGTGGACTGTGATAAAATGTTCTTCTTGGTCGTAAATCCCGCAACTATCTGGACCGTCCTCAGGATTGCTCTATCCAAGTTTTGTCCAATTCATCAGCTTGATGTCAAGAATGCCTTCTTACATGTGGATCTTCATGAAACAATATATATACATCAACCTATGGGTTTCGGGGATCCTATTCATCTAAATTATGTGTGTCTGTTGCAGAAATTGCTCTATGGACTGAAATAAGCTTCTCGAGCATGGTACCAACGGTTCGTCGATTATGTCTCCTCTATCGGGTTTTCACACATCAGATCCGATCATTCCCTGTTCATCTATAACAAGGGTACAAACATGGTTTACCTATTATTATATATTGATAACATAATCCTCACCACATCATCTGATGCTCTCAATCGGTCCATTATGTCTCTCATTTCCTCTGAGTTTTCTATGAAGGATCTGGCCCCCCTGAGTTATTTCGTGGGCATCTCTGTCACTTGACATTTTGGCGGCCTATTTCGGTGTCAGAAGAAGTAAGCCGAAGAGATCCTTGACCGTGCAGACATGACATCTTTCAAACCATCACACACGCTAGTAGACACCAATTCCAAGCTCGGCGCTGATTCCGGCCCCTCCAGACCCGACTCACTATCGTAGCATGGCTGGGGTCCTGCAGTACCTCACATTCACGAGACCTCACATATCATATGTCATGTAACAAATTTGCCTACACATGCAAAATCCGACAGAAGAACACATGCATGCCCTCAAACATATTTTACGATACGTCCAAGGTACATTTCACTTCGGATTACATCTATACAGGTCCTCGCTCACTGGTCTCACTGCTTATTCTGATGCTGACTGGGGTAAATGTCCTGACACCCGACGCTCCACGTTTAGTTACTGCATTTTCCTCGGAGATAACCTATTATCTTGGTCTTTCAAAAGGCAACCTACATTATCCCGATCCAGTGCTGAAGTAGAGTACAGAGGTGTCGCCAATGTCATCTCTGAGTCATGTTGGATCCGTAACCTTCTACTTGAGCTTCACTGCCCGATTCAAAAGGCAACACTAATCTACTACGATAATATTAGTGGGATATATCTTTCCGGCAATCCCATCCAACATCAGCGCACTAAACACATTGAGATGAACATTCATTTCATTAGCAAAAAAAGTGGCTCGTGGTCAAGTTCGTGTCCTTCATGTTCCTTCCAGCTATCAGATTGCCGACATCTTCACCAAAGGAGTTCTGCGCATACTATTTGATAATTTTCGAGCCAGTCTCAATGTTCGTGAAACTCCCGCTTTGACTGCGGTGGTGTAATAGAATATTTCCCGAATATTCTTTCATTAATTGTATATCTTTTAATTTAGGTAGAATTGTATTCCTATTGTAATTAGGTCTCCTATTTTAGGTAGAATTATATTTTCTATTGTAATTAGGTTGATTAGTTACCTAGTTTAGATATTCTTATACTACTATATATATTGTACATTACTGATGAATACAATCAAGGAACATATTCATTTAAATAGTTGTCACGTCGTTAACTGAGGCGCATTTGCTATTCAAACGAGCACCGTAGTTAGGATCCATTGTTGGGTCAGTGTCACCTTTTCCTGTGAAGTTGCACATCCGATTTGAGAAGGTAAAGCAATGAGCATTTCCAATGGTATGTTCCCATGAAGAACAAATAATTGGTTACTTCCGTCGTCCCAATTTGATAAACAAAGACTTATTTGAAATATAATCTTCAAATATTATTTCAAGATTTTAGCCAAAAGCTATGACAACTCCAAATGCGTGTAAAAAAGACCAAAAGTATCCCTCATCACGGGCTCCAAAACAAAAATGGAGTAATTTTCTTAGAGAATGGTAAAATTAGCTCATAAAAATATGTTTGGTTGAGCATATTTTTAATGGCGGGTCAATTTCGGCATAATTCTAGTAAAACTACTTAAAAGTTAGGTTAAAAAAGGCAGTCCGGTGCACTAAGCTCCCGCTATGCGCGAGGTCCGGGGAAGGGCCGGACCACAAGGGTCTATTGTAATTTATTTGGTTAAATATGTAATCCAGATTGACCTGTAAAAACATTTGGTCAAAATATTTGGAAAAAAACTTTTAATTTATTTGATATGTTATATATAGTCATAAACTCATAATAACGTAAAAAAGTTTATTAATTTCTATTTGGTAATTAAATAAATTATAAGAAAATAAATACAAAAATTAAAACTTGAGTAGAGTTGAGCAGGTCATATTGGTTTATAACCATTTGAATCAACCCACGTAATCTTTAAGCGAGTTGATGTTCTACTTCTTTATTGATTTACCTCATTTTTATTTGCGCCATTCATGGGGCTTGTCCATTTGATACTCACTGAAAGTATACCGTGATATACACGGTATACACGACATATACAATGCCTTATGTATACCGTATATATCACGAAAATACAAAGCAACTTGGTATGTGGTATACATGCCTAGTATACACGGTTTCAAGCTAGTTTTTGTAATAGGTTTTTTTATATATAATTAGCATTGTACACTTACCATAATTGTAGAATTCTTGTACAAATAGAATAGGGTTTTGGGAGTAGAATAGGAGTAGGATTTTCCATATTATGGAAATTGTAAATTGCATTTATATATTCATTCATTAATGAAAATAATCAATGGATTATTTCTTTCATGGTATCAGAAGTCTTGGTTTCACATACCTCCTTCTCCAAAGCTTTCGCTTGTCTCGGTTTTCTCTAGTTCCGAGCCCTTCCTCGGTTTCCGTGCTGGGTTCTTCCTCCTCTCTTCCCAAATTTTCCTCCAAATCCCTCAAATCACCTATTGTTCTTTCGTTATGTCTACGTCAAAGAACATATTTCATCCTGCCCTTAGTATTTCCAACATCAAAAACTACATCCCTATTGTTCTTGAGATAGAAAACATCAAATATGCGATGTAGGCAGAGTTTCTCAAAATTCACGCCATCTCACATCAAGTTCTCCATTACATAATTCCTCCCACTACCCCTACTCCTGCGGAGGATCCTCATTTATGGATTACTCTTGATGCTACCGTCCTTTAGTGGATTTATTCCACTATTTCTACCGACCTTTTACATATGATTATTGAGCCGGATACTACGAATATGGCTACATGGAATAGATTGCGTGATATATTCCAGGATAACTAACATTTCCACGTTGTCACCCTTGAGCAGGAATTTTCGCAAGTTCGCATGGAAGATTTTTTGAATGTTTCAGCTTATTGTAAACGGCTCAAGGAATTGGCAGGCCAACTCCGTAACGTTGGGGCGCCTGATACCAATATGCCTTGTGTATACCATGTATACACGGAAACACAAAGCAATTTGTTCCGTGGTATACATGCCTAGGATACACGGTTTTAAGCTAGTTTTGGTAATAGGTTTTTGTATATAATTAGCACTGTACACTTACCATAATTGTAGAATTCTTGTACAAATAGAATACGGTTTTGGGAGTAGAATAGGAGTAGGATTTTCCATATTATGGAAATTGTAAATTATATATATAATCATTCATTAATAAATATAATCAATGGATTATTTCTTTCACTCACAAAAGTTCTATAAATTGTAAGAGTAAAGTAATTTGTAGGTATAGGAATGTGTCACTTTTTTTTAGTGAAAAATAAAGAAAAAGAAAGAATACCAAGCATTAAGATTGATGAAATATTTATCAGTGTAAATTATGTATGAGTTTTGAAGTTGCTTTTAATTAAGTCACTTTGTAAATCTAGCCTAGGCTAGCAAAACCTAACAAAAATTAGTGTATATAATAAGTTTTCTTTTATTAATTGAAACCATATAATATTACCCGATAGAACAACTAGATCTTTTGCATTCAAACCAATATAGGCAAACTGAGCTTTAAGAGAAGTAATATTTGCAAAAGGTGCTGGTAAATTGATCAGGCCTTCCAACATGTTGACACTCTTCCATCCCTTCTTCCCAAAGGAACTTTCCAATATGGTCCTTTAATATGTAGCAAATCATGTAATTAAACTGATGTAAACTTAATGATGATTTTCTTCTTAATTTATATATAATTAAAGTAATTAATTTCATACCAAAGATATTGCATCCCGAGCAACTAAGGCTAGAATATCTGCACAGGAAATAACACCGAGACACTTGCATCCCGAGCAACTAAGGCTAGAATATCTGCACAAGAAACAACACCGAGACACTTGTGTTCTAATTCAGACTTTGCAGCATCAATCACTTGGAATCCTCTAAGGGATTGATTTGGAATGGCATCTCTCTCTGCTTGATTGTTCTTTGTTGAGTTTAGCAATACTGATCAATCACATCCCTGTAGAAACATTTTTACTTTTTTATAAAAAGGAATAATGATTAATATTAATAAGAGTTTAAGTTATATATGCACGGTATATTTACATGATCAGGTGGGTAATTACAGAAATCTTTTTATGATAAACATTAACTGGTAATATCATCACAAGTTAAAATTTATTGATAGTGTAAATAATCATTGCAATGTCAGTGTACAACTTAAATCCTAGGTAATAAGTATTCCCTATGTCCCAATATATGTGGCACAATTTCCGTTAGTCTGTCCAAGAAATAGTAACATCTGTCTATATTTAAAAACATTTTAACTTTACCGTTTTCATTTTACTCTATATGATTTTTTCTACTTCTGCTTTCCAGCCTGCAGTTCTTCCTCCAGCATAACTATACAAATATCTGAGGCTTATTTTAGACCATAAGTTTCAAAAATCTTCTTAGAAACCAGAAGCACGACTGGGGTCCTCGTGATCCAAGATAAGCAAACCATCAATAATAGTAACTTTTCTTAAACAATGTGTTCAATCAAATAATACTACATAAATGGAGACTGAGTAAGTAATAAAGAACTTGGAAATGTTAAAGTATTGTATCATTCATAAGAGGATATGAAGACACAAATGAGAAAAAATAAAGCATACTTACCCTAACAAAGCAATCATGGAAATGCATCCAAAGCAAATGAGAAACTAGAGTTGGTGCTCTAGAGATGTAATGTGTGTTGGAAATTTACTAATGTGGAATTAAGTTTATCCCATTATTTATAACTCGAACAATTGGGGGCCCGCACATCGGAAATGTCGTTTCCACACACGTGCACACGTAGTGCCAAGTATCGCAAATTTCATTAGTGAAAGAGATATTGGCACGTAAGTGAAATGTTTGAGACATAGAATGATGGACGGTTATTAGCCAAATGACAAAGTATTCCACGTTGGTAAACGAAGGAAGAAGTGTAAGATGAAACGAGCCGCGAAGGGCCGCGGCGCAGTCCCGTCATAGCTGAGGCGCCGGAGCACCGCGGCGTTAATTGGGTCTTCAGCCACTAGAGCCGCAACGCTAAGTCGCAGAGCCGCGGCACTTTGGAGGAAGAATGTTGCGACGGGTAGATGGAAAATTCTAACTTTTGGGCTAGTTTTGGAGCATTGAATCTCTATTATTTGGCACATAAATTCAGCCATTATTTGGCTGAATGTAACCCCTCAATAAGTGTCATTACATATCTATTGAAGGCCATTAGTTGTCTAGTTGAGGGGTCATCTTCATTACACTATAAATTGAGGCCTTGACTCAATTGTTCAACACTACCAAGAAAACACTTATAGAATTTTTTGAAATCTTCTTCTTCCTTTCTAGCAAAGTTACTATACTAAAAGTTCTTCAAGAGTAACACTTGAATTTCCTTTGCTCATTTGTTAAGTTGTAGTTGTATCTTGGGAGACTGTTGCCCGACAACGTAAAAGGATATGTACGGGGCAATCATGTCTTAAAGACAGAGTGCCATCACTTGACTCAGCATATCACACAAGGAATTTGTTTCGTTCTTGATTCCAGTTTGTTGTAATATTTAGTTTATCCTTTCTAGCAATTTGTAATATTTACTTACTTCCCATTTTCTGCATTTGTTGTAACCCACAAATTTAAGACAAGATTGTTGTAAGTGCTTAGAAAGATGACTGGAAAAGAATAACTCGCTTCTAATTCTGCTGTTGCTGCTACTCAAGGCAACCCCTCTGCCTTCCCCACTACTCAAGACACACCCAATGCCTTTCAGGTTGCTCAAGGTTCATCCAATGCCTTTCCTGCTACTCAAGGGAACGTTACAGTTCCTCCACCCGCTGGATTCCATTATGAACGCCTAGAAAAGTTCATGGGCTCCAACTTCAAAAGAAGATGTTGTTTTATCTGACTGTTATAGGAATGTCTCATTTCCTAACAGAAGATCCTCCACAAGCTGGAGATGAAATGGATCCTTCGCCTACTAAAATGGCTGAAGGGGGCCAAGATATCCATATCATTAATGACATGAAGATAGTTCTTGATGCATGAAGTCATAGTTATTTTATGTGTAAGAACTATATTTTGAACTGCCTTTCAGACCCACTCTACACGGTGTATTGCACCGTAGGCACCGCCGAAGAGTTATGGGAGAAGTTGCAGAAGAAGTACAACGCACAAGATGGTGGTACAAAGAAATTCATCTTTGGGAAATTCCTGAAATTTCAAATGGTGGATAGTAAAACAGTTATGTCCCAAGTGCAGGAATTCTTAATGATTCTATATCACCTAGATTTGGAAGGTATGAAACCAAATGCGCAGTTTTTGGTTGCATCACTGATTAAAAAGTTACCTCCCTCGTGGAATAAGTTTATGAGTTACGTAAAACTCAAGACAAAGAAAATGACCTTTGAGGAACTTATTATCAAACTCCAGATTCAGGAAGATAATAAGAAGGTCTTGTCTAAGGGTAAACAACCCGCAACGGCAAAGGAAAATCTGGCTGAGGCCAAAAGGAATCCAAGCAAGAAGCGCAAGTTCCAGAAAGACGACAAGACCCAAGCGACAGAGAAATTCAAGAGAAACTGTCACCACTTTGGGAAACCTGGTCATATGATCAAGGACTGCCGCAAGCTCAAGACTGAGCAACAAGAGAAGGCCAAGGCCAAAGGCAAGGCTCAGGCTAATATCGTCAATAATAGACTTCTGGACGACATGATTGAGGAGTTCTCAGTTGTGGTGCTTGAACCAAACCTTGTTGAGAATCTCATGCAATGGTGGATGAACACGGGTGCTACTAGACACATCTGTTCTAATAGAAATGCCTTCTCCACTTATACACACCAGTTACAAACAAGAAGTTGTTCATGGGTAACAACGCTTGCTCTGACGTGCTGGGGGTAGGAAAGATAGTCATGAAGATGACTTCTGGAAAGGAGATCACTCTGAAGGAGGTGATGCATGTCCCTGAGATTAGAATAAATTTAATTTTAGGTCATTTATTGGTTAATGCTGGTTTTAGGCTAGTATTTGAGTCCAATAAGTTTGTAATCACCAAGAATGAAACTTTTGTGGAAAGAGGCCTCGTTTGTGAAGGCCTCTTTAAAGTTAATGCCATGTCTGTAATACGTACAAGCAATTGAAGCTTCTTCTTCTTACTTGCTTGAGTCCTCTAATTTATGGCATCATAGATTAGGACATATTAACTACAAGTCCATCCAAAGATTGGTTAAGTTGGAGTTATTGCCGTCTATCGACGTAAACCCTCAACATAAGTGTGAGGTTTGCGTAGAGGCAAAACTCACAAAGCTTCCTTTTCGATCCGTCGAAAGGAATACCGCTCCTCTAGAACTTATTCACACAGATATATGTGATTTGAAGTTTGCACAAACTAAAGGGGGGAACAAGTACTTTGTGACATTTATTGATGATAGCACAAGGTATTGTTACCTTTACTTGTTGAAAAGTAAAGATGAAGCCTTTGAAGCGTTCCGATGCTACAAAGCAGAAGTTGAAAACCAACTAAGCATGCAGATTAAATCAATTCGTAGTGATATACGGGGAGAATACGTAGCGCCGTTTGAGGAATATTGTGCTAAATCGGGCATTGTTCATCAAACAACGACTCCATACTCACCTCAGTCAAATGGTGTTGCGGAATGCAAGAACCGCACATTGAAGGAAATGATGAATGCCTTGCTCATCAATTCCGGTCTTCCCCAAAACATGTGGGGAGAAACCGTCCTTACCGCTAATATGATTCTTAACAGAGTCCTACATAACGTTAAGGACAAAACTCCATATGAATCATGGAAGGGAAAGAAACCCACCTATAAATATTTAAAGGTGTGGGGTTGTTTGGCAAAGGTCGAAGTGCCCAAGCCAAAGCAAGTCAAGATTGGGCCTAAGACTGTAGATTGCATTTTGATCGGATATGCAAATAACAGTAGTGCTTATCGCTTCTTAGTGCATAAGTCAGATATTCCAGATATCCATAGGGGTACAATCATGGAATGAAGGAATGCTCAATTCTTTGAGGATATTTTTCCTATAAAGGAAAAATACATAACCTCTCGCAAATGAAGTTATGAAAAAAGCTCTCAGGAACCAGGAGTCATTGACTACCCGAATCTAGATGGTTCAGATCTAGTGGACTTCAAAGTGGCTGAATATCTGAAAACTAGAGTTCTAGATTCTCAGAACTTGGAGACTCCAGAGATGGAACCAAGGCGAAGTAAAATGGTCAGGAAGGATAAATCCTTCGGTCCTGACTTTGTAGCTTATATGGTTGATGATGAACCAAGGACAATTGCTGAAGCATTGTCAACTTCAGAGGCACCGCTCTGGAAATAAGCTATTAAGAGTGAATTAGACTCCATCCTACATAACCATACTTGGAACTTGGTTGATCTTCCTCCGGGAAACAAACTGTTGGGTTGTAAATGGATACTCAAATAGAAGTATAAAGCAGATGGGTCTATAGATAAGTACAAGGCCAGGTTGGTAGTCAAGGCTATCGACAGAAGGAAGACCTTGACTATTTTGACACGTACTCCCCGGTTTCTCGGATGACGTCCATACGAGTATTCATTGCGATCGCAGCATTGCGTGACCTTGAGATACATCAAATGGATGTTAAGACAGTCTTCCTAAATGGTAATTTGGAAGAAGAAATTTATGTGGAACAACCCGAGAGGTATGTGGTTCCAGGGAAAGAGAAGAAAGTCTGTCAACTTGTCAAATCTCTGTACGAGCTGAAACAACCCTCGAAATAATGGCATAAAAAATTTGATAATACTCTACTATCGAAGGGTTTCTCCATTAATGAGTGTGACAAATATGTCTACATGAAAGGTAACTCTGACTCATTCGTCATGATATGCATGTATGTAGATGACATATTGATCATAGGGAGCAGTCCTAGCTTGATCCTAGAGACTAAGAACATGTTGAAACAATTCTTCGACATGAAGGATATGAGTATCACATATGTTATCTTAGGGATAAAGATCTCTAAGACGTCTGACGGACTGGTCTTATCTCAGTCTCACTACATCGAGGATGTGTTGAGAAAGTTCGAGATGTTTGACAGTTCGCCTATGAAGTCACCAATGGATAGAAATAAAAAACTTGATAAAAATTGTGGTGCACCCGTATACTAGGAGCAATATGCACAGGTGATTGGGAGTTTGATGTACATAACAAACTGCACCCGACTTGATATTGCTTATGCAGTCAATAAGTTGGCTAGGTTTACCCGTAATCCAAGTAATGATCATTGGAAGGCATTGAATCGGGTACTATGATACCTGAAATACATGCTAACTTACGAGTTGCATTATTCGAGATATTCAGCTATACTAGAGAGGTACAGTGATGCAAACTGGATATCTGATATAGAGAACACCAAGTCCACCAGTGGGTATATATTTACAATTGGTGGTGGGGCTGTGTCTTGGAAATCCTCTAAGAAAACTTGCATCGCCCGATCCACGATGGAATCGGTGTTTATCGCTTTAGACAAAGTAGGAGAAGAAGCTGAGTGGCTTCACGACTTCTTAGAGGATGTTCCTTATTGGGACAAACTCGTACCTTCTGTAATGATCCACTACGACCGTCAATCGGCTCTAGGAAGAGCTCGGAGTTCTATGTACAACGGTAGGTCTCGTCATATTCAACGGAGACATAAGACCGTTAGGCAACTGATCACCATAGGTATAATATCCATTGATTACATAAAATCAAAGGATAACATAGCGGACCCACTGACAAATGGCTTACCCAAAGATTAGATGTTCTACCTGTCTAGGGGAATGGGCTTAAAATACAAGCTATAAGGACCAATACGGTGGTAACCCAACCTTACTGACTGGAGATCCCAGGAATTAGGTTCAATGGGAAAACCAAGCTGTAAAAGGTTCAGTTTAGCGCTTCGGTGGAAGCATGAGCACTTCAGATAGTGATTTCTGTGAAGAAACACTAAATCCAAAGTCGTTCCCGCGATAGACGTTAAGTGCTATCTGCAGTGTGGGTAAAGGTTAAGTTTTCAAAACCTTTAATGATCCTCAACGGTTGAGGTTAGGTTTGGGGAAACTTTTAATGGTTCTTAACACTTGTAAAGTGGGGTATAGCAGGATACCTTGTAGGAGCCTACCTATTTAAGTGCGAGGACATGCCGCCTAAAATGAACGCACTTAAGAATCGAAGAAGTGTCCATGGCCACAACGGACAAAACATTACGAAGAACAAAGTAAGGGAAGTTATTGTGTTGGTACCGTTGACTTGGATTACACTAAACACTGACGGTTCAAGACATCATGTTCACCATGCAGTAAGTCCTATGGTATTCAACTATGAAAGGTTCAAATCTGAAGCTATCTCTCCTGATGCAACATCGGTCCGCTGAAAGATTGCTGGAAAAGGCACCATGTGAGTGCACCAAAATCTCTTTCAAAAGGAGATTGTTGGAAATTTACAAATGTGGAATTAAGTTTATCCCATTATTTATGACTCGAACAATTGGGGGCACGCACGTCGGAAACGTCGTTTCCACACATGTGCACACATAGTGCCAAGTATCGCAAATTTCATCAGTGAAAGAGATATTGGTACGTAAGTGAAACGTTTGAGACATAGAATGATGGACGGTTGTTGGCCAAATGACAAAGTATTCCACGTTGGTAAATGAAGAAAGAAGTGTAAGATGAAACGAGTCGGAAATCACTGCGGAGCCGTGAAGGGCAACGACGCAGCCCCATTGGAGCCGAGGAGCTAATTGGGTGTTCAGCCACTGGAGCCGTGACGCTAATTCACAGAGCTGCGACGCTTCGGAGGCAGAATGCTGCGACGAGAAGATGGAAAGTTCTGACTTTTGGGCTGGTTTTGGAGCATTGAATCTCCATTATTTGGCACATGAATTTAGCCATTATTTGGCTGAATGAAACCCCTCAATAAGTGTCATTACACGGCTATTGAAGGCCATTAGTTGTCTAGTTGAGGGGTCATCTTCATTACACTATAAATTGAGGCCTTGGCTCAGTTGTTCAACACTACCAAGAAAACACTTATAGAATTTTCTGAAATCTTCTTCTTCTTCTCTAGCAAAGTTACTATACTAAAAGTTCTTCAAGAGTAACACTTGAGTTTCCGTTGCTCATTTATTAAGTTGTTGTTGTATCTTGGGAGACTATTGCCTGACAACGTAAAAGGATATATATGGGGAAATCTTGTCTTAAAGACAGAACGTCATCACTCGACTCAGCAAATCACACAAGGAATTTGTTTCGTTCTTGATTCCAGTTTGTTGTAATCTTTAGTTTATCCTTTCTAGCAATTTGTAATAATTACTTACTTTCCGTTTTCTGCAATTGTTGTAACCCACAATGTGCAGTTGTATTTTTCACAATATCCTAAGCTCCTAGGTATTTTTTCCCATAGTAACCAAGTTTCAAGCCTTGTTGTGCATTACAAAGGTCAAATGCAAGAACGATTACAAGCATCAATTGGAAAATTAGCCTTGAGAAAGCCATTTGGAAGTGGAGAGACACAAATTAATTAAAGTAGTTTGTAGCTCTCTGGATTAGATGGTTTTGGTATGTGACAAATATTGGTTATTTATAGTAATAATTAGATATGAAGTATCATGCATGATTTGAAACTTTTCACGCAAGAGCTGACTCTGAACTAGTTTGCCAATGATGAAATACTTCATTATATGAATATAATGGAGTAACAGATTTGACTTTCAATTAAACTTATTGCATGTCATTACCATATTCATATATAAATGTATATATACTCTCTCGGTTTCAATTTATGTGGCATAGTTCAGATTTCAAGAGTTAAATTTCTTAATTTTGACCGTGAATTTGAGCATACAATCTTTAAGTTTTATAAAATAGAATTTATAGATTTGAAAACTATGTTATTAAAAAGTACTATAGGTCACAATAATTACAATTTTAAAATATTCAAAAGACATGAAAAAATTATGGTAAAAAAAACTCATTTAACTCTTAAAATCTGAAATGTGCCACATAAATTGGACGAGGGAGTATATATTTTCTTCTCAAGAAGAAGGATGTCGTAGTGTAAGAAAATAGAAATGTAAAGAATGCATGGTTGACCTTTAATTGCATGTTACTACATTGTAAGTGTGGAATAATCTCCCTTAGGGATTCCTTTCATTAATCACAATATATATAGTTGTACAGAGGTTGATTCCTACTACAATAAGAATCCTAAGTTACCTTAAATATACATCTATCATAATTATAAAATATACTATGAATATTCGAAGAATATTCGCTAATACTCCCCCTCAGTCGGAGCGGGAGGAGGCCGAACGCTAAGGCTGGATCGGAAGTCAGTGAAGAGCTGTCTCAGTAGTCCCTTTGTGAAAATATTTGCATACTGATAGGAGGAAGGCACGTGTAATATTTTGACCTGACCAAGGGCAACCTTCTCACGTACAAAGTGAATATCCATCTCGATATGCTTGGTCCGCTGATGTTGAACCGGATTATGAGACATATAGATGGCAGATATGTTGTCACAGCAGACTATAGACGCCTTTCGCAATGGACACTGGAGCTCCAAAAGAAGATTTCAGAGCCAACAGATCTCAGCAACGACATTAGCAACTCCGCGATATTCTACTTCAGCACTCGAACGGAATAGCGTGACCTGCCACTTGGTGGACCATGAAATAAGATTATCCCCAAGAAATACACAGTAGCCCGAGGTGGAGCGACGTGTGTCCGGGCATCCTGCCCAATCTGCATCCGTGTAGGAGAGTAACTTGGTTGGGGCAGAGGGGTATAGATGTAGTCCAAAGTCAAGTGTGTCCTTAATGTATTTGATAATACGTTTGAGGGCCGCAAAATGTGACTCTCGAGGGGCGTTCCTAAACAGACACACATGCTGAACAACATATGTAATATTAGGCCTAGTGAATGTGAGATCCTAAAGGGCACCTACAAGACTCCGATATAGGGTGGGATCAGAAACTGGCGCACCCTCATTTGCACTAAGCTTGGATTTCGAGTCAACCGGAGTTGGCATACTTTTACAATTTTCCATCTTAGCCATGTACACTATCTCTTCTGCATATTTGCGCGGACACAGAAACATAGTAGCGACCGATCTGGTCACGGATATACCCAAGAAATAACTTAGCTTGCCCAAATCAGTCATAGCAAATTCAGTTTTGAGTAGAGCAATGATTTCATTCTTCAAACCGTCAGAGGAGGCAATAAGAACAATGTCATCCACATATAATAGCAATAAGCAGTGCTGCTACCTCGATGAAAAGTGAAGAGAGAGTTATCACACCTGCTACAAATAAATCCGATCTGCATAATATACCTGGAAAAGCGATCATACCAAGCGCGGGGCGCCTGTTTCAAGCCATATAATGACTTCTTGAGACAACATACATAGTGTGGGACTGCCAGATGAACAAAGCCAGGGGGCTGATGCATGTACACAGTTTCGTTCAAATCTCCATAAAGAAATGCATTCTTGACATCAAGCTGATGAATCGGCCAATACATGCCCATATCAATACTGAGAACAGTCCGAATAGTGGTCGGTTTAACAACCGGACTGAATGTCTCACCATAATCAATACCCTGCTGCTGATTAGTGCCATTGGCAACCAATCTTGCCTTATACCGCTCCAAGTCACCACTGTCTCCGAACTTGTGACGATATAGCCACATACGCCGAATAACATTCACACCATCCGGTCTAGGTAATAAATCCCAAGTGTTCTGCTTGGTTGAAGCATTAAATTCCTCGCACATGACCGCATTCCAATTCCAGTTTGGCTAGTTTTGGATTTTTTTGGAATGGGTGATAAGGTTTGTGTGGAAAGATTGAAGTGAACCTTGGGTTTGAAAATCCCGTGTTGGGCTTTTGTCTCCATGCGGTGGGTAGGCAGCAGTGGTTGGTCAGTAGTTCGTGGCTGCTGGCTTACAAGTGCTGGTTGGGTGGTGGCTAGGCTCGGAGTAGTGGCTGGTCGAGTAGGGGACAAAGGGGGGGGGGTCGATTAGTGGAAGGTTCGACCGAGATCTAGGTGGTGCCTGGTCGGAGACGACGCCGGAAACTGCAGTTGACGGAGCTACTGGAGCAGTCTCCATCGGGGCAGTGAACTGCTGGTGGTATATCGACTGGACCATGGGGGACAAAGTAGAATCATCGAGAAATATGTAATCCGTGGTTTGAAATTTTTGGAGATTTGAAAAAAGATAGGTCACCTCGTCAAATATGATGTGACGTGAGATAATGATTTTACGAGTGGCTATGTCATAGCACAGGTAACCCCGATGATTAGATGAGAAACCAACGAAGACATAGGGTGTGGTACGTGGGGCTAGTTTGTGGGGTGCAGTGGAGGCCAGGTTGGGGTAGCACAAGAAACCGAAAATGCGGAGTTGGTCATAGGATGGGAAACTACGGTATAAGATTTCTGGTGGGGTCTTATTTTGGAGAGTGTTGGTTGGTAAAATATTAAGGAGGTACTCTACTATTTTAACAGCATAGACCCAGAATGGTGGTGGAAGACTGGCATGAAACAGAAGGGTACGAACCAAATTATTGATTGTACGTATGATTCGTTCAGCCTTGCCGTTTTGGGAGGAAGTGTAGGGACAGGAAAAACGGAAAACCATGCCCTGTTTAGAGCAGAAATTGTGAAATGCCGAATTATTAAATTCACGTCCATTATGTAACATCCCGTACTTTCGGGTTACGGTTTAAATCGCTGAGCATTTATAAAATTGCGAGGCATGTGTAAATAGGTCCGAGCGTTGGGAAATATTTATGTTATATTTACGCATGCTAATAAAGATAATTGTATGTAAAAAGGATTTAACCCCGAAATAATTTTGGACGTAAAAAGTATGACGACGGAAGCCGAAAATAAATTTGGCACGTGCATAAAGAGGTTATGGGCTAGTGTCATATCACAAATTATGACATTTAATATATAAAAGTCCTATAAGTTATTAAGATTTAAGTGAATTGGGATCACGAAATTAATTATGTGTGTGGTTGATAAATTATGCGGAGGAAGGTCACTTAATTAACATGTTGTGCAAGGTGTCATGAGATAAGGGAATGCCACCGCCAAGTTTTGGCTGAGTGGATAGCACAATTATGAGGGGCATTTAATCCTTTAGGCCCCAAAGACTTTGAACAAATTCTTTTCCTTGCTAAACCTTTCATTTAGTAGACTTCTCCTTATAAGAATTCATTAGGAAAAACCATTAAGTAGTAACGTGAAATTAAGGCATCCCCAATTTCCATTCGAATGCAGTGGAGAATCATTTCAGTTGTGGGGTTTGGAAAACGTACAAGTGCAGTAAAAATATTTCCTTCCATGTTAGCGAAATGAAGGTATGTTAAGGCAAATTATATCTTTCTTTTGGCATTTTCTATGTAACAAAATAAAACCGTGATATTGCTCCATAATTTATTCTACTCCTAGTAGTTAAGAATATTCATGTTATTGATTCCTATGCTGCAAGCATGTCTAAATATATTTCTAAGTCCTTATTGAGGCATACGGGAGATGTGTTGATATTCACAGTGTTAGCCAAAGGTGCAAGGATATTATGTCACTCGAGGTATTTTATTGTCATTCATGCATTTTCACTTGCATTGCATTCATTTATTACCCTGGACCACTGGTTCTATGCACACTACTATATGGTAAATATTGTATATGTAGGGGATATGGCGAAAGGGAAAGGCATTATATACGCACACCACCTGCAGCTGGTACATACTATCACAAAAGAGCCTGAAGAGGCCAAAATGATGTGATGATGTGATGTGATGCCTGTATGTATTATTGGGACGGGTTGCACGATCCGCAACACTAACATATATTGGGACGGATTGCACGATCCGCAACACTGACATATATATATATATATATACCGCACTTGCATCATGTATATATTATTTAACCATTACATTGTATGATGCCCACAAAGGCTGTCATGGTAAGGGAATTGCCCGATGAGGCCAATAAATATGGACAATGCATTGTACATAACATGTATGCAAGTGTATTAGGGCCCTCAGAGGCAGTTCCTATTAGTCAGTTGTTTATGTTTCAGTTATCAGTATATTCCTGTTATGCTGTTATTTATGCCTGACATACTCAGTACATCAGTCGTACTGATGTCCCTTTTGTTGGGGGACGCTGCGTTTCATGCCCGCAAGTTCGCATAGGCAAGGCGATGGCCCACGTGAATAGAGTGCAGTTTTCAGCTGATTTTGAAAGCACTCCTCTCTTTCCGGAGTGTCGGTCTGATTTTGTTATGATACAGTTTTGCGTGTCTATATGGGTATGGCGAGGCCTTGTCCCGACCTTTGATGTTGCTACTCTTAAAGGCTTGTAGACAGGTGTCCTGTGTGTAGTAGTCTTGCATGGCCTTGTCGGCCTTGGTACATGTATATATATAAGTTGGTTACCTAGTTGTTCATAATTTTCTTTCGGCTTAGTCCGTAATTAATTATGATTAGATGTTCATGGTAAGAATGGTGGTACCCGGCAGGTGGGATTCGGGTGCCCGTCGCGGCCCTACGGTTTGGGTCGTGACAAACGTGGTATCAGAGCATGTTTGTCATTGGGAGTCTACAAACCGTGTATAGTAGATCTTGTTTATGGGTATGTTGTGCACCATACTTATAAGCAAGAGACTGCCTGACATTTAGGGGTGGTTTACGTTCTTTCATTTCATAAATCATGCTATAGAACCGAGTTATAAGTGTTTCACTCCAAATCCATTCTGTGCTTATGATTCCAGCAATGCCTACTGCAAGGAAGAAGTCCAAGAGTATGAGGGAGTTGAATACGGCTGCGGGCGAAGGTACCAGCCGATTCCAACCCGTTAGCGAGAGCCAGAGTGAGACCCTCAGTATGACTCCTTCGTATGGTTCTCCCAGTACATCACCATCGGAGGAAATTAGTAGAGCTGCAGCACCTTTAGTTCCTCCACATAATACCCCATACGTGGATCTTGATACGCGGAGTGCGATTCAGTTATTGACACGGTTGGTGGCCGCTCACGCCCAGCGTTAGGTTCCTAGTCAATCTAGACCCTCCGGTATTCACATGAACAGATTTGAACACGGACCCGCTGAATTTTTTGAATCAGGTATTGCGCACCTTGCTGGTGATGGATGCTACCGATGCTGAGTCGGTAAAGTTTGCTTCTTGTAGACTGCGGGATGTCATAGTAACATGGTTTGATACATAGGAGCAGTCTAGGGGACCTCGTGCTACACCAACAAGATGGGGGGAATTTTCAGAGGCCTTCTTACAACATTTTCTAACAGTCGAGCTTCGACGGGCCAAACAGGACAAGTTCCTACCTCTTGAACAGGGCAGTATGAGCGTTCGAGAATATAGCTTGCAGTTTAATTTCTTGGCGCGATATGCTCCTACAATTATAGCTGAAATGAGTGACCGGGTACATAAGTTCGTTACTGGCTTGGGGCCACACCTGGTGAACGAGTGTACTATGACTTCTTTGAATCTGGATATGGATATTGCTCGCATCCAGGCTTATGCACAAAACTTGGAGGATAGCAAGAGGCAACAACGAATTGATAGAGAGCATGATAGGGGCCAGCATAAAAGGGTTCGGTCTGTAAATGGCGTGAGGGACTTCGGAGGTGGGCCCAGGCCACAGCCTTACAGATGACCATCTTACCCAGCAGCTGGCTCATTATTGCCATCTTTAGGATCGAAGGTTGATCGTTATACTCAAACGGGACCAGGCCAGAGTTCGCGAGCACCAAAATCTTATTATAGAGGGAATTTTATACAGATGAGGCCTCCATTAACTTGATGTGGGCAGTGTGGTAGGACCTATGCAGGGTCGTGCTAATAAGAGAGAAGGGTATGTTATTCTTGCGGAGAGCGTGATCATATAGCGCGAGATTGTCCGGCAAAAAGTGAAGGTGGTAGAGCCCAGGCGGTCGGATCTGCAACAGCTTCATCCCAATCGATACGCCCGTTAGGGCAGAGTCAGGAGACGTTAACTGGGCGAGGCAGATGAAGGGGCCAGAACCGTACTTATGCACTGATAGGACGTCAAGATCAGCAATCCTCACCTCATGTCATTACAGGTACGCTATCGGTCCTTTCACATAATGTGTACGCGTTGTTAGATCCAGGCTCAAATTTATCATATATTACACATTTCATTGCCTATAAATTTGGTATGGATCCTGAGTTGATAAGGGATCCATTTGTGGTATCTACACCGATTGGTGAATCGATAATCGCTAGACGGATCTATCGAAATTGTGCATTATTGGCCTGTAGTCATCAGACCCTAGCAGATTTAATGGAATTAGATATGGTTGACTTCGATGTTATTATGGGCATGGATTGATTAGCGTCATGCTACGCTAATGTTGACTGTCGAACAAAGATTGTTAGATTACAATTTCCAGGCGAGCCAGTCCTTGAATGGAAAGGTAATACGGTGACGCCAAAATGTAGGTTTATTTCATACCTTAAGGCAAGAAAGATGATCTCTAAGGGGTGTATATACCTTCTTGTTTGGG
The DNA here is from genome assembly GCA_034509755.1 of Anisodus tanguticus. NCBI lineage: Eukaryota > Viridiplantae > Streptophyta > Magnoliopsida > Solanales > Solanaceae > Anisodus > Anisodus tanguticus. The sequence continues at coordinate 11,693,946 of CM067552.1, read as the reverse complement.
CAAGAGATGTCGATGTTGAACCACCGAACCTAATTCTCAATCAATTTCGGTGGTCAATGAATTTCTTGATTTATTCCCAGATGAACTTCCAGGCCTTCCTCCTGAAAGGGAAATTGAGTTTGGTATAGATGTGTTGACAGACACTTATCCGATATCTATTCCTCCTTATAGGATGGCTCCAGCTGAATTGAAGGAGCAATTAAAGGATTTTCTCGAGAAAGGCTTTATTAGGCCTAGCATATCTCATTGGGGTGCGCCGGTATTGTTCGTACGAAAGAAAGATGGCTCATTACGGATGTGTATCGGCTATCGGCAGCTAAATAAAGTTACTATCAAGAACAAGTACCCTCTTCCCCGAATTGATGATTTGTTTGATCAGTTACAAGGTGCGAGATATTTCTAAAAAATTGACCTAAGGTCGGGGTACCATCAGCTAAAGGTTAAGGAGAAGGATATTCCGAAGACGGCCTTCAGGACAAAGTATGGGCACTTCGAGTTCCTGGTAATGTCATTTGGACTTACAAATGCACCAGCAACATTTATGGATCTAATGAACAACGTGTTCCGCCCATTCCAGGACGTATTTGTGATAGTATTTATAGATGATATTCTGGTTTACTCCCACTCGGAAATGGCGCACGTGGATCACTTGCGGATAATACTACAAACGCTCCGTGACCATAAGTTGTATGCAAAACTATCCAAATGTGAGTTTTGGCTGAAGTTAGTGGCTTCTCTTGGTCATATAGTGTCAGACGAGGGTATAAGAGTTGACACTTAGAAGATTGAAGCGGTGAAGAATTGGCCGAGGCCCATGATTCCAACAGAGGTTCGCAGCTTTTTGGGCTTAGCCGGCTATTATAGAAGGTTTGTAGAAGGATTTTCTACCATATCAGCACCACTAACGAAGTTAACACAAAAGGCTATAAAATTCTAATGGTCTGATGCTTGTGAGCGGAGTTTCCAGGAGTTGAATGATAGATTAGTATCGGCACCAGTCCTTACTCTCCTAGAGGGTCCAGAAGGTTATGTTGTGTATTGTGATGCATCGGGAGTAGGTTTAGGATGTGTTCTAATGCAGCATGGTAAAGTGATTGCCTATGCTTCAAGGCAATTGAGGAAATATGAGAAGAACTATCCGACACATGATCTAGAGTTGGCCGCCATAGTCTATGCACTGAAGATTTGGCGGCACTATTTATATGGTGTTCATGTGGACATTTTTACGGATCACAAGAGTCTATAATACATATTCAAACAAAAAGAGCTAAATTTGAGACAAAGAAGATGGCTTGAATTATTGAAAGATTATGATGTGGACATCTTATATCACCCTGGCAAAGCCAATGTTGTAGCAGACACACTCAGCCATAAGTCAATGGTCAGTTCGATGCCAGTGCAAGTCAAAAGGAAGGAATTTGTAAGAGAGCTTCATCAGTTAGCTAGTTTGGGAGTCCGATTAGTGGATTCGGAGGATGGCGGGTTTGTGGTCCAGGAGGTGTCAAAAGCATCCCTTATATCAGAAATTAAGGAACGTCAATGGGAAGACCCTAGTTTGAAGAAGATAAGAGAGAGCATTCAGCAGAAAAAGACCATGACTTTTGAGATTGACGAACATGGAACTCTCAGGTACCAGGGTCGTCTATGTGTTCCAAATATTGCAGGATTGTGGGATAGAATTATGACGGAGATTCATTGTTCACGGTACTCTATTCATCCAGGATCAACTAAAATATATCATGATCTCAAGAGTATTTATTGGTGGAATGATATGAAGAAGCGTATGGCAGAGTTTGTAGCTCAGTGCCCTAATTGTAAGTAGGTAAAAATAGAATACCAAAAGCCTGGTGGTTTGACTCAGAATATTGAGATTCCGATATGGAAATGGGAAATGATTAATAAGGACTTCATTATGGGATTACCTCATTCCTATCGGAAATTTGATTCTATTTGGGTAATTGTTGACAGACTGACCAAATCAGCTCATTTCTTGCCGGTGAAAACTACCTACACCGCCGAAGATTACGCAAATTTATATATTAAGGAGATTGTTCGACTTCATGGTGTGCCTATTTCTATTATATCTGACCGAGGTGCTCAGTTCACAGCTAACTTCTGGAAATCGTTTCAAAAAAGGTTAGACACCCGAGTTAATTTGAGTACGACTTTCCATCATCAGAAAGACGGTCAAGCTGAGCGAACGATTGAAACACTCCAGGACATGTTATGAGTTTGTGTGTTAGACTTTAAGGGAAGTTGGGATGATCACTTACCCCTTATTGAGTTTGCGTACAATAACAACTATCACGCCAGTATTAAAATGGCTCTATATGAGGCCTTGTACGAGCGAAAATGTAGATCTCCTATTGGATGGTTCGAGGTAGGCGAATCAGAGTTATTTGGACCTGACTTGCTACACCAAGCCATAGAAAAGGTAAAACTTATCAAAGAACGGTTGTTAACAGCTCAGAGTCGTCAGAAGTCATATGCAGATGCGCGACAACGAGACTTACAGTTTCAGGTAGACGACTGGGTATTTTTGAAGATTTCGCCGATGAAGGGTGTAATGAGATTCGGGAAGAAAGGAAAACTTAGTCCAAGGTATATTGGGCCATATCACATAATTCGACGAATTGGCCGGTAGCGTACGAATTGGACTTACCTTCAGAATTGGAGTGTGTTCATCCAGTCTTCCATATTTCCATGTTGAGAGCATGTGTTTGAGATCCTTCTCGGATTGTACCAATTGAGGACGTTCAGATTACAAAAGATCTGTCATATGAAGAAACTTCTGTTGCTATCCTAGATCGATAAGTCCGCAAGCTGAGGACTAAGGAAGTAGCTTCTGTAAAAGTTCTGTGGTGAAATAGGAACGTGGAAGAGATGACATGGAAGTTGAAGAGGAAATGACGCGCAATTATCCACACCTATTCCAGACTAATGTCTAGATTTCAAGAGAAGCCTAAGGTAAATTCTAAATTCCTGTCATGATATTTAATGATTGTGCATTTGGGCTATGTAACGAGTTACGGTTTATATCGCTGAGTGTTTATAAAATTGCGAGGCATGTGTAAATAGGTCCGAGAGTTGGGAAATATTTATGTTATATTTACGCATGCTAATAAAGATAATTGTATGTAAAAAGGATTTAACCCCGAAATAATTTTGGACGTAAGAAGTATGACGACGGAAGCCAAAAATAAATTTGGCACATGCATAAAGAGGTTATGGGCTAGTGTCATATCACAAATTATGACATTGAATATATAAAGGTCCTATAAGTTGTTACGACATAAGTGAATTGGGATCACGAAATTAATTATGTGTGTGGTTGATAAAGTATGTGGAGGCAGGTCACTTAATTAGGGAATTCCACCGCCAAGTTTTGGCTGAGTGGATAGCACAATTATGAGGGGCATTTAATCCTTTAGGCCCCAAAGACTTTGAACAAATTCTTTTCCTTGCTAAACCTTTCATTTAGTAAACTTCTCCTTATAGAATTCATTAGGAAAAACTATTAAACAGTAACGGGAAATTGAGGCAGCCCCAATTTCCATTCGAATGTAGTGGAGAATCACTTCAGTCGATGGGTTTGGAAAACGTACAAGTGCAATAACAATATTTCCTTCCATGTTAGCGAAACGAAGGTATGTTAACGCAAATTATTTCTTCCTTTTGGCATGTTCTATGTAACAAAATAAAACCATGATATTTCTCCATAATTTATTCCACTCCTAGTAGTTAAGAATTTTCATGTTATTGATTCCTATGCTGAAAACATGTCTAAATATATTTCTAAGTCCTTATTGAGGCATACGGGAGATGTGTTGATATTCACAGTGTTATCCAAAGGTGCAAGGATATTATGTCACTCGGGGTATTTTATTGTCATTCATGCATTTTCACTTGCATTGCATTCATATATTACCCTGGACCACTGGTGCTATGCACACTACTATATGGTAAATATTATATATGTAGGGGATATGGCGAAAGGGAAAGGCGTTATATACGCACACCACCTGCAGCTGGTACAAACTATCACAAAAGAGCCCGAAGAGGCCAAAATGATGTGATGATGTGATGTGATGCCTGTATGGATTATTGGGACGGGTTGCACGATCCGCAACACTAACATATATTGGGACGGGTTACACGATCCACAACACTGACATATATATATATATATCGCACTTGCATCATGCATATGATAATTAACCATTACATGGTATGATGCCCACAAAGGCTGTCATGGTGAGGAAATTGCCCGATGAGGCCAATAAATATGGACATTGCATTGTACATAACATGTAGGCAATTGTATTAGGGCCCTCAGAGGCAGTTCCTGTTGGTCAGTTGTTTATGTTTCAGTTATCAGTATATTCTTGTTATGCTGTTATTTATGCCTGACATACTCAGTACATCAGTCGTACCGACGCTTCTTTTGTTGGGAGACGCTGCGTTTCATGCCCGCAGGTTCGCATAGGCAAGGCGATGGCCCATGTGAATAGATTGCAGTTTTCAGTGGATTTTGGAAGCACTTCTCTCTTTCCGGGGTGTCGGTCTGATTTTCGAATGATACAATTTTGTGTGTCTATATGGGTATGGCGGGGCCTTGTCCCGACCTTTGATGTTGCCACTCTTAGAGGCTTGTAGACATGTGTTCTATGTGTAGTAGTCTTGCATGGCCTTGTCGGCCTTGGTACATATATATAAATAAGTTGGTTACCTGGTTGTTCATAATTTCTTTCGGCTTAGTCTGTAATTAATTATGATTAGATGTTCATGGTAAGAATGGCGGTACCCGGCGGGTGGGATCTGGGTGCCCGTCGCGGCCCTATGGTTTGGGTCGTGACACATTATCACATTGGAAAGACTTTATAGATTTATCAAACTGTATTTTAATGAATTTTTGAAATTCAAGGAACTTGGCAAAAACTTCAGATTTGAATTTCAACGGGTAGATCCATACCAAATGTGAAAAATTATCTAATAATACTAGATAGAATTTGTGATCCAAGGAACTAACAACCGGAAATGTCCATAAATCAGCATGAACAATATCAAATTGAGAAAAAGTAACACTGTTGGATGACATAAATGGAAGACGAGTATGCTTGCCGAGCGGGCAAGAAAAATAATGTTGGGCAAGTTTCCCATTATTACATTGAATATGCTTCTTAGTCCTAAGAATATTAAAAATAGGGTCTCCGGGGTGTCTGAGTCTGTTGTGCCAAGTTCACGGAGAGATAGCAGCAAGGGAGATAGAGTGGTGTGGTCTGACAGCGGAAGATTAAGTGAAGGGGTAGAGGTCTCCCACACTATTGAAGCGCATAAGAATTTTCCCCGTATTGAGATTCTTCACAGAAAAACCAAAAGGGTCTAATTCGACAGACATAGAATTATTGCGAGTGAATTTTCTAACAGAGATTAAATTTTTAATGATGTTAGGGGTGTAACGGACATGATTTAGGGAGAAAGGTGGGTGGGGATGTTTGGTATGGGCGTTATCGTAACCTTCAATTGGAATGCGGTGACCATTGTCAACAGTAATAAATTGAGGACACTTTAACCGACGCAATTGAGATAAATTACCTGATGACCGGGTGAGATGGGATATGGCTCCGGTGACCATATACCAATTTTCATTGGGCTGTTGAAGGTTCAAGGTGTTGAAAGCCTGGCCCAAATCAGTGGGGGCCATGTTGTTGACTTGCGGTTGCTGAGGGACCGAGACTATGTGGGCCTGCTGCTGCTACTGGTGGGCCTGCCTGTTGGCTAGGGCGGAGCCCAAGAGACCGGGTGACTAAGCAGCCTGCTGGAACTGGACCCCTGATGTTGGATAAGGGCATGCAGGTGAGGCCCAGTTCCCGGTATTGGGCTAGGGTTGCTGTCCAGCCCACTGGAAGTAGGGAGCAGGGGTTGGGCCGGGTTGCTGGTTTCGGTGGCTCTTGTCGTGACCCTTTCTTTTGTTGTTATTGCCGCGACCTCTGCCGCCGCGCCCTCCGCCGCGGGACTGCTGCTGCTGGTGGACTTGCGGTGGTGGCTAGGTGGTGTTGGTGGCTGGTAGTGCCATGCCGTCAACGGTTAACGCCTTTTGATTGTGCTCCTCTTGTTTAGCACGGTGGGTTTCTTCCAACAATAGCTGTGAACATGCCTTGGTGAAACTTGGTAGTGGGTCGGCCTGTTGAATCATCGTCGCAAGTGTATCGTATTCACCTTTCGATAAACCAACAACCAATTGAAGTACCATCTTGGTTTCTGAAACAAATATCCCGACTTTGGAAAGTTGGTCGACTATGAATTTCAGTTGTTTGCAATATTCGAACATGTTGTTAAAATTCTCGAGACGCGTATTGTTGAACTGCTCTTCCAAATACACGGCCAGAGTATTTTTATTATCCTGAAAGATTTCTTCTAACCGTACCCAAAGGTCACATGCCGTAGCACCTGTTTTCATGATAGTACACAACAAGTCTTTTGAGATGGTGCCGTATATCCACTGTTTGACGATGGTGTCAAGGCGACGCCATGTCGAGTCGGCAATATCGGTGGGACGAGGAACAGAGTCATCAATATGGTCTAGCACATTGTACGCGCATGCATAAATATAGAACAGTTCTGTCCACATGGATTATTGACAGTCTTCTTGGTCTAGAATTATAGGGATAAAATTCTTGATGTTGGTAACGGTGAAAGCCGGATGAAAAGAATTTTATGAGCATGGTGGGGGGTTGTCAAAAGTACCAATGGAGGAACCAGAATTAGTGGGGGAAGACATGGTGGCCGTCGACCGAGAAGGAAGAAGAGAGAGGGTGGTGGTCGGCGGCTTTGGGAGTAGAAAAGTAGGGATTAGGGTTTGGCTCTTGATACCATGTAAGTGTGGAATAATCTCCCTTAGGGATTCCTTTCATTAATCACAATATATATAGTTGTACAGAAGTTGATTCCTACTACAATAAGAATCTTAAGTTACCTTAAATATACATCTATCATAATTACAAAATATATTGTGAATATTCAGAATATACATGAATGTACATGATCTTAATTAGCTAAAAGGAATCTTCATCATTTCTCCACTTACCCTTCTTTAATTTTTTTAATTACTATAATAAAGTTCCAGCATGCAGCTTGTATTAATCATGCATTCTGATAGGTTGTTCTTTACTAGGAGGAATCTTAGTTCTCTGACTCAGTAAAAGCATCAGCCTTTTGCCAATACTCTAAATAACTTCTCTATCCAATTGGGGTGTCAAATGAATTGGTTGCACAGAACTTGAGCGGGTTAAAATTATTTGAATTGAAATGAGCTAACAAATAGGTTATTATTCAATTCAATTAATTTTTATTAAATGGACGTTTGGACATAAGAATTGTAAAACTGTGAAACAAAGAAAGAAATGCAACAATAAGTTAATGTTATTCGAATAGAATGAAACACCAACTAATTTAATAGTGTAAGTCATTGTAAGTTTAAAAACATACATTTGACACACTTTTGGAGGTGGAAAATAACCCCCCAAAAGACCGAAGTGCACGCATACGCAATTTTGATGTCGTCATTTAATTTGTGCTTATTTTTCAAAGAATAATTTGTATATGAATTATTTCGGGACAACTTTAGACATAGGATATCTAAAGTTAGTTTTGACAAAGTCTAACTTGAGATACAATGTCTAAAACTTCGTATAGACTAAAGTTTAGACACATATGACTGAAATTCAATCATATAAGTTCAGGTAAAATGACTGAACTCCAACCATTTTTGCGTGAACTTTAGATATAAATGTATGAATTTCACTCATATATAACTTCAGACATTTTGTTTGAAGTTTGACATTGTCAAGCCTAACTTAGCCATCTATGTATGAAGATGTGCAAATTTTTTAAAACAACGGGTACAAATTAAATAATGATCTCAAAACAGGAAAATTCTTATCCAATTTTTTAATTGCATTTTGCGCAAAAAATTCAACACCAGATTCTTGACACCTTTATTCACTAAAAAAATCCAACTACTTTTCGTAAGAAGTCTACAAAGTTCTCTCTAGAGTTTATTTGCTCCTACTTCCAGAAAAAGAATGGAACAAAAACTAGTACTTAAAACTTTTTTACTGTTATGAGATAATAAGAATTAAAATAATAATAATAATAATAACGAAAAGAAAGAACACACAATTTTACGTAGAAACTCTCCAGGGGAAGAAACAACGGCAGTCACCAACTCTTATTATTTGCAATAAAAGATGTTTACATGATACATAATTATGCGGAAAAGTCATATATATATAGATGATGAAAAACCCTAAATCTAGTAGAAATCGGGTGTCCTCCAAGCTATTTTTAAAGTAGAAAAACAGACGTTACCCCTTTTTGAAAAGGCCACCCCTACAACCCCACAGTCGATTAGGCCCACAAATTTAACATTTACTTGTCAAAAACCCTCTCAAAAGTATTTCCAAAACTCTTCTCCAAGAAATGTTCAGGTATAATTCAAACTATGGGAGCTTCAATTACAAGGACTCAGATCACTATCAGCAGCTTATGTCCGGTTACATGCACTCAAAGTCACTTCTGTCAATGATCGGATTCTGTTAGTCTTAACTTTTTTTTATGCATTTCTTCTTCAAGATTATCTTGAGGGAGGTCATTATCATAAAAATAAGTAGAAATAAAAATGCCAACATAGTTTTCACATTTTAAAAGTAATTAACATACCTAATTTATTAAGATTCAATACATAAAGGATGATATCGGTACTTAGGAGATTCTTAATTGACTTGTAATTAATAGAAGTGCTTTAGAAAATTTAATCAAAAGAATCCTTTGATTGTGAAGTACCAGAGTGGGAGAAATGGGTTTTTAGCCTTGTACAACTTTTTTTAGTTTTATTATCTTTTTATAAGAGATTTTCATAAGAGATCTAAAAAAAAAACACATAAGAGATTTAAAAAATTTCTTCTATTCAAATTGTAACAGGGCAAAATATCTTATTTCTTCCACCAGAGCAGCCTACAACACGCTATGCTAAATTTTATTTATTTAACTATTCATTTATTGTTATTATTATTATTATTATGATTATTATTATTATTTCCAATAATTAGAGCCGGCAGACGGCAGATGATTAAATCTATACTTTCTCCCTCCAATTTTTTCCGAAAATCTAAAAAATATTTCAAATTCAAAGATACTATGATCAAGATTTTGTGCTTCTCCTAAATTCTAATTAATTCAGAAGTTTGTTAAAATGGTATTATCTTGTAGAAAAAGTCAATCAAGACATTCAAATTGCATCAGTGTTGTTTGTTTAGCTTTTTTTTTCTTTTTGTTACAAACGTTCCAAATTTTCGATTCTAAAGATCGTGTCACGGATATAGACAACAAATTGGCAAAAGTTTCCTAGTAAAAAGCACGTTTTAATGAAGTCAAATCTGCTAATTAAGCCGTATATTATCCAAATCCAGTGAATGGAAAACGTAATAACCGACAAGTTGAGCATTATCGTCACTGAATAATTATTGTTTTATATGGATGTGATTAGTGGGAAACATGAAAGTAATTATCTCATTAAAGATTCCTCGTTTGTGTGACAACACACGAGAGATGCACTAATCACGGGAGCACAATAATAAACATCAGATACAATATTATATAAAGAAGAATTAATATGGTGATTAGCAATATGAACCTCTCTGCTCAAGAATATATGGTGATTAGCAATATGACCCTCTCTTATCAAGAATTGATTAGATAGGCATGCAGCCTTTAGATTGGTTCAGAGAGAGGGGGTTCATAAGGAAACCGACAAACTGCATCAAATTGATAAACTGAACCAATTTAAGAAAAATATTGACTAATATATGGTTTGGTATTCAAAAACAAATCTAACCATAATTGATTTGATTTGATTTTAACTAAGAAAAAAAGTTAAATCAAAATCAAACCAAATCAAACCAACATTATATTTATATAATTTGTGAGTATTTTCTAAACCTTTTCATAATTCATGTTTCTTAACATATTACTTCAAGTTTGAACTTATAATTTTTGATGGTATAATAAGTCTTTATATATGGATCTATAACCCATACGCGCATCTATAACTCAAGTAAAGCTCAAACCATGTTCATTTTCATTATCTCTTATTAATACTACTTGTTTTATGGATTTTCATTATCTTTATTGTTGGTGACACTATAGTTTAGCATAATATTATGACTTATTTCACATTTTTTTATTTTTCTCGGAAGTTCCATATAATTATTGTACCTTACTAGGACAAAATTTTTTTTTGGAAGCATTAATTATATATTTAGTGTTGTGGACTTTACTGGGAAAAGAATCCGAAAAAAGACCGAAAAATCAAAAACAATTGAGATCGAAAAAACCGACTCTTATTAATTTGATTTGGGTTATAAATTTAAAAATTAATATAATTAATTTTATTTGATAAATTAAAAAATCGAGTCAAACCAACATATTTACATCCTTACTTTAAGCAACGGAGAGACTATAATTTTTTAGCAACCTTTTCTCTTCTTCTTTCTGTTTTCCCCCCTTTTTTTATTTCCTTTTGGAGAGAATTTATCATCAAGTTTTACTTTTCTGTGGATTGAGTCCAAAGAAATCTTTTATGAATCAAAAAGGTCGTATCACAAGAGAAAATAAATCTTACAGATAATTCTCTTACGGAGGAGGGTTTACCATGTATAATATTTCATAATTCCAACGGAAGAACAATATAATACATTTCCTGCTTAATCTTGATGGTACGTAATCACATTCATGCATGTTCACAACACAAAATTAAGGAGGAAAAAGAGAACAAGGAAAATAACATTAGAAACAGTGTAATAGCCATTGTGTAACATTATATTTTAAAAAATGTCAAACATTAGTTGAGAATATAATCAAGTAAATAAACGTGTACTTGCTCTAACAACTTAAGTTTTTAGATAAGATTGTCACTCACTTCAACATAGGCATGTGCACTATATGGATTGGTTTGAAATTCCGACCCGATTCATCAAATTCGGTTCAATTCAATTCGATTTTTGAATTTCAGTTCGATTTACGAATTGCTTAGTGTGAAATATCGAACTTTCGATTTGATTCTAGTTTGATATAATTTTAACCGAATCAAACGATTTAGATGTTAAATGATTAGAACTTACCCTTATGTGTGTGCATCATTGACTAGTACTGGATGGTGGTAAAATATTGAAACTTGTTATGTAATTGACTTCTTTTATTTTTCTTATCTTTATTCAGTATTTTCTATTTAAGGAGTGGATACTCATCAATCTAAATTTCAAAATGTTCGTGTTTTATGAATTATGAATTTGAATTCAATGAAATAAAGGAGATTTCATTGCTAATGGGCATAGAACTTATGATATTGGGATCTTCAAGTGTAGTTTTTACCTTTAAGCAATTAGATGATGCGTCTCAACATGCAGACTACTTAACTCAAGATAAGTTACAGTTGAGGGAAAGAGATGTTGGATAGTTAATTTGGTTATAAGATTGTAAATTTAAGATTTCATTACTTTTGGTTATGTGTGCGTTAAAACTGAAATGAAAATAGATGCTTGTTTAAATTTCAAAATCGAATAAATCGATTTTTATAATCAAAATGAAATAATATATATAAAATTAATCGAATTGGACCTAGAATGGATTGAGTTTGGTTGAGAAGTTTAAAAAATCGAAATTCAAAATTTCAAACCGATGATGGCCAAACCAAATTGAATTGCTTCGTGCATAGACCTACTTCAACGTAGTATTAGAGCCGGCATAGATCTTGTGATCGAATCTCACCGTCATTTATTATAAAAAAGAATTACCATGTGCTTGGCCCATGAAAAACATCAGGCCCGCATGTGAGGAGACGTATTGAAAATATAATTAAACAAATAAAAGTGTGTTTTTTCTCTAACCGTTTAAGTTTTTAGATGAGATGATCACATATTTCAACCACATTAGAGAGACAAAAAATCTTTTTTCTTTGATATATATGTGACTTTTTTGATAGACAGTGGTATATGTATACCACTTGGACCGAAAGTCATTAATTAATATACCATAGTTTTAGAATTCATGTATAAGTGTAATTATGGTATTAGTATTATAGTTGGAAAATGTATTAGTCTTGTATTCGAAAAAGGTAGATTTATTTTTCATAATTACATATTGTATATTTGTATATATACCTCTTCATTTATGAAAATAATCAAGGGATTATTCTCTTTCATGGTATCAGAAGTCTAGGGAAAATGTTTTCCTTCTCCAACCCGCAATTCCGCAGCCCTATTCTCGGAAACCGAGACCTGGCCGCTGGCCAACCCTTCTTTTTCTTCCCAATTTTTTTTCCAAATCCCTAATTCTCCTCCTGTTCTTTCATTATGTCGACCTCAAAGAACACGTTTCATCCTGCCTTTACGGTCTCCAACATCAAGAACCACATGCCTATTGTTCTTGAGATGGAAAACGACTAATACGCGACGGGGGCAGAATTATTTAAAGTTCACGCACGCTCGCATCAAGTCCTTCATCACATCATCCCCGCGGATACAGACAAGGAGTAGGTGCCTACCGCCGATGATGACCTTGTGTTATGGATGACTCTTGATGCTACCATACTCTAGTGGATCTATTCCACTATCTCTACAGACCTTTTGTAGATGATTATTGAACCCGACGCCACGGTGATTGAAACTTGAAATAGGGTGCGTGATATATTCAAAGATAACAAAAATTCTCATGCCGTCACTCTTGAGTAGGAATTCTCTCATGTCAATATGAAAGATTTTCCGAATGTCTCAGCTTATTGTAAAAGGCTGAAGGAATTGGCGGATCAACTCAAAAACGTTGGTGTGCCCATCACGAATGATTGTCTTGTTCTTCAGATGATTGAAGGCCTATCCGAGGCCTATAATGGTGTTAAGACTCTTCTTTATCAAAGCAGCCTTCTTCCTCCATTTTACCAAGCCCGATCTATGCTAACCCTTGAAGAGGCGGGGTTGGCTAAAAGGCGGCAACTGGAGCAAATTCAGCCATAATGGCAGGCTCGCCCCAAAATTCCTACTCTCCATCATCTTCGGCTAATTCCACTCCAAATCGGAACAACGGAGGTGGAAAACGGGGTCAACATCGGAACTCCGGTGGAAAAGGCAGCGACCGCGGAGGAGGCAAATGCGGCAGCCGTGGCCGCAAAAGCGGCGACAACGGTGGTCAGGGTGGCATCCGGTAGGGGTAACTGCAGGTTGGGCCAAGGTAGTAGCCTGGGCCGTAGGCCAACAATGCCGGTAGCCAGTGGGCCTAGCAGTGGCCCAACTGGCCCAGTTATCCCTTTCCAGTCCCAACAGTTTACCCAGCGAGTTGGGCCAGCCAACAGAGGCCCAATTTGCAGCAGTTTCAGTCCAGCCAGCTACTGGGCCTTGGCAGCAGGCTGGCCTGCTGGGCCTCGGCCTCAGCAGGCCTTCACGGGTGTGGGCCCAACAGTATTTCACACACCCACGGATATCGAGGTCGCGATGCATACACTTGGATTAAGTCCCCCGGACGCAAATTAGTATATGGATGCTGGTGCCACTTCTCACATGATATCCGCACCAGGTAATCTCTCGTGTTATTTCAATTTGAGCAACAATCGTGGTATAATTGTTGGTAATAGTCATTCAATTCCATTTCGTGGTTATGGTCACACAAATTTATCTCCCCCGCATCCACCTCTAGTCTTAAAAATTCTTCATTCCCTTCACTTAATTAAAAATTTAGTGTTTGTCCGAAAATTTACAACTGATAATTGAGTTTCTGTTAATTTTGACCATTTTAGATATTTTGTGAAGGATTCCAAGACGGGGATACCTCTATAGAGATGTAATAGTAGGGGATAGATTTATCCAATCACCACCACCACCATTTCCACGAGTCAAGCCACACCTTCAATGTTTGCCGCTCTTGCTCCTTCTTTGTGGCATGCACGTTTGGGTCATCCGGGGTCGTCTATTATTTCGTCTCTCCAAAATAATAATTTTATTGATTGTACGAGTACGCGTAGTACTACTATTTGTCTTTCTTGTCCATTAGGGAAACATGTTAGATTACCTTTTTTAGCATGTACTTCTAGTACATTGATGCCTTTTGACATTATTCATAGTGATTTATGGACATCTCCCATTTTAAGTTCTTTGGGCCGTCGTTATTTTGTTTTATTCTTGGATGATTATTCTATTTTTTTGTGGACCTTTCCTTTATCTAAAATGTCTCAAGTTTTTTCAACCTTCTTAAAATTTAGAGTTCTCATCCGTACCCAATTTGAACGAAAAATTAAAAACATTCAATGTGATAATGGAAGGGAATATAATAATGGGTCGTTTCGAAATATTTTTGTGACACTAATGGCATATATTTTTGATTTTCTTGTCCTTATACGTCCTCACAAAATGGGAAGGTCGAAAGAAAAATTTGTACCATTAATAATATTGTCTGAACCTTACTAGCCCATGCTTCATTACCTCCGTCTTTTTGGCATCATGCGTTACAAATGACTACTTACCTCCTTAACATACTTCCTAGCAAAGGTTTAAAATATCAATCTCCCCTAAAAATTCTTTATCATAAAGACCCCTCGTGTTCTCATCTTAGGGTGTTTGGTTGTTTGTGCTATCCACTTTTTCCGTCCACTACAATTAAACTTCAAGTCTGTTCTACCGCTTGTGTGTTTTTGGGTTATCCGTTTAATCACCGTAGTTACAAATGTTTTGATTTATCTTCGAATAAAATCATAATTAGTCGTCATGTTAGTTTTGATAAAATCCAATTTCCGTTTGCTAAATTGTATAATTCCGTGTCTAGTTTCTATAATTTTTTGGATGATGGGCCATCAATGTATATCATCCATTAATGGGCCCAACACTCCCGTGCTCTGAATCTGCTAGCAGGCCCACTGCCTGCTGGCCCAAATGATCTTGATATTATTCCTGAGTCTCGGCCCAGTCCTAGTCTCAGTACTATTCCTGAGTCTCGGTCCACTTTCTACCTCAGGTTCTCAGCTAGTAGGACTGCCTGCTGGCCCAATAAATTCTCTCCCGAGTCCAGTCTAGTCTGTCCCGAGTCCACGTCTATTTATTGGGCCAGTAGGCCCACTGTCTGCTGGCCAGTCCCGAATAGACCCGCCACCTCCCCAAAACTCGTCCCCATCTATTTTGAGTCAAGGGCCCGTTACTCATAGCCAACGGGGTATTTTTAAATCTAAATGACATTTTAATCTCAATTCTAATGTCACTAAATCACCCCTGCCCCGTAACCCTTTGTCCTTAATGACCCGACTTAGAAAATGGCCATGGATGACGAATACAATGCTCTAATTGAAAATAAGACGTGGGGTTTGGTGCTCCATCCGTCTGGTGTTAATATTATTCATTCTATGTGGATTTTTCCTCATAAATAAAATTATGACGGTTCTTTTGAGAGGCATAAGACCCGTCTTGTAGGTGATAGTAAAACTCAACAGGTTGGCATGGATTGTGGAGAGACATTTAGTATGGTGGTTAAACTAGCTACCATTCACACTGTTCTCAGTCTAGCTCTCTCGAAAACATGGCCCATTCATCAGTTGGATGTGAAAAATGCTTTCTTACACGGTGATCTCAAGGAGACAGTATACATGCATCAGCCTTTGGGTTTCAGAGACCCCGATCATCCTAATCATGTATGTTTACTCAAGAATTTCTTGTATGGGCTTAAGCAGGTCCTATGGTCTTGGTATATGAGGTTTGCAGATTATGTGTCTACTATTGGGTTTTCTCACAGTAGGTCTGATCATTCTCTGTTCATCTTTCGTCGTGGTACTTCTCTGGCATACATTATGTTATATGTGGATGACATTATATTGACTGCCTCTTCTGATAAACTGTGCAAGTCTATCATGTCTCTTCTCAGTTCCTAATTCGGTATGAAAGACTTGGGGCCCGTGAGTTATTTTTTAGGTATAGTAGTCACACGTCATGCATGTGGTCTATTTTTATCACAGAGGAAGTATACGGTTGAGATTTTTGAGAGAGCTGGCATGTCATCTTGTAAGTCCTCTTCTACTCCGGTTGATACCAAACCGAATCTGAGTGCTACTTCTTGCACACCATATGAGGATCCCACCCACTATCGCAGTCTTGCAAGGGCTCTTCAGTATCATACTTTCACGAGACCCGATATTACTTATGCAGTCCAGCAAATGTGTTTATTTATGCATGATCCGAGGGTTGAGCACATGCATGCTCTCAAATGCATTATACGATACATACATGGCATACTGGATTATTGTTTGCATTTATATCCATCCTTCGTCTCTACTCTCGTGTCTTATACATATGCTTATTGGGGTGGATTTCCAGATACTAGGCATCCGACCTCTAGTTATTATATGTTTCTTGGTGATAACTTGGTCTCTTGGTCGGCACAATGCCAGACTACGTTATCGCGATCCTGTGCGGAGGCCAGTATCGAGGGGTAGCCAATGTGGTGGCTGAGTCATGTTGGCTGCGTAATCTTCTATCAGAGCTACACTTTCCTATTCAGAAAGCTACCTTGGTCTACTGTGATAATGTTAGTGTAGTCTATCTCTCTGGGAATCTGGTCCAACATCAGCGCACTAAACATATCGAGATGGATATTTACGTGAGGGGACGTGTTGAGAATATAATCAAATATTAAAAGTGTGCTCTCTCTAACAGCTTAAGATTTTAGATGAGGCGATTGCACTCAAAGCATAATAAGGTCATAACTATTGTCTTATATAAGTACTTAGTACATTGTATCAGCACCCTATATCCACATCATGACCATTTGCTAGTACAATTCATCTACTTCTACTTCAAATAATACTTGTTTGGCTAATCCAACTCAAAGACATTCTTAATACTCCCTCCGTCCCAATTTATATGATGTAGTTTGACTGAGTACGAAGTTTAAGAAATAAAGGAAAACTTTTGAATCTTGTGGTCTAAAACAAGCCAAAGATATTTGTGTGGTTATAGATCATCTCGTTAAGCATAAAAGGTAAAGTTTAAATTTAAATTATTGCCAAATAAAGAATTGTGTCATTCTTTTTTGGACTGATTAAAAAAGAAAAGTGTTTCATACAAATTATGACAAAGGGAGTATATTAGTATGATTTTGGGTAAGTCAGTACGTTTTCTTCGAGAAGATCTCACATCATTTAAGAGTATTTTTAGATTTTATATGTACCTTTCATTTCTTTTCAGCTATCAATATAGAACTTTATTTTTGCATCAAATAATCTCTCTCTCGACTAACACATGTCCCATCACCAAGCCCCTGCAACTAAATTCCATATGGTCCATCAGAAAGCCTCCTAAACTAATTCCACATGACTCATCATCAAGCCTTCCAAACCAAGTTCTATATGTGACTTATTTCGTTAGAGTATTTATAACCACCAAACCCACACGTTAGTTTTTTTCTTGTGTGCGTCTTCAAGCTACCAGTAATGATAATAGAATCGAGCTCCACATCATCACTCTACCATCTATATTCGTCCTCATCGAATCATAGGCTATGATACTGGTTATTAGGATAAATCAATCCAAGGATACCGTTAACGTGGTATGATACTGTCAGCTTTAAACGTTCATATGATTTTTCCTAAAAGTCTCATACCATTTAATAGTATCCTTATTGTAGAATTGTATTAATCTCCCTTGGGGAGTCTTTCTCATTAATACAAATATATATAGTGTGTACAATGTAGAATCCTAATACAATAAGTATCCTATATCTACCATAATTATACAACACTAATAATTACAAAATATATGTAGAATATTTTATAATTATTCACTAATATGCCCCCTCAGTCGGAGCGGGAGGACGCCAGACGCTGAGACTGGATCTGAAGTCGAGGAATAGTTTTCTAGGAAGTCCTTTTATGAAGATATTCACATACTGTTACGAAAAAGGCATTTGCAACACCTTAACATGACCGATAGCAACCTTCTCATGAACAAAATGTATGTCTATCTCAATGTGCTTGGTTCGCTAATACTGAACCAGATTGTGAGATAAATATATAGCAGATATGTTATCACAATAAACTATAGACGCCTTACGCAAGGGACACTGGAGCTCCAAAAGAAGGTTTCGGAGCCAACAGATCTCAACAACAACATTGGCAACACCTCTGTACTCTACTTCTGCACTCGAATGGGATAGGGTGGCTTGCCTCTTGGCAGACCATGAAATGAGATTATCCCCTAAGAACACACAATAGCCAGGGGTGGAGCATCGCGTGTCCGGACAGCCTACCCAATCTGCATCCGTATATGATAACAACCTGGTTGGTGCAGATGGGTATATATGTAATCCATAATCAAGTGTACCCTTAACGTATCAAATGATACGTTTAAGAGCAGTAAAATGAGGCTCCTTGGGGGCATACATAAACAAACATACCTGCTGAACATCATAAGTAATATCAGGCCTGGTGAAAGTAAGATACTGAAGTGCACCTGCAAGGCTCCTATAAAGAGTTGGATCGAAGACTGGATCACCATCAACAACACTGAGCTTTGATTTAGAGTGGGCATGATCTTGTAGTTTGCCATTTTAGCCCTGTACACAATCTCATCTGCATACTTACGCTGATATAGAAACATAGTGTCTGCAGATATAGTCATTAATATCCCCAAGAAGTAACTCAACTTCCCCAAGTCAGTCATAGCAAATTCAGTTTTAAGCAGTGCGATGATCTCATTTTTCAACACATCAGATGAGGCAGTAAAAATAATATCATCCACATATAACAATAAATAAGCAATGTTACTACCTCGATGAAAAATAAAGAGACAATTATCACACTTGCTGCATACAAACCCAATATGTATAATATAATTGGCAAAGCGTTCATACCACGCTCTGGGCCTATTTCAAATCATAAAGTGACTTATGAAGACGACAGACATAATGAGGAACCTGCGGATGGACAAAGCATGGTAGTTGGTGTATGTAAACAGTTTCTTTTAAGTCCTCATATAAAAATTCATTCTTAACATCAAGCTAATGAATCAACCATCTTACCCATAGCAATGCTCAAAACTGTGTGGATGGTAGCCGATTTAACAACCGAGCTAAGTATCTCACCACAATCAATGCCCTCCTGTTGATTAGTACCATTAGCCACAAGTCCCGCCTTATATCTCTCTAGGTCACCACTGTCTCTGAATTTGTGACGAAATAGCAACGTGCATCAGATCACATTCACCCCATCTGGTCTAGGAACCAAATCCTAAGTGTGCTGTTTTGTTAAATCATTAAATTCCTCCCACATAGCCGCATTCCAATTTGGGTCAAGTTTGACTAATTTTGGGTTTTTGGGAATTGGGCATATGGTTTGTGTGGATAAGTTAAAATGGACTTTGGATTTGAAAATTACGTGTTGGGCATGGGTTTCCATATGATGCGAGGGGGAAGGGGTAAATTGGGTATTTTGGTGGTGTGTTGGGTCAGTGTGCTGCGAGGCAGTTACGACATCTGGTGATTGTCGGATTTGGTGGACGGAGTGAGGGGTATCATAGAGGGGTTTTTGATAACCGGCATTAATGAAACCATAGAAGGAACGAGTTAAACTCGAATTCTTAAAACTCAGCTCTACTGCACGATTTATGAGATGAAAGAATGGAAACCATCTGTAAAGTCAGGTAGCCTCCTACTAATAAGTATGGTGCACAACATACCCATAAACAAGACTCTACTAGACATGGCTTGTAGACTCTCTAGGACAGACATGCTCTGATACCAAGTTTGTCACGATACAAATCGGAGGGCCGCGACGGGCACCCGAATCCCACCCACCGGGTACTACCACTCGTACAGTCAACACCTAATCATAACTAAATACGGACTAAGCCGAAAAAAGATTATAGATACAGTAAACCAGAAATCCAACTTATATATATATATATATATATATATATATATCAAGGCCGACAAGGCCATACAAGACTACTACACACAGGACACCTGTCTACAAACCTCTAAAGAATACATGACATCATAAGGATGGGACAGGACCCCGCCATACCCATATGCATATGCAAAAAACATTGTACCACGACCAGACTGCAACTCTGAATAAATAGAGTGCTCCAATATCAGCTGAACCAGCAACCTACTAGCGTGAACCGTCACCCTCTTTAACTGAACCTGCGGGCATAAAATGCAGCGTCCCCCGACAAAAAGGACGTCTGATGTACTGAGTATGTCAGGCATGAATAATAGCATAACAATGATATAATAACAACTGAAATAGAAACAACCAACAATACTAATAGATGACAGGAACAACTAACCAGCAGTAAATGCCTCTGAGGGCCCTAATACATATGCCTAAATGTTATGCACAATGCAAATATGGTATATATTATTCATGTTATACTATTGTTCATGCCTGACATACTCAGTTGTTGTTATATTCCTGTTATACTATTGTTCATGCCTGATATGCTCAGTACATCAGTCGTACTAACGTCCCTTTTGTCGGGGTACACTGCGTTTCATGCTCGTAGGTTCAGTTAAAGAGGGTGACGGTTAACGCTAGTAGGTTGCTGGTTCAGCTGATATTGGAGCACTCTATTTGTTTCAGAGTTGCAGTTGGTCGTGGTACAATATTTTTGCATCTGCATATGGGTATGGCGGGGTCCTGTCCCGTCCTTGTGATGTCATGTATTCTTTAGAGGCTTATAGACATGTGTCCTATGGTTATTTGTCATGTGTGGCCTTTTTGGCCTTGGTATAGGTATGTATGTATGAAAATTGGTTTCTGGTTAAGATTATCTATAATATTTTTTGGCTTAGTCCGTATTTAATTATGATTAGGTGTTGGTTGTACGATTGGAAGTACCCGGCGGGTGGGGTCCGGGTGCCCGTCGCGGCCCTCCGATTTGGATCGTGACAAACGTGGTATCAGAGCATGTCTGTCCTAGAGAGTCTACAAGCCGTGTCTAGTAGAGTCTTGTTTGTGGATATGTTGTGCACTATACTTATAAGCAGGAGGCTGCCTGACATTTTAGGGATGGTTTCTTATTTCATCTCATAAATTGTGCAGTAGAGCTGAGTCTTAGGAATTCGAGTTTGACTCGCACCTTATACTGTTTTAGTAATGTCGTTTACCAAAAAGACTTCGGTTAGATTGTACTCTTATCCAGTAAATGAGCAATTTCTACCAAGACGATGGATACGCTAGAAGGGGCAGTATTATTGTTAAAATTCGAGATTATGAGGAGTTGTCTCACTCATATACGGAAGATGGAAGAAATAATGCAAGCCTGGAAAGCGAAATGTTTAGTAAGGTAAATAAAGCACTAAATATCGGAACGCAAGAGATTATAAGGATTTTTCTTTGTAGACCTTATCATATTTACGATTACAACAGTACCTTCTTCCAGAGGGATTATGATTAGCAGGGAGATTGAAGTTGGATTGAGTGTAAGTATGAGTGTTATGCTGACCATTGAGGATGAGAAGTACGGCACAAGCAAATGATGGTGGTAGGGAATATGAAAACAGTTAATGGAGTGATATGATTACGTATCAAGGTAGAAATATTTTCCGCTTAGTGACAAATAGAATGAAGGATTACAACAAGAAGGATAAAGGTGAAGGAGGTTATGGTTATGCAGGTCTCACAAAGGTATGATTATTCTAGAACGGCGTAAGGATCAATGGTGGAGGAGGGACAGAAGGAACTCTTTGGTCAAAGGTGGCGATTCTGGGGTGTTCAGGAAGGGAGTACGAGAGGTCTGATCTAGTAATGTATGAAGGTAGTTGTATTCACTGGTTAGGTAATGGGGATTAGATATGTCACCCCAACATTCGAGGATGAATGTTTCTAAAGGGGGAAGGATGTAACATCCCGTACTTTCGGGTCACAGTTTGAATCGCTAGGTGTATATAAAATTGCTAGGCGTGTGTAAATAGACGTGAGCATTGAGAAAATTTTGGATCATATTTTTATATGCTAATAAAGATTTTAGCATATACAAAGATAAAATCCTGAAATAATTTTGGACGTAAGAAGTGTGACGACAAGAAGCGGAAATAAATTTGGTGTGTGCACAAAAAAAAGAGTTATGGACTAGTCATATCACGAAATTAGGACATTGAGGATATGAAGGTCTTATAGGTTATTAGGATTTAAGTGAATTGGGATCACAGAATTAATTATGTGTGTGATTGATAAATTATATGGAGGCAAGTCTCTTAATTAATTTTAAATAGAGGGGATAAGATTGGTAGGGGCGTGTACGTGTAGTCTTTAAGGAGGGAGCACCTAATGACTAAGCCTAAAAACTAATTGGTGTCGTGTGGTTAGTAATTAGTGGGTTAGGATTCCTACTAACCTACACGTATTAAAGTGGGCTGATTATATAGCCTAACATTCTAAGCACTGCCCCACCCTTCCCCATTCACATTACTCTTTCTTTGAAAACAAGATAGGTATAGGATAGAAAACCATTGATCAGTAGTTTAAAAGTAAAAAGGAAGCAGAACGTTGTAAACATTTCACGAATTGGCAAAGCTGCAGCAAACGATTCTTATTCTCTTTCTAAAAATTGAGGTATGTTAAGGCAAATTATTTCTTTCTATTGGCATGTTCCATGTAACGATATATAACCGTGATATTGATTCATAATTTATTCTACTCCAAGTAGTTAAGAATATTCATGTTATTGATTCCTATGTTAAAAGCATGTCTAATTATGTTCCTAAGTCCTTATTGAGGCATACGGAAAATATGTTGATATTTACAGTGTTAGTCGAAGGTACAAGGAAATTATGTCATTCAGGATATTTTATTGTTATTCATGCATTTTCATTTGCATTGCATTCATGTTTTACCTAAGATCGTATATTGGGGACGGAAAATGAAAAACACAGACCACCTGATCAGCTGGGATATGATAATGATAAAGCCTGTGTGGCTTAATAAAGGAAGATGCCTGATTAAGGGCCATATATATATATATATATATATATATATATATATATATATATATGATGTAGGGAGGAAGATGCCCTTGTGTGGCCAATATATATGTATTTACCGCATTATACATGACATTTAGACATATTATGCCCACAGAGGCCAACATGAAATGATGCCCACAGAGGCTGTTATGGTAAGAAAGATGCCCAATGGGGCTGATGTATATGTATACCGTATTGTGCATGACATTTAGGCATATGTGTTAGGGCCCTCAAAGGCATTTACTATTGGTTAGTTGTTTCGGTTTCAGTTGTTATTATATCTATGTTATACTATTGTTCATGCCTGACATACTCAGTACATCAGTCGTACTGACGTCCCTTTTGTCGGGGGACACTGTGTTTCATGCCCGCAGGTTCAGTTAAAGAGGGTGACAGTTCACGCTAGTAGGTTGCTGGTTCAGCTGATATTGGAGCACTCTATTTGTTTCAGAGTTGCAGTTGGTCGTGGTACAGTATTTTTTCATCCGTATGTGGGTATGGCGGGGTCTTGTCCCGTCCTTGTGATGTCATGTATTCTTTAGAGGCCTGTAGACAGGTGTCCTGTGGTTAGTTGTCATGTGTGGCCTTGTCGGCCTTGGTATGGGTGTGTATGTATGAAAATTGGATTTCTGGTTAAGATTATCTATAATATTTTCGGCTTAGTCCGTATTTAATTATGATTAGGTGTTGGTTGTATGGTTGGAGGTATCCGGCGGGTGGGGTTCGGGTGCCCGTCGTGGCCCTCCGGTTTGGGTCGTGACAAGAAAGCTGGACAAGTCATGATATCATGTAACACCATGAATTGGATCTAAACATACGAAGCATCGGTTCCACAATGTATGCAGTCATACATCTCAGAAAGTATGTAAATGGAAGTAACCGTGAGTAAAGCTCGAGATTAGCACCTAAACATGTGGAAAATGGGCCAATGACGCCTATGGATATAAGGTAGACATTAAGGATATATGTCAATGAGATAACGACACTATAATGAAGATAAACATGTCAGGCAAATACAGATGTCTATGAGCATTTTTGAACTGACCAAAAGTTCTACGAGATAGATAAAGTAATGGATTTTAGAGCTTAACAAGATCGAGGGAATCTTTTCCAAAGCGCCATTGACAGAAAGTCTTAGCCATGAGGCAAGTGATGGAATTCGAATCTAAGTATAATTACTAGGTTTGGATATTGTAGGCCAACATCAAGTAATGTAAATTCTTCAGAATCTTCCACATACTAAATGAGGGAGTAAATTAACAGCTCATCCTTTAAGGTTGGTAACGCCAAGGATTGGAATCAGGAGCAATGTTTAAGATTATGTATGTATACTAGAATATATTAGAACTAAGAGGAGTACGACAAGTAAGAAATTGGTGAACAAGTGTCAAAAGAAGTAATAAAGGAAGTTGTCTATAATTATGAGTAGTGAGAAAGTTCAGACCATGAATGAGAGTTAACCATGATGATACGCACACTTCAGATTCGATAATATTGTCAATAAAATGTTTACGATTGAGATACTACAAATGTAAGAGTTTTAGCACACCAGTTAGTAAGCAAAGCTAAGTTGATAATATGATCATTCACCTACAAACGACTTGACTAACCTGAGGACTAAGGAGAGAAGTTGACCTGAGGGAACACATCAGTTCATTAAGTGGAAGTCCGATTGGAGGATTCAGATAGTGATAGCCCTATGACTCAAAATACAGCAGGGTCCTCTCTCATACTGGAAGAAAAGGAACGTCATGATGAAGATCCTATTTTTAGAGAAGATCGGGAAAGATATCTAACCAAAAGCGAATCGCAACCTTCGAGCATAATGGGAGGGAGACCCCAGGTGGAAGGTCCATTTGTGTAGTCCCAATGTAGCAGGATTACAATATGAGATTATGACGGAGGTCCATTGCTCACAAAATTTCATTCACCCTGGATCTACGAAGATGTGTTATAATCTCAAAGGTATGTATTGGTGGAACGACAAGAAGAGGAACATTGCAGAGTTTGTGGCTCAGTACCCTAATTGTCAGCAAGTAAAGATAGAGCACTAAAAGCCTGACGGCGTGACTCAGAACATTGAGATTCCGATGTGGAAATGGGAAATGATTAATATGGATTTTGTTACGGATTTACCTCACTTTTATCGTAAGTTTGATTCTATTTGGGTGATTTTTGATAGACTGTCCAGATAAACTTAATTCCTGGTAGTCAAAACTACTTACACAACCGAGGATTACGCAAAGTTGTACGCCTTCATGGTACGCCTATTTATACTATATCTGACCGAGATGCACATTTCATAGCTAAATTTTGGAGATCATTTCAAAAAGGTTTGGACACTCAAGTTAATCTTGGCACAACTTTCCACCCTCAAACAGACAGACAAACTGTATGTATAGGTCAAACGCTTGAGGACATGCTACGAGCGTGCGTATTGGACTTTAAGGGAAGTTGGGATGATCATCTATTCCTTATTAAAATTGCGTACGATAAGAATTATCATGCTAGCATTAAAATGGCTCCATACGAGGATTTGTATTGACGGAAATGTAGATCTCCTATCGAATGGTTCGAAGTAGGCGAATCAGAATTATTTTGGGCCAGACCTAGTACGCCAGGACATAGAGAATATGAAGTTTATCCAAGAACGACTATTAATCGCTCAGAGTCGTTAGAGGTCGTATTCAGATGTGCGACAGCGACAGTGGAACTTAGAGTTCCAAGTGGATAATTGGGTCTTCTTGAAGATATCTCCTATGAAGGGAGTAATGAGATTTGGGAAAAAGGGAAAGCTCAGCCCAAGGTATATTGAGCCATATTGCGTAATTCAAAGAATTGGCCAAGTGGCTTATGAATTGGATTTGCCTTTGGAGTTAGAGTTGTTCATTCAGTTTTCCATGTTTTTATATAAAGAGCATATATTGGAGATCCTTCCTGGGTTGTACCGATTGACGATGTGACAATTACAGAGGATTTACCCTATGAAGAGGTCCCTATCGCTATCGTAAGATCGACAAGTCCGCAAGTTGAAGACTAAGGAAGTAGCCTCCATGAAAGTTTTGTAGCGGAATAAGAACGTAAGATAAATGACATGGGAGAAAGAAGAGAAGATGAAGTACAAATATCCCTACCTATTCCAGATCAACGCCGTGGTTCCGAGAGAAGCATAGGGTGAGTTCTATCTCAGACTATTATCATTCATGTTTGATGATCATGTGAGGTCCAAAATAAGGATAAATGTTATATTATATGACACGGGAAGTGAAGGATTTCGTTTCTGACTACGGGATGGGAATTGTATATGTCACCCCAACATTCAAGGATGAATGTTTCTAAGGGGGGAAGGATGTAACACCCCGTACTTTCGAGCGATGAGTTAAGCATCTAGATGTATGCAAGTAGACCCGAGCTTTGGGGAATTTATGTCATATTCATGTATGCAAATAAAGAGCCTGGTATATAAAAGGATACGAACCCGAATTAATTTAGGACTTACCGAGTGAGAAAATAATGATCGGCTAACGGATACATTATAGTGGGAGATAACTATGATCGGCTAAGTGACGACGATCAACTAACTAATGAATTTTGAGTGGGGGACAAGGTTAGTGGGAATAATTATGTGTATCATAAATAAGTGACAACAATCCACTAAAGACATGCAAAAATTGAGAGTACGTGTCAGTGGATAAGGTTAGGATGAAATGCATTAAGTTTGTAGATGACATGTGTATAGGGGACGGAGCATTATCCATCTCCTAACATTTAATGGGATAAAAATCACTTTTCTGCCAAAACGTAATTTCATACCAAATATTCAGCAAATGCTCTCTTTGTTTCATGAAAGTTAGAGCTAAGTTGGAGAAACCTTCTCATTAATTTTATGCATAACACAAGACAAGGTATACTTGTAGCAACGAAATTATAGGCAGCAACATGGTAATATTCAGTTGATATTAATGGGTGTTAGCCGCAGCAAGCCAAACATGGTCTCTAAGTCACATTGAATTCCATTTTTCAAGATAGTTCATCCGTGCTTAAGGTTAGGTACCATACGGACTACCTGGGTTGTATTATCAACAGGTCGACGAAGGTATGTTAAGGCAAATTAATTCTTTCTTTTGGCATGTTGCATGTAACGAAACGTAAGCGTGATATTGTTCCATAAATTATTCTGCTCTCAGTAGCCGAGGATATTTCTGTTATTGATTCCTATGTTAAAATCATGTCTAAACATGTTTCTAAATCCTTATTGAGGTATATGGGAAATATGTTAATATTCACAATGTTAAGTGCAAGGATATTATGTCACCCGATAAGTTTAAAATGTTTTATTGTCATTCATGCATTTGCATTATATTCATGTATTAACCTGGACCATATATTGGGGATGTGAACTGGGATACGCAGACCACCTGATCAGTTGTGAAATGATAAGGAAGATGCCCATAGAGGCCAATATGAAATGATGCCCACAGAGGCCAATATGAAATGATGCCCACATAGGCTGTTATGGGAAGGAAGATGCCCATGTGTGGCCAATATTTATATGTATACCGCATTTGCATTGTGCATGCCATTTAGGCATATGTATTAGGGCCCTCAGAGACATTCACCTTTGGTCGAAATTTCATTTTTGTTGTACTGTTGTCTTTGTCACTATTTTCTGTCATTTATTCTTGTCACCGTTTTTTTGTCGGCTATTGCTATCAATTTGTTTTCTATCGGCTGTTGCTATCGGTTGTTGCTGTTAGTTGTTTATGTCGGCTAATTGTGTCGGTTGTTTCTGTTTCAGATTACTTTTGTATCTCTGTTATACTATTCTTCATGCTTGACATACTCAGTACATCAGCCGTACTGACGTCCCTTTTGTTGGGGGACGCTGCATTTCATGCCCGCAGGGTCGTGTAAACAGGGTGACGGTCCATACTAGTAGGTTGCTGGTTCAGCTGATATTGGATCACTCTACTTGTTTCAGAGTTGCAATCTGGTTGTGGTATGATGTTTTGCATATGCATATGGGTATGGCGGGGCCCTGTCCCGTCCTTGTGATGTCATGTACTCTTTAGAGGCTTGTAGATAGATGTCCTATGTATAGTAGTCATGTATGGCCTTGTCGGCCTTAGTATGTATGTATATAAGTTGGGCCTTTTGGTAAGATTTTACATGGCTTCCTTCCAGTATATAATCTCTATGTGTCTGTAGGGTACTGGGTGATGGCCCTTGTGGCCTGTGTTTAATTATGATTAGGCGTTGATTGTATGATTAGTGGTACACGGCAGGTAAGGTCCAGGTGCCCGTCGCGGCCCTCCGGTTTGGGTCGTGACAGAAGGTGACTACAATTCAAAATACTTTTCTAGTATTTTATCAAAAATCACAGGGGTGTCTGGATTCAACGGGATGAGGAGATTTCTAAAGCTGCTGTCAAACACTATAAGAATTTCTTTAATCTGCAGCAGCACACTAGAGGAAATAATATGCTAAATTGTATCCCTGAAATTATTTGCCCAGAGGAAAATCATGAACTTACCAAAATGCCTGATGAAGAGGAAATCAAAGAAGTTGTTTTCAGTATTAGCATAGAAAGCAGTGCAGGTTCAGATGAATTCAATGGGATGTTCTATCAACAGTGTTGGAATATCATTAAGAAGGATGGCATTACCTTTGTGCTAGAGTTTTTCAAAGGAAAAGGGTTAACCAAGTCCTATACTCATACCTATTTGGCCCTAATCCCAAAAGTGGACTCCCCTGCTACTTTTAAAGATTTCAGACCTATTAGCCTCAGCAGTGTGTCTAATAAGATCCTTTCTAAGCTTTTGCTAGAAGACTTAACCCTTTGCTCAACAAGCTTGTCTATCAGAGTGGTTTTGTAATTGGTAGGCTTATTACTGAGAATGTCATGTTGACTTAAGAGATTATCCATGATATTTCAAAGTCAAATCAAGGTGAGAACATTGTGATAAAACTGAACATGGCTAAAACGTATGACAAACTTTTCTGGTCCTTCCTTTTAAAGGGTCTTCAAAGATTTGGTTTTTCTCATGACTGAATTAATTTTATTAGTAGGATCATTTCTAATGTTTGGTACTCTGTGCTTATCAATGGATCGAGACATGGATTTTTCCAGTCTTCCCAAGGTTTAAAACAAGGAGACTTCACATCTCCAGCTCTCTTTATCCTAGTAGCAGAGGTGCTTTCAAGATCCTTAAACAATCTGCATAATGACAGCAGGTTCTCCATTTGAAATGCATAAGAAATGACCAAAGTTTAATTATTTAACCTATGCGGATGACATTGTTATCTTCTCTAGTGGTAACTTTAAATCCGTTAAGCTTATTAAGAAGGAAATTTGCAAATATGAGAAGGCTTCTGGGCAAAAGGTCAATGATGAAAAGAGTTTCTTCTTGGTGGGAGTAAAAACCAGCCCTTATAGGATCAACAGGCTGAGACAATGCTCAGGATACATGGATAAATCTTTTCCCTTCACATATCTTGAATGCCATATTTATTCTTGGAGGAAGAAGGTGGAGTTTTTTTTATGGTATGGTCTCTAAAGTTGTGAAAAAATTAAATGGTTGGCAAGGTAAAATGCTCACATATGGAGGAAGGACTATTTTGATTAAAAGTGTTCTTCAATCCCTTTCAACTAATACTCTGTCATCTTTAAACCCTCCTAAAAGAACTTTGAAGATGATCCGCATCTTCACGGAGAATTCAATTTGACCGGGTTCATGTCGGAGGCACATGGCAAGATTTTTGGGGAACTACTACTGAAAGAAGTAAGTACCATTGGAGCTCTTGGTCCAATCTTTGTTGTACTAAGGAAGAGGGTGGTATTAGTATTAGAATCTTGGAGGAAATCTCTAACACCCTTGCTATTAAAGGTGGTGGAGATTGAGAACAAATCACTCTTTATGGGCAGATTATATGAAAAGCAAGTACTGCTCCAACAAACAGGTGGCACAGAAGAAATGAATTCCAGGAAATTCTCAAGTATGGAAAAGCTTGGTATGGGCAAGAAGCAAAGCAGAGGAGCACATCAAATGACATATCAACAAAGAAAATAGCATTTTTGGTGGGATATATGGACTGATCATAGTCCTTTGGCTATGGTCCCAAATATCCAGTGTGGTGGTCTTTTAGCTAAGCTCAGTGTCAAAGATTTTATGGTGAACAGGAAGTGGGATGAGAGAGTTCTTTCATGTATTATTCCTAACAATATTGCTCAAAGTATCATGAACATTCCTATTGGTCCAGTTGATCAGGAGGATGAAGCTATATGGAATATTACCGAGGATAGCCACTACTCCAACAAAACAGCTTGGAACCTGAGTAGAAATATCAACCACAAGGTTGATTTCCTGAACAGTCTTTGACATAAGGCTGTTCCATTCAAAATCTATTTCTTAACATGGAGATTATGCCAAGGGAAACTACCTTTTAGTGAGGCTATTGCTAGATTTGGTATCCATACTAATGCTAATTATATATGTTGCAGGAACTCAGTGCCAGAGTCATTGTAACACACCTTTACTCAAGGAGAGACAGCTATGCACATATGGAAGTTTTTTGGGGCTGGTATGGGCATTATTCATCAGCCAGGACAGATAAGAAGAGTCTTCAACAACTGGTGGAGAATAAAAACTACTGACAGTGTTCACAAGATGATGAAACAAGGGATGCCAGTGTTCAATAGTTGGGAAATTTGGTAGCAATGACTGCTTGTAAATTTGGAAAACAAAAGAAAATGTATCATAACAAGATAGAATACCAAGTCATGTGGAATAGCCTTACTGCCCTGAAGTGTGTTTACCCATTAGTGACAATTAATGGGAATTGGCCTGAGATGTGTCATTATATTGAAAGCCTTTAACCCAAGGTGAGTATTCAACAAATTAGTTGGCTAAAACCAGAAAATGGGAGATATAAAGTGAATGTGGATGGGAGTTCAAACAAGGGAATAGGCTGTCCGGTATTGGAGGGATCATCAGAGACCACAATGGCAATCTAGTCATGGCGTTTTCCAAACCTGTTCATTGCAGAAGCAGTATGCAGACAGAAGCAGTAGCAGCTAACTATGCTGTGCAGTGGTGTTTGCAAAAAGGGATTGACAACTTTATTTTGGAAATGGACTCTTTGGTGATTGCTAATATGCTTCAAAACAAGGCAACAGAGAATCTCAATTTGAAGAGGATCATTCAAGAGACCAATAGCTATATAGGAAACTTTTCACATAGCATCACTCACTGCCTACGAGAGGCAAACATGATTGCTGACTACTTTGCCAAAATGGCCTCTACTAGTGGAAATGAAACCTTTTTTTTCCTCTTTACAACAACTACCACAAGAGGTGAAAGGTTTAATTCAACTAGATAAGTGAGAATTTCCAACCATGAGAAGAAGATATGAGAAATGCAACTTTTTTGTAAGTTAATGTGTATATTGATATATAGTGAAGGATCTTGTATAGGCTAATCCTTCATTTCATTAGTTAGAATGTACAATGACTCCTATGGTTAGAGGTTTGGTTCATGTCCCCCTCTAACATATGCATTTTTTGTGATTAATGGACATGTTAGGGGTCAAGCCTAACCCCCCACACCAATGGGATCACAACCATGGTGATGGCTTATTAAAAAAAAAAGACTTGGGATGATTTAACCACTAATTATCTGTTACTCAATAATTATTTCACAAGGGTCAAACCCCACTTGATGAGGAAGGAGAGAAATTACATAAAACAAAGGACTATACGATCTAATTGAAAGAAAAATTCCAAGGATAATCACAATATAAGTAAATGTAGTTTGCAACGTGTTGATAGATAGAAGCTATCTAAAATGTTTGCAACTAAATATAGCTGAACAATCCAGTACATGTCAAGTTCTCAAAAATTAGAGGTGGAGATTGGTTTTGTAGGTTCAACTAAATTCACGACTTTAGGCTCACACTGATAGATTCAAAAAAAGTTAAAATTTATATACATAATAAAATCATATCTATTTTGAACCCAGTGACTCTTGATCCTTGATACACCTCTGCCAAAAGTTCATACTTAATTTTAGTTAATTCTGTTAATTTTTTCTTTTTGTAAATTAGAAGGCCATCTTCAATTGACTTTAACTCTGTCCAGTGTCCAGGGCTCTTAAGTTGGTTTCTTAATTAATTTTCCTTTATAAGTTGTTCTTTAATTATAAATACGTTTTTTTAGTGCCAACTTGCTTCGATGGGAGATTTCCAAGTGATTTCTGTTGGTACTCTATCGTACTTTATAAAGCAGTACGGGAAGTAAGTAACTATTACAAATGTTCGAAAGGATAGATAAATGGTCAATCTTCAAAACTGCCGCAAGCTTGTTGTGTCTTGAATCTTGATAACCTTGCAAGGCCAATGTTGAGAACTGCCGCAAGCTTGTTGTGACTTGTATCTTGATATCTTGAAATCAAGAAACAACTAAATCTGGATGGTTACAACGTTGTGTGTTGAGTCGAGGGATTTCCCTCTGTCCTTAAGACAAGATTGCCCCGTATATATGCTTTTACGTTAGCGGGCAATAGTCTCCCAAGATAAAACAACACTTTAATCTTAACGCTACAAAGCCAATAGGTTGAGCCTGGCGAAGAAAACAAATATGACTCGACTTGCTGAAGATATGGAATAGCAAGGAAGAGTTTCTCTTTACTCTTCTCTTTTGTCTCTGTGTATATAGTGTGTCTCTGTAGTGTATATCTTGTGTATATAAGGTTGTTTGCTCACTGTTTTTCGTCACAGTTTGCTCACTGTTTTGAGCTGTGTTTCAGTCACGTATTGTGCTATTTTTCTGTGTTATTCCCGTCTGTTTTCAGCTTCTGTTTTGAGCCAAATGAAGCTCAATATATAGCATGAGGAGGGGCTGTCCAACAGCCACAAACAAGGCTGTAATGGCCCTTAAAGGAGGGTTGTAATGGCAGGTTTTAATGCCATGAATGAGGTGAATAAGGTCATGAAGGAGGTTGCTCAATTGCCCAACTAATGGGCTATTAATAGAGGAGTTAATCAGCCAAGTAATGGCTGATTAATGCCTCAAAAAATAGTCCCAACGGTAGGCTTTCTGCCTTCCGTCACCTTCCCAGAAATCTGCGGACCAAACTGTAAATATTGAAACTTCAGGGATCAAACTGTACATATGAAAGAATTCTGGTCCAAACTGTACATATGAAACTTCGGGGATCAAAGCGTACATCCGGCGAGTTCTGCGGTCCAAAAAGATAATATCAGAAAGTCCCCACAGCCCACAGCCCACAGCCCACGCCCACGACCCACGACCCACGACCCGTGACCCGAGAACCCGGAACCGGACCGGACGGGCGGGCGGCGGCGGCGGCGCGCGTGTGGGCTTAGCCTTGAACCCAAGCACATCTAGGTCTTCCCTCCTTTAAACACATGGGATACCCCTTGGGGTCCCAAGCCCTTTACCAATTTGAGACATATATAGAGAGCAATTCTTCCTATTTCCACCGATGTGGTAGATTTGTCCCATACCACATTTCCATGTCTTAAACACCTTACTTCGTGGACCAATATCTCTTTCATTTCTCAACGAAATTAGACGATTCTTGGCCCTATGGTCATCTACTCACTTCATAGATCATGCATGTGCCAAGAGACAAGGTCTTCAACATGCGGAACACTAGTTTTTAATTCATCAAAGATGGGTGGACGCATCTCCCCGCCAAAGGCTAATTTCCAACAATCCCCTCTATGAAAGAGAGATTGTGGCGCACACACAAGGTGCCTACATTTCAGCAATCTTTCAGCGAAAAGATATTGCATCAGGAGAGGTAGCTTTCGCTTTGAACCTTCCCTAGTTGAATACCATCGGACTTACTTACTGCGCGGTGAACGTGATGTCTTGAACCGTCAGTGTTTAGTGTAAGCCAAGACAATGATATCAACACAATAACTCTTCTTATTCATTTTCCTTCTTACGTTTCTGTCCGTTGTGGCCATGGACACACTTGGATTCTTAAGTGCGTTTATTTGAGACGGCCATCCTTGCACTTAAATAGGTGATCTCCTACAAGGTATCCTGCTATACCCCACTTCACAAGTGTTAGGAATCATTAAAAGTTTCCCCAACCTTAACCTCAATAGTTTGAGGATCATTAAAGGTTTGGAAGCTTAACCTTTACCCACCATGCAGGTAGCACTTTAATGTCTATCGCGGGAACAGCTTTGGATTCATGTTTCCATACAGAAATCATCATCCGAAGTGCTTCTTGCTTCCACCGAAGCGCTCAACTGAACCTTTTACCGCTTAGTTTTCCCATTGAACCAAAGTCTTGGGATCTCCAATCAGTATGGTTGGGTTTCCACCGCAAAGGTTCGTATTGTTTGGGTTTTACGCCCATTCCCCTAGATAGGCAGAACACTTGATCTCTGGGTAGTCCCTTAGTTAGGAAATAAGGATGTGACACCCGTGATGATCAACTGCCATACAGTCTTATATCTCCGACAGATCCTGACAGATATGTTCAGACGCCGTCATCCGTGTCCTTCCTGAAGCCGACCGGCTAGCCACAGTGTATAACTACTGAAGACACGGGTTTCTCCCAATAAGGGACGTCCTCTAAGGAGTCGTGAAGTTACTCAACTTCTTTCATGCTTTGTATAAAGCGATAAACTCCGATTCCATCATGAATCGGCCGATGCAAGTTTGCTTAGAGGTTTTTCTAAGACCCACCATACACATTTACTTGTGGCTTTGGTGTTCTTCGATCCGATGTCCGTTTGCATCACTTTGTGTACCCCCGAACATTGGACATCCAGAATACTATAATCCGTAGATAAGCGAATAATTCAGATATCGTCATATCCGACTTAACGCCTTCTATTGATCATGTATTAACATCATCAGTGAACCTTAGTTCAACTGATCTGATTGTAGGACGATACCGGGTCGATTGTAGTGTGTACAATACATTGAACTACACGTGACCTGAGCATATCGCTCCTTGTTTATGGGCGCACCATGATTCCAATCAGTTCTATGATTCATATCCATTGGTGGCTTCAACAAGACTGTCAACTATCGACCAGTCCGTTAGATGTCTTAGAAATCCAATTCCTAAGATGTCATCTATGATACCCATATATTTCATATCGAGACTTTGTTTCAATATGACTTTAACTTTCAGACTGTTGATTCTCCAACTGTTGGCTTTCTAATTTCAGAGTCAATGTTTCTGTGGTCGATTCATTGTTTCGTTTTATCCGAGACTTTCAGGACCAAAATGTAAAACATTTCAGGGACCAAAATGAAAGTTCAGGATGAAACCCAACAGTCCAGCAAACCAACTCTGATTCTCTTCTTCCAACTCTTCAGTTGGGAAGGCTATTTCAAGATCCATGCCACGCAAGACTACAATGGCCCTGGATGTTAAGCTACTCACAGGGGAGCACATTTTACAACCCAAAGGTTCTTTTTCCGGAGGAAGATAAACCATTACAGAAGTATGATTCTATATGATGGAATCAATTTCTCTCTTTTAACTTCTTTCCAAAGCAGCGCTTTTGGAGATGACAATTCTTTGTTAATTGTCCATGGTTCATTCTCAACCATATAAGCTAGAAGGTATGGAACAAGTCTTTGTCCCCACTTTTCTCCTTCTCGGTTCAACATCTAGAATCCCTGAGTTCTGCCGATCTGAATATTAAGTTCTGGATAGCCAGCAACTTTCGAGTCCCGTAGATACGGAACGTCTAGTTCCGGACAGTCAGGCCCTCGCGGGTTCTTATTAACCTTGAGCAATTACTCTTTTTTCCTTTTTCAGGAAAGTTATCTTCAAAAAATTCAGTATTCTTTGACACCAAGAGGCGATCAACACTACTGTTATTTGCAGATCAACACTACTGTTATTTGCAGATCCAGTGGATATGCAATCTACAGTCTTAGGTACAACTTGACCTGTTTCAGTATTCCAACTTTTACCAAGCCACCCCACATAATTTGGGCGTACGACTTTGCGCTTGGCTAACACCGTTGGACTGAAGTGAGAAATGAACAGTCGTTTAATGAACGATGCTTCACATTCTCCCCTCTATCACTATGAATTTCGCAATCCATAGGCTTAGTTGATTTCCAACTTCTGCTTTGTAGCGCTTATCCGCTTCAACAACTTTATCTTTGCTTTTTAACAAACAAAGGATTCCATACATTGTACCATCATCAATGAAGATCACAACGTACTTGTCTCCCCCCTCTATTTTGCATAAACTTCAAATCACCCAAGTAGGTGTGACTAAGTTCTAGAGGAGCGGTGCTTCTTTCGCTATTCCCTTGACGGAATTTGGAAAGGTGATTTTGCCTCTTCATCTACCTCACATTTATTTTGAGGGTTCATGTCGAAGAAGGCAAAAATCTCAACATCGTTAGCTTTTGAATGACTTGCTATTTAACGTGTCTTAATCTATGATGGCATAGATGCACGGATTACAATTATATCATTCATTTGGCTACAGACATACTGTACCATTCTTAGTTATTACAGACCTGTTGGGCTATTCTCAAACCAGCTTGACCAACAGCATCCCTTAAACCAAGTTTGGGACATGTATCACCTCATCTTAGAGTTATCTCATTCCCTGAAGTCCTATTGAGGACAACCTCTCCATCCCTTCTACTTTATAGGTGGCGTTGCTTCACATGAACAACCTCTTGCCCGTGGTTAGGGCGTAACCGGATCATATGTGATCTAGATACTCTGGCCCACTCCAGATGCTTTTGCAGACTGAGTGTCCAATTTCTTTTCTGCCTTTCTTTAGGCCTTTAGATCATTTAAGACCTGGAAACTCTGGCCCACCTTACTAGGTGTCCATTACTTTTCCTAAGAAATGAATTCTGGCCCCACTCCAGTCACCCGGAGGCTTTATATGACTGAGTGTCCAATATCATCATATCAAAGGAATTTTGGCCCACTCCAGTCGCCCGGAGGCTTTGTATGACTGAGTGTCCAATATCATCCTATGAATGATCTTCTGGCAAATAGTGTGACAGGCTCAACGCCTTTAACTTTTAGACTTCTTCCGTTATGATTGGTGCCCAGATAATTCTTGGCGCTTACTTAAGAGTGGTATAGTTTTCGCACAGTTAGTGGATCTCTCTCCATCATATGTGCGAACATACTTTACACACTTTTAATCACTACACTTAAAAGAACGGATCTTTTTAAGTCGTTTACAAGATCCAATCTTAAAACGGGAAAGAAGAAGAGATTAAACATCTGATTTGTAAAGCGTAAGGAATATAAATTAATTTTATATTCCTCCTTACTTTAATCCATTTTTAATCAGACATCATTTAATCTTTATTCTTGACAAGTAAAAAAATACTTATGCCAATTTTGGATTCTTTGTCTCGGACAGATATACACCTTCTGCTGCAAGATAGAACCACATCTTCAGCCTTCTCCTCTTGTCCCAGTTGACATCCTCAGGCTCTCGGGAGCGCTTGTTCCCACCACTCATGGGAGCGGTGACACCATGAACATGTTGAACTTCAACAATATCATCATCACTGTCTTCTAGTAGAAAACCACAGCCATATCTAGATTTGGTCACACAACTTTTGACCGACATCTTTCGAACACTAATAGTAAGAAAATACAATCTTGTCTTAACTTGTTGGTACTCTATCGTACTTTATAAAGCAGTACGAATCTTGATAACCTTGCAAGGCCAATGTTGAGAACTGCCGCAAGCTTGTTGTGACTTGTATCTTAATATCCTGAAATCAAGAAACAACTAAATCTGGATGATTACAACGTTGTGTGTTGAGTCGAGGGATTGCCCTCTGTCCTTAAGACAAGATTGCCCCGTATATATGCTTTTACGTTAGCAGGCAATAGTCTCCCAAGATAAAACAACACTTTAATCTCAACGCTACAAAGCCAATAGGTTGAGCCTGGCGAAGAAAACAATTATGACTCGACTTGCTGAAGATATGGAATAGGAAGGAAGAGTTTCTCTTTACTCTTCTCTTTTGTCTCTGTGTATATAGTGTGTCTCTGTAGTGTATATCTTGTGTATATAAGGGTGTTTGCTCACTGTTTTTCGTCACAGTTTGCTCACTGTTTTGAGCTGTGTTTCAGTCACGTATTGTGCTGTTTTTCTGTGTTATTCCCGTCTGTTTTCAGCTTCTGTTTTGAGCCAAATGAAGCTCAATATATAACATGAGGAGGGGCTGTCCAACAGCCACAAACAAGGCTGTAATGGCCCTTAAAGGAGGGTTGTAATGGCAGGTTTTAATGCCATGAATGAGGTGAATAAAGTCATGAAGGAGGTTGCTCAATTTCCCAACTAATGGGTTGTAAATAGAGGAGTTAATCAGCCAAGTAATGGCTGATTAATGCCTCAAAAAATAGTCCCAACGGTAGGCTTTCTGCCTTCCGTCACCTTCCCAGAAACTCTGGGGACCAAACTGTACATATGAAACTTCAGGGACCAAACTGTACATCTGGCAGAGTTCTCTTGTCCAAAAAGATAATATCAGAAAGTCCCCACAGCCCATGACCCATGACCCGAGAACCCGGAACCGGACGGGCGGCGGCGCGCGTGGGCTTAGCCTTGAACCCAAGCACATCTAGGTCTTCCCTCCTTTAAACACATGGGATACCCCTTGGGGTCCCAAACCCTTTACCAATTTGAGACATATATAGAGAGCAATTCTTCCTATTCCCACCGATGTGGTAGATTTGTCCCACACCACATTTCCATGTCTTAAACACCTTACTTCGTGGACCAATATCTCTTTCATTTCTCAACGAAATTAGACGATTCTTGGCCCTACGGTCATCTACTCACTTCGTAGATCATGCATGTGCAAAGAGACAAGGTCTTCAACATGCGGAACACTAGTGTTTAATTCATCAAAGATGGGTGGACGCATCTCCCCGCCAAATGCTAATTTCCAACAATCTCTTCAGTATTTTCCACGATTATATTAAAGATAATCGTTAGAGTACTTGCAGTTATATATATATATATATATATATATATATATATATATATATAATAATCGTTAGAGTACTTGCAGTTCTATATATAAGTAATTAGAAACTGAGGAAATAATCAAAACGATTGTGACAAAGAGTGGACTCGATTGAGGAATTTACGTGTGTGCACATGGAGGGGTCTTCAATTTCTCAATTTTAACTGAAAATGACAAGCACTTAGTTTCAAAAAACAAATTCCTAATTAGTTAACTTGTTGCACTAATTAGCTTTTCCTCCTAATTACTAGATTTATTTTTAAAGTAAAGGTTTACAAAATTTATCTGCACATCATTTTTCATAATAATGCAGCACTTGAATGAGATGGAAGTGTTTGAGAACTTCTTAATTGATTTTGAATAAATCAGGATCATACTTTTTAGTTACACATTTCCCTTTTTAATTAGACTAAAAAAATTGTCATATTTATTTATTCAAAAATAATTTAATTTTTAAATTTTTATTTACTTTTACTGAGATAATCTAGCTATAAGCCACACAAATATCTAATAAAGTTTATTTTAGATCATAAATTTTAATTTTTTCTTTAACTTCGTGCACAATTAAACAGTACCATCATTTGGACGAAGTGATAGTAGTTATTTTGGATTAAATTGCTATAAAGAAATATTACAATATAAAAGAAGTCATGTTAACTGTACATTAATAAAGAAGAATCAAGAACTGTTATTCCTTTAATTTACACCATTAACGAATTTCCAAGTATAGTCGTTGGTCTGTCTTAAAATTCTTAACCTATGATTCACCTTGAATTCCCCCTATCAACTTTAAATATCATAGAGCTAAAGTATTTTCTTTACTATAGTTATTCACCTATTACTAGCTTTATTATCTCCTTTTTTAATTTATTTTTCTTGACCTCTTTAAAGTACATACTTTGAATATGTTTAAAAGTGTTACTTTTTACGCTACTTATCTATTTATGTTATAGTGTTAAAGAATCTTTGAAAGGTTATCCATAATAAATAAGATTAGTGGCCTAAAGAGTAAAGTCCCTAAAAGGTCACCCGAGGATTGCCTCCTAATATCATTTATATTTGTTTTAGGACTACAGTATCACTCAATTATCACTCTTTTTCTCAAAATATATTAAACACACAAAATCTTGAGGAAAATGATTTTGTATGTTTAGTATATTCTGAGGAAAATAGTGATAATTGAGTGATATTCTAGTCCTAAAATAAACATACTTGATATTATAAGACAATTCTCAATACTGGGTGACTTTTTAGGGAATCTACTTGTTGCCTAAAGGATAAGAAAGAATTTGTTTGAATGAGTTAAAATATATTTGATAGTATAATTTAAAACTTATTACCTTATCATTTTATACAAGTAAAATGGAATAACAATTAGTAGAAACACCACAAAGAGCATATATGCCGCAACTTCTGGTATTAAGGTTGAAGGACAATTAATTGTCTATTAACCCTATTGAATTTGAAAGCAGTTTTATAGTATGTTTGACCAAGTTTTTAATATCAACTTATTTTGAAAAATGTGTTTTTCAAAAGCGCTATTCGAAAAAGTATTTTTGGTGAGAAGCAATTTGTGTTTTTGATCAATTAGTTTAAAAAACACTTTTGAGAAGCAATTAGTGTTTAGCCAAACGTTTAAAAAGTGCTTTTTAAAAAATGTTTCTGGTAAAAAACTACTTTTTAGCTTCTGAAAAATAACTTTATTACTCCCCAAAAACACTTATTTTCTTCCAAAGGCTTATAGCCTATTTGGCCAAACTTATATTTCCTCAACGGTGCTTATTTTTTTCTAGTAAGTACTTATTTTAAAAAAAGTGAGGTATTTTGTAACGACATGTCCGATCGTTATGAGATTTTCGTCTTGATTTCTAAAATATCCCTCGCTTGGCCCTCACTATGTAGGATTTACGGGTAAGAATGACACTTGACCAGGGTAGGGAGTAGATTATTTAGACTTGAGAATTTTCGAATGTCCTGTCTCCGCCTCAGCGAAGGCCATACCGCCCCAACGTGTCCACTCCCTCACCTATTTCGTCTGATGCTGTGGAAGTCCTGAAAATTAAT
Organism: Anisodus tanguticus; assembly: GCA_034509755.1. Classification (NCBI taxonomy): domain Eukaryota; kingdom Viridiplantae; phylum Streptophyta; class Magnoliopsida; order Solanales; family Solanaceae; genus Anisodus; species Anisodus tanguticus. The sequence goes on along the minus strand of CM067552.1, from coordinate 11,652,803 downwards.
GATCTCGCCTCGGCGGAGAATCCTCTCGCCGGAGCGGTACCGCGCCAGCGGACATCGCTGGGCAAACCTAGCTTCTTAGTTGCCAAAACACTCAACTCCGAGCCTCATTTTCTCAAACTCATTCTAGTCTATTGAAGGCTCAATGGAGGTAGATTTTCGAGGTTTTCTCCATCAAATTTCCTTAGGATAAGATTTTTCAATCCTATTTATGATTATTGAAGATTTTGGTTCATGTTTAATGGTGAGTCTTGGATGGAGAAGAGGCCCTTTTATTTTTACAACATTAAGGCTTGATTATGTGAGTTGTTAGCCTAAAACTCGAGTGCTATGATAAATTTTTCTGATATTGAGGTCTTAATTGCAAAGGGAATCAACTATTTAATAGATTTGAAACTTGAGATTAGTTGTTAAATGAGAATCAAGAGGAAAGTTTTCTTATAAAAATGGAGGTTTTGACTAAATAATGGAGCTAATGTAGAGGGGTTAATTAATGGTAAAATGAATTTCAAGGGTTCATTTTCGGACTAGATAGCATGTACTTCATTAGAAATAACCTTATATGTTGACTCTATTTGTGTAAACCCAGGACATCTACATGTTTGATTGTGTATGGCCATCCGATACACGTCCGGAAGTAAGTCGTGGACTAGGAGTTTGTGGTGCCCGCTTGGCAATGAGGTAGGCTATGATTTCTTCCTTGTAGACTTCGATAGAAGTGCGTAGTAACTATAAGTATTAAGGGGTATTGGGCGTGTTTGGGAGTCCCACTCAAACGGTTGTGATGAATGTTTGAGTGTTTACCGGTGTTGAACTGTGAATATAGGTGATATGGGGCCTCATGCCGATTCCGACTATTGTTATTTGGGCTTGTCGCCATTATTTGGGCTTGTTGTCATTATTTGGTATTGTTGTGTTTATTCATCACAGGGTTCTCTAAGGTTAACCCAATGTATATCTGAAATACGTGTTGCGTGGGCTTATAGCCATATTTGATATTTCTATTCTTGATTTGGTTGCCATGCATTCATCACTCTATATCTCGTCTAAATACTTGACAAGGAATTTACAATATTGATTGTATTGATTATGTTAATTTCATGGTGTATACATATCCATATCATTCATACATATTACATTTGGCATTTGGACTGTTGAGACATTGCTGAAGGAGGCTTGGAAAGCTGATTGTGGAATATGATACATGATATGAGAGTGATGACTGATGAGGACACTCCAACCACAGAGCTAGTATCCGATGAGACCGGATGGGTATATGGACCTCATGAGGCTACTGCAGCAACGTGTACATACCGGGTACATATAATATTTGCATTCATACATTCATCATTTGCATTGCATCTCATTCATATTCTTTATGATTGCTCAGTGTTGGGTGTACTCAGGGCTGATGTCTAGTAGACTTGGTTATCTTGTGGTTATTGAAGGAACAAGTATTGATTGTAAAATTTTCCTCTAAAACAGAAATGTACCCGTGTTATATAAGCTTTGATATGTGTTGGTTGTTGAGTAGATGCAATGAGAGAACTATTGGTGACTTGGGTGATTGTCATGGTTAATTGTGCAATGTGTAAGAGTATCGTGGGTAAGGCTAGTATGTGTGCATGTGTGTTTTTTTGGTAATTGCTATTATTAAAAGTAAGTGTCTAGTAAGATTTGCTGCATAATCATTGTTGTGTATTGACCTAATTATTAGGTGCATGATTGCTTAAATTCTATTACTAGACTTGTGTAGGGAGAAATACCTTTAGGAGAATTATCAAATAGCATGACCATAAACATATAGTGTCGTAATGAAACTAGAAGACTAAGACAAACAATTATTCAAGGGTGTGGTAAACTTACTTACCTAATAGGTTGGGTCGGGAAGTGTATAAAAATGAATATGGTCTAAGTAGGGTGTTAAATCACTGGGTGTCAAGGAAAGAGTCCTTATGTGCTAAGTGATTTAAGTGTACTCATGCAACATTTGCTGCATCTTTTACGTGGATACATGTACTCGGTCTATTCAGGTTGCATCTTGGAGCACGAGAGAGTGAGGCATACCATTCAGTCCGGTAGCCTTGATCTCCGTCTAGTGAAGCCGTTCCTTTTATTCAGGGCGGCGTTGTTATATTCTGTCATCGTTGTATCTTAGAGTCCTTGTACTAGTGACACTAGATTCTGGAGTAGAGATTGTTGTATTCGGTAAAAGTTGTAACTTTCTTAAAGATTTTGTTATATAATGGTATTTTTCGTTACTTCTGCTTTTGATTTAATAATCTTTCATGATTCAGGTTAGTGGTTCTCCTACGGTTAGTGTAGGTGCCCTCACATCACAAAATAAAATTTTGGGTCGTGACATATTTAGCCAAACTTTTGGAAGAAAATAAGTGTTGGAGAGTAGCAGAAGCTGTTTTCCAGAAGCTAAAAAATTGCTTTTGCCAAAAAGCACTTTTCATAACAAAATACACTTAGAATCACTTTTTAAAAGATTGACCAAACACTAATTGTTTTTCAAACGTATTATTTAAATTAATTGGTCAAACACAAACTATTTTTTACCAAAAGTGTTTTTGTGAAAAGCACTTTTTTCAAAAAAGTATGTTAGGGGTGTCAAACGCTACGGAAAGTAAAAACAGGACATGAAATAAATCGAATGCCAATTCTGTTTCCGAATGTCGGCAATTATGTCGTCCGACACCAGTAACAATACTTAGCAAAACAGAAACTTTAAAGAGTAAATGCAGCGGAATTTAAAGAACACAAAGGTTAAAAATTTTCATAAGTTATATATATTATATAACTTATGATGGTTAATGACCAGGTGTATTGTATATATATTATATACAAAAATACAAATTCCTTTCTTAATAGATTTATAATATAAAATAGAAAGGAATTAAAAGTTGAAGCCGCAGATGACTTCCGCCTGAAAAATCTAACTAAGTAGACATAGACAACCTCTCATTACAATCGCTCCATACAAAACTAATCTAGAATCTAAACAACAATTGTAATGTTGGACAGAATGTTGTCGACACACTCAAGCAACACTTGTGATCCATATTTCTGAGATAAAATCCGAGCGCTCTTTTGGTATTTTTGCAATTTGATTCTGGATATTGATTCACTATAGTAGTCTCTCTATTTATAGTAGAGAATCTTCCTTGAAAAGTTCATCGTTGTGGAGGTTGAGGGAAAGGTGGGCAGTTTGTGGTGGATGATTAAGGAGTGAAAATCTCAACAACTTTGACTTGTTCCTTACTCGACTTCTTCCCCAAGCTTTGACTATTTCTCCCACATTTTACACTGCTCCAATTCACCACGCCTAAGTCATTTTTACCTTACAGTAAAATATTACTGCTTAACATTAAGTAAGACAAAACTGTTTTTCGAAGATGTCGGTTTGAATGTTATGACATTTGTCCCAACATTTTTATACTTTCAAATCAGTACTTCAAAAGATATATTGGGTCAAATGTCACAACACCAAATCCAACATTAACAATCTCCCCTTTTTTTCCTTTCTTAACAGAACACATTACAAAATGTACAAACGACTTAGTGCATTGTCATAGATGTTGTCCAACACTTGTGATTACTGACAAGTTCCCCCTTAACCTGTGATGTCATACAAGCAAAACTTGTGTATACAGTGTATACCAAGTCATATTATTAGAAAATGATGTGTGCACATATATATACACATATCATCCAATATACACAACACAAAAAGAAATAAATCATTGTCAACAAATATTCACATCAATCCATCAAAACATTTAACAAACATTTATAGCTTAGGTTCAACAACATCATTCAGCTTCCTCCTTGCTCATCATATAGCAGCAACAACTTTCAACAACTTTCTACCCTTGCATAACAGCTTCATCTTCCAGCATCTCTCCCCCTTTATCTCTGCAGTATAGCATCTTTAGCTTCCTCCCCCTGCATCAGCATCATCTTCCCCTTTTTGTGAAGAAAGTAACATCATGAAATGGTCTCTAGCTTGTATCAGGGAATTCCTTGCAGCATCAACTTCTGCAATTTGTTGGTTGATTTTTGCAATGTGATCCACAAGCCATTTTGTAGACAGTGTGGACTGTCCAGGACCAGTGTTGCTCAGAATGTTGGTGATATTTCTGGCAACATATTCACTTTCAGCTTCTTTCTTCCAGGGCAAGTCGATGATTCTGTCCTTGCTCTTCGAAGCTGCTTTGTTTATAGTATAAAGCTCATAAGCCTTCTCTAAAGTGACTTCTCTCTTAGGCTTAAAGCCTTGGGTGGTTAATATTTTGTAGATCAAAGAGGGAAAATGAAGGATTGAAGTTGATTCTTTCTCAGCCAAGTTGGCAATTTGTTGAAATATCATTTTTCCCAAATCAACTTTCAAACCTTTCCCAATTCTTTACAAAAGGATGGCTTGTTCAGATATCACAATTGATTCATTCATTGAAGGAAGCCAATTATGAATAACAATTTTGTGGAGGGTGGAAAACAAGGTTGTTAGTTTGGAGGATGGACATCTAGGGATCCATTATTCATTATACCTCCAGTGAGGTATTCAATTACTTCATCCCTATTGTGTATCACATGTTCAGCTGCTCTAACATTCTCTCCAGCATTTTGACCAATACATTGATTTATGATAACATGCGTAAAAAGGTATACCTTGTTATAAAGATATACCTTCCCAAATTTCTTTGATGAGGTATCCTCTATAGCAAAGCTTAAATTCGCATAAAACAGTCTTACTATCTTATCAACATATGGTTCTTTTTCAGTGACAGAACCAAGAAGCTGTCTGTCCTTTAAGAATTCTACCAAACCAAATTTAGTACAGAAAGCAATATCTAACACTCTCTCAGGTCTAATTACTTTATTCTTGTAAAAATCCCACATATCATGGTTAGTTTTAGAATAGAATTTATCTGAGAAAGCAAATACCTCAATGTCTGAATCAGACATGTCTGAACTAATGGATTTGGTACTGTTGGAGGATGTTGTGGTGTGTGTGTCTTCTGTTGTTGACTGAAATGTTGTGTGAGATGTTGTAGCATCAGTGACAACATTTGGATCAACACTTGATTTGGCATATCTGGGAATTCCCTTTGGAAAGAATTGCTTCAGTGGAGTTTCATCAGGGATTTCATCATCTGCTTGAGACACATTTTGCGGTACAAAAGTAGTTGGTTCTTTTTCACTATCTTTAGTTGAGAGCAGAAAGTTTGTGTCGTCACTGTCACTGATCGAACAAGCAGGTATATATGTATCAAATCTGGACCATTTGTTGCTCGGCTCTTCAGGAACTGCTCTCTCAAACATTCTGCTTGATCGACGAGTAGGGAATATGGAGGATCTTGGTCTTTTACCCAATGCTGAAATATCAAATATTTTATTAACATCTATTGGATTGTTTTCATCACATGGGTAGCTAATGTCTAAAGGTTCATCAAAACCTTTAAACACTATTGCTTTAGAAAGATCCTCAGGGAGATTTGAGGAAGAAGACTGGCCTGGTTGCCGAGGTGTATTTGACGAAGGGCTAATGCTCATGGGAGTGTTGGTTGTAATGTTGGTTGACATTTGTTCTGACATTGGTGAAGTTTCCATCAGTGAGAATTGAGGAGAAGGTTTTGAGGAATTAGGGTTTGTGAAAGTGATTGGAATTTGATTTGGTGTTTCGATCAGGTAGGTAGGAAGATATATACATGCGAGTTTTTCCCCTTTTTTTATGAGAAAATTCAAAATGATAAAATGATAGCAAATGAGAGGAATATTTATATACATGACTAACCTTTCTTAGCAACAAAAATCTCTTAGTTTTAGGTGTTTTATTTTTACACAATAACTTACACCTAAAATATTGGGATAAAACAAATAAACATCATGATAAAGATAAACTTTAATCTCATCATTTTAGCTTTTGAAATTTCTGCAAACAAGGCATATAACAGGGAGTAGGATCTGATATTTCAAAGATCAGACAAGAACAACATCCCAACCCATATCACATTTTGAAAATGCCAACAGCAATGTTAGCAACATTTTGGAAGACACAAGTATTTTGATCCAACCAGAATTTTCGTTTTGGCAACAAATCAAGACACGTTTTATACGTATTTTATGAGTTTGACCACTGGACCAATGTAACATTTCCTCATCGTGTCCTTGATCTAATCATATAACACATACAAAAGATTTCTTTGTGTCAAAAATAAGAATACTTATTTAGAATTTTCAAAATTCTTTTGAAGCACTCGATACTCCTATAGAATAGAATGGTCTCTTTCCACGGACTTTGCCCATTTTTTACAGTTGCCAAAACATTGTATAGGCTTTGCCTTATTTTGATACTCTTTTTTTTATGATATACATGTATTTATATATCATCTCAAAGAACGGTATCACGTTGGAATTACATTCTTATTGAAGGATCATGCTTGTGTGACCAAAAGTTACACACCATACAACAACAATAATCAGTCAGTGATATTACATAGGTAAATGTCACCCAAAATATTAGACAATGTTTCAGCCGACATTCACCAACAATGCCTTTTTTAGAGATTACAAAGACCAAGAGATTTCTTCAAACTAGAAAATCTCTCATGGTCCAAAGCTTTTGTAAAAATATCAGCTAGTTGATGAAGAGTGTCAACATGTTCAATTTTAACTAGCTGTTTTCAACTAAATCTCTTAAAAAGTGATGTTTAATATCAATATGTTTTGTACGTGAGTGTTGAACTGGATTTTTGGAAATATTTATTGCACTCAAATTATCACAGTACAAAATCAAAATGTTGCTAGTAAATCCATAGTCGACTAACATGTGTCTTAGACATATTAATTGAGAGCAACAACTTCCAGCTGCTACATATTCAGATTCAGCAGTTGAAAGTGAGACACAATTTTGTTTACGACTATACCATGAAATAAGGTTATTGCCAAGATAAAAACATTTTCCACTTGTACTTTTTCTATCATCCACATCTCCAGCCCAATCCGAGTCACTAAATCCTATTAAGTTAAGATTAGTGTCTTTGTTTAATACCAAATTCCCAACTCACATGTGCCAACAACAAATCTAATAATACGTTTTACGACATTTAAGTGAGACATTTTGGGAGAGGCTTGAAAACGTGCACAAACAGAAATACTAAAAATAATATCTAGGAGACTAGCAGTAAGATAAAGAAGGCTACCTATCATAGATCGATATAATGCTGGGTCGACATTTTCACCAACATTATCCTTACATACCTTCTGCGATGAACCCATTGGCGTTTTCATCTGTTTAGCGTTCTCCAAACCAAATCTTTTTGCTAGATACTTGGCATATTTACTCTATGAGATGAAAATTCTATCTTCACTTTGCTTTATCTCCAAGCCTAAGAAAAAAGTTAATTCCCCAGTCATGCTCATTTCAAATGTCGATGACATAGCTTCAACGAATGAATTTAGGTACGACTGTGAAGTCGATCCAAAGACTATGTCATCCAACGTAGATTTGAGCAATTATAATATCTACATCGTGTCATTTAATAAATAAAATATGATCAGCTTCACCATGGTTAAAACCAAATTCAATAAGAAAGTTAGTTAAACGATCATACCATGCACGAGGGGCTTGTTTCAACCCATACAAAGCCTTTTTAAGCGTGTACACATAGTATGGATGATAAGGATCTTTAAATCCTTTTGGTTGTTCAACATATACCTCATTGTCTAGATAACCATTTAAGAAGACACCCCTTATATCCATTTGGTGTAAAGTAATTTTCAGACAACAAGCAATAGCAAGTAAAAGTCTAATCAACTCGATTCTAGCTACAGATGCGAAGGTTTCATCAAAATTAATTCCTTCAACCTAAGTATAACCTTGTGCAACTAGACGTGCTTTGTTTCTAACAACTGTTCCTGATTCGTCTGATTTATTTTTAAAAATCCACTTAGTTCCAATAACATTTGTATTAATTGGGCGTGGAACTAAGTCCCAGACTTCATTTTGAGAAAATTATTCGAGCTCTTCTTGCATTGATTGTATCCAGAAATTATCTTTAAGTGCTTCTTCAACATTCTTTGGTTCTAATGTAGATATAAAACAAGAAAGACTAACCTCTTGGTATATGGTTGACATACACACATACCTTACCATTTCTCTATAGTTGAGTGGTTCTTTGCCTCTTGTTCTGATTCTTTAAAAAACTCCCCCTATCACTTGGCTCGTTGGATGATTTTTCCTAATCCTTGATGAGGGGTCCCTACGAACTTGGTCTAACAATTCAGCACTTGACTCCTCATTTGTGGCCTCTGTGGTCTCTATTGCTGTTTCAGATGTTGCTTCAGGTGTGACAACATCCGATTCTTCTACAATCTGTGGACTTTCCACTATGTCTTTAATGCTATTTTCAATAGTTTTTTCCTGAAACATCAGAAAGATCATCAAAGATAACATTTACAGACTCTTGTACAGTTTTGGATCTCAGATTGTATACTCGATAAGCATAACTATTTTGTGAATAGCCAACAAAATTTTTTTTGTCACTCTTAGAGTCAAATTTTGCCAAATAATGCCTGTCATTTAAAATATAACAAATACACCCAAAAACATAAAAGTAACGCAAGTTTGGTTTCTTTCTATTTATAATCTCATAGGGTGTCATCTTTGTTTCTAGCCTTAGATAGACTCTATTAGCTATGTGATTAGTAGTATTTAAGGCTTCTTCCCATAAACATTTTGACAAATGTTTAGAACTAAGCATTACTCTAGACATTTCTTGCAATGTCCTATTCTTCCATTCTGCACCCATTCTGTTGTGGAGTTTTGGGGGCAGAAAACTCATGGAAAATTCCTTTTTTCTCACAAAAGTTTGTGAATGAACTATTTTCAAATTTGTTTCCATGGTCAGATCTAATTCGAAAAATAGGAGAATAGAATAAATTTCTAATTATACAGTGAAAGATTTTAAACATGTCAAACGCTTGTGATTTCTCTTTCAAAAAATATATCCAAGATTATCTAGAAAAATCATCTACTATCACAAAGGAATACTTCATGCCTCCTAGACTGTCTACTTAAATTGGACCCATTAAATCCATATGTAGCAATTGAAAACAGTGAGGCGTACCTGAATGTTGTCCGTTATGTTGGACAACATTATGAGAGACACGGGTTTGCTTACCTTTCAAACAATCTTCACAGACAGTTTTACCTTTATGACTAAGTTTGGGTATGCCTCTAACCGCTTCATATGAGACCAATTTTTCTAAATTGCGGTGGTTGACATGCCCAACTTTTAATGCCATAGTGTTGTGTCATCGATCTTAGCATTATTAAATGTTTCTTGTCTTACAACAAGATAGCAATTGTCACTTGTTCTTGTACCTGTCATGACACATATATTTGCTTCATTCGTAACTTTACATGCATTCTTATTAAACTTTACCTCAAGATTGTCATCACACAGTTGACTAGTATTAATCAAATTAGCCATTAAGTCCTCAACGTGTAAGACATTTCTTAAGGCTGGAAATCCAGGAACATCCAAGATCTCTTTTCCAATTATTTTGCTTTTACTGCCACCTCCATAAGTCACGTTTCCTCCATTGAATGACTCATAGTTATTTAGAAAACATTCATGTGGTGAGAACATCCACTATCAAAGTACCAAGAACCTGAAATGTTAGTTCTTAATGCAGTTATAACAACATTACAAGTTACGTCCTTTTTAGGAACCCAAACTCTCTTAAAATATTTTTTACCTTTTGGCTCATAAATGTTGCTTCGAAGTTTATCCGGAGTGTTGGACAACAATTTAGGAAACATTTTGCTCACAAATTTTAAATTTTGAAACAATATGGTTTTAAGTGTCCATGGGAGTTACAACGATGACATACAAACTTCCTATTCTTTGACATAAATGACAATATATTATTCATCTCTTTTTCTTTTACAAAGAGTATTTTCTCATTTTTATCAAAGAGATTAGAACATATGGTTTTAAGAGAGTTTTCGTACACAATACCTGCATGTGAAGGTTTACTAAAGTTGAGTATCTCATTCAATTTAGAAGTCCTTGTGTTGAGCTTGCGGAAGGTTGCTTTAGCTAAATTCAATTTTGCATGAATCTTACCAAATTCAATATCATTTTTGGTAAGTGCAACCTCAAATCGAGTTATCGTGCATGTTAATTCTAAATTTTCATGAGTTAAAGATTTTACCTTTTTGTCAAGTTGCTTGGATTCTATGATTAAGTCTTTACAAATACTTTGTAATTCATTAATCATATCATGTTTGCATTCAACTTGATCGATACAATCAGCCTCACTAACAGAAATAGAACCACTAAAGCAATTAACATCAGAATAGTTAAAGAATTCATACATTTCAAATGTCGCTGAGGATGTTGATATCGTTACTGATGTTGGAGTAAATGTCGTGATATATGAGACAACATTATATACGACATTATACGACAGAGACTGTTCGAAAATGGTGGCCATCATTGCTTGTGTTTCAATTTCACGATCTCCTTTCTCTTCTTCTTCAGCATCACTAAGAGAAACCCATAGGTTCTTACTAAAATTTCTAAGAGTGTTTGCACATTTTAGCATAATGACCCCAACCTGAGCATGCATGACATTGCACAGACTCAAGTTATTTGCGATCAAATTTGGTACGATCTGAGTTTGTTCTTCTTAGTTGATTTCCTTTTTGTACATTTGGAAGGAATCTAGTGGGCTTTTGATTAAAGACTTGGTTTTGGGGCTCTTTAGATTTACATTGATTTCTCTCATTGTTGAACTTCCTCACCATCGAATTGTATTTTCGAGTGAGTAAGACAACATTTGCACCTTCACCAATTTCGTCAAGATTCTCATCATCTTCTTCGATTTGACTCTCTGAGGATTGAACTTGAAGTGCCATATTCTTGATTTTATACAATTCCTTTTGATTCTCAATGTTCATCTTATAAGTTTTGAGTATGCTCATCAATGTATGAAGCTCCATTATGGAAAGATTGAGAGCTTCTTCAATAGAACATATCTTTAAATTGAACTTTTCAGGAAGAGAACGGAGAGCCTTTTCAACAAGTTGAATGTTGGTTAACGGTTCACCAAGCACTTGACATTCATTTGAGATGTCAATCAACTTTTCAAAATAATATTTAATATCATCCACTTCTTCCATCCTTAAATGTTCATATTTATTCATGAGCATGCATAGCTATGTTTGACGAACACTTGAGCTACCTTCACAATGATTTTGTAAAGTATATCATGCATCCTTAGCCGTGGGGATGTTTTTATTGAGTTTGAACATATACATATCAACCCATCCAAAAATTGCATTTAAGGCATTTTCGTTAAAGCTAGCATTATTGGTTTCTTCTATAGTCCATTCAGATTCAGGTTTAACAAGAATGTCACCTTCCTCATCCGGTGGCAACATTGGAACAACATACCCATTGGTTATAGATCTCCATTCCCTAACATCAATTGATTTGATATGAGAACGTAGGTGAATCTTCCAATAGGCATAATTTGATCCATTTAAAATAGGAAGCCTACCAATAGTTGGGTTTGCCAAATCCATAGCTTATGACAACAAGACCAAGCACTAATTGTGTTAAGTGTTGGCTCTGATACCACTTGTAAGAAGTGTCAAACGCTACGGAACGTAAAAACAAGAGATGAAATAAATCGAATGCTAATTTTGTTTCCGAATGTCGGAAATTATGTCGTCCGACACCAGTAACAATACTTGGCAAAACATAAACTTTAAAGAGTAAATGTAGTAGAATTTAAAGAACACAAAGGTTTAAAATTTTCATAAGTTATATATATTATATAACTTATAATGGTCAATGACCAGATGTATTGTATATATATTATATACAAAAATACAAATTCCTTTCTTTACAAATTTACAATATAAAATGGAAAGGAATTAAAAGTTGAAGTCGCAGATGACTTCTGCTTGAAAAATCAACTAAGAAGACATAGACAACCTCTCATTACAATCATTCCATACAAAACTAATCTAGAATCTAAACAACAATTGTAATGTTGGACAGAATGTTGTCGACACACTCGGGCAACACTTGTGATCCAAATTTCTGAGATGAAATCCTGAGAGCTCTCTTAGTACTTTTGCAATCTGATTCTGGATATCGATTCACTATAGTAGCCTCTCTATTTATAGTATATAGACTTCCTTGAAAAGATCATCGATTGGTTGTGGAGGTTGAAGGAAAGGTGGGCAGCTTGTGGTAGATGATTAAGGAGTGAAAATCGCAACAACTTTGACTTGTTCCTTACTCGACTTCTTCCCAAGCTTTGACTCTTTATCCCATATTTTACACTGCTCCAATTCACCACGCCTAAGTCATTTTTACCTCACAGTAAAATATTACTGCTTAACGTGAAGTAAGGCAAAAGTGTTTTTCGAAGATGTCAGTCCGAATGTTATGACATTTGTCCCAACATTTTTATGCATTCAAATCAGTACTTCAAAAGATATGTTGGGTCAAATGTTACAGCACCAAACCAAACATTAACAAAGTACTTTTCCAAATCAGCTAATTTAAGAAGCTTGGTCAAACATGCTATTAGTCAAACACCTTAATTTTTGTAAAATAAGCATGTTTTGCAAAAAATAAGTACTTTTGGAAAAAATAAACTTGACTAAATAGGGTATTAGTATTTGTTTGGTTTTGTTCCTTGGCTAAACTTTTCATAGCGAGCGCCTCATATTCTCCTTCGAAACTAATGACATTTATAAAAAGGATCAATGGGAAAAATAAGCAAACTTCTGAATTAGAATTTGTTGGGCTTTAAAGACCCTTTTAGTGGTTAGGCTTTAAAAATAAGGTTGTGTGAATGAGAAATGAAGGGAAAAAATAAACATTTAAGCTAAGTTCTTTTTGGATGAGAACTTTGTACCACATTGATGGTGGAAAGGGAGAGTTTTGTGCTTATATATAGAAACACATACTTAAGCTCATAAAGAGTTGAGAAGCGAGTCTCCCCTTGCGGCGCTGTCGTCGCTCAGCTCCACTTCTCTTTGGTTTCAAATTTGAATTTGGTCAAATGATCTGATTGATTGATAATCCTTTTGGACCAAATTCATTTTCCATTTCTGATTTTCTTCCCGTGCTAAAATAATTTAAATTTCGTGGAATATTTCCCAACAAATATTTCCATTTTCAGAAAAGACATGGTCTTTTCTAAAAGACACCATACCTGTTATGAGCAGGTATTTTCACTCAAAAACTGGCTCTAAATTCATAGGAATAGCCTCATTTTCTGCAGTGAAATTTTTGAACTTCTGCATAAATAATTACAAATAAAAATAGACTTTTGTGTGATTTGTTACCTGATTTGCGTTCGTCGAAGTCGTAGGTGTTTGAGGTACTGCTACTTATGCGTCAGGTATGTCCATTTTATATTGGGAGAAAGTAATCCATAATCTCAGGTACAGTGAGGGAATTAAATTCCTTAAGGACACACATTAAATTCTGTAGTCTCGAATATTTTCTAGTATTTGCATTTTTCATTTTCCAGTTTTTGTTTTATGTTTTCTTTGAACACAAACGCATAACAAGCTTAAGGAATTTAATATATACATTTTTGTGTTCAAAACGTTTCTGGTAATCTGCTACAGAAAAGGAAAAAAAAGTATTTTTACAACATATAAAAGTACTTTTTTTCTCAGATATAAAAGTACTTTCCAGAAATAAAAGTGCTCTTCTCTAAGATAAGAAAGTGTTGTTTTTCAGATATAAACAATCATCCTTTTGGAGATTAAGACCTTTGTAGTTTTCTACTCCAATTTTGGTGATTAAAATCAGTGGATTTTTTACTCAAAATTTAATATTCGGTTTGAAGTAATAAAAACTTCATCGGTTGTTAATCTTCTTGTTGTTTCATGAAAAACAGACGTGATAGAAAAAATTAACCCATGCGGTTGGCTCTACGAGCAATGTTGCCTCCTCCAGTTGTGCTACACCGACACCGGCTCCAACGGAAAAGCCCAAAAAATTTACCAGAATTAATTTCAAGCGGTGACAACAAAATATGTTCTTTTATTTGACTACTTTGAGTCTGCAAAAGTTCATTAAGGAGGATGTTCCGATTTTTCCAGAATCAACTCCTTAAAATGAACGTTCTATGGTGATCGAGACTTGGAAGCACTCAATTTTTTTGTGCAAGAACTATATCCTAAGCGGACTGAAGGATGATCTTTACAATGTCTATAGTAATATGCAAATTTCAAAAGAACTATGGGACGCATGGAAAAGAAATATAAGACCGAGGATGCCGAATTGAAGAAGTTTGTTGCAACTAAATTTTTGGATTATAAGACGGTAGACGGCAAGCCTGTCATAACCCAAGTCCAAGAACTGCAAGTTATAATTCATGATCTCATTGCTGAAGGTTTGATCATAAACGAGGTGTTTCAAGTTGCAGCGATGATTGAAAAATTACCTCCTTTGTGGAGGGACTTTAAGAACTACTTGAAATACAAGAGAAAAGAGATGAAACTCGAAGATTTCATCATTCGATTGAGGATCAAAGAGGATAATAAAGCTGCTGAAAAGAAGACACGTGGAAACTTGGCAATTATAAGAGTAAACATTATTGAGACTGCTCCAATGAATTTGAAAAGAGAAATAAGTCCTTGGGAAAAAAGAACTATCCCAGCAAGAAGAAATTCAAGGGAAACTACCACAACTGTGGAAAGACTAGACACAAAGTTGTAGAATGTCGTTCTCCAAAGAAGGAAAAGAAAAAAGGTCAAGAAATATGGTTGAAACAAATAATGATGTTGATGACTTGTGCGCTATACTGTCTGAGTGAAATTTAATAGGAAATCCTAAAGAGTGGTGGATCGATTCTGGAGCCACTCGTCATGTTTGTGCTGTTAGAGAAGTGTTCACTTCATATGCTCCCACTGGACCTGGCGAGACCATTTTTATTTTGAAATTCTGCAACGGTCAAGATTGAAGGTTGTGGAAAGATTTTTTTGAATATGACCTCTGGCAAGGTGATGACTCTCAACAACGTTTGTCATGTTCCTGAAATAAGAAAGAACTTATTTTTACTGCATTTATCATCAAGAATGAGTTTAAGTGCATTTTTGTATCTGACTAAGTAGTAATAAGTAAGAACGAGATGTACGTAGAAAAATGTTACCTCACTGAAGGCCTTTTCAAATTGAATGTAATGGTTATTGATAATAATAAAAGTTCAGCTTCATCTTACTTACTAGAGTCAAATGATTTACGACATTCACATTTAGGACATGTCAATTATAGGACCTTACGTAAAATCACTAGTTTGGAAGTATTGCCTACGTTTGAATACAATCAATCAAAATATCAAATCTGTGTTGAATCTAAGTATGTTAAACATCCTTATAAGTCTATTGAAGAAATTCAAATGGATATTTGTGACATTAAGTCAATACCATCTCGCAGTGGAAAAAAGTATTTTATAACTTTTATTGATGATAGCATGCGATATTACTATGTCTACTTAATGTAAAGATGAAACAATTGATGCATTTAGGCAATACAAAAGTGAAGTTGAAGCACAACTTAATAAAAAATCAAAATGATAAGGCGTGATAAGGGCGGCGAATATGAATCTCCTTTTGAATAAATATGTTTGGAACATGACATTATTTATCAAACAACTGCTCTTTACTCGCCACAATCCAACGGAATTGCGAAAAGGAAAAATAGAACACTAAATGAGATGATGAATGCCTTGTTAATAAGTTCTGGTCTAACCCAGAACTTGGGGGGGGGGGAAGCTATTCTAACGGCTAGCCGAATACTCAATCGAGTTCCCATTGTAAAACACAATTTATTCCATACAAAAAATAGAAAGGAAGAAAGTCCAATTCGAAATACTTCAGAGTGTGGGGGTGTTTTGCCAAAGTGCAAGTTCCTAAATCCAAAAGAATAAAAATCGGACCTAAAATCATTGACTGTATTTTCATAAGATATGCTATGATTAGTAAAGCATATTGATTTTTGGTTCACAAATCAGAAAATCCTAACATTTATATGAATATGATAATTGAATCGGATAATGCTGACTTTTTTGAAAATATATACTAGTATAAAAGGGAATGTGCGTCGTCTAGTGATGGATCGAAACGACCTCGGGAAGAAACCAAAGAAGATATTCCTGATGAGGAAAATCCAAGTTATAATGATATGACTTCTTCTCATGGCTTCAAATTGTATGATAATCCTTTATGTGGAGTTGAAATTGAGGATATTGAGGAATGTAATAGTGAAAATAGTGAGTTTGGGGAACTTCTTAAAGTTAGTGAAACCTTGTGCAAAAAGAAAGGTAAAGTGATTGATACTAGCACTAGTGTTAATTTTTTTACTTACTCAATTTCTAACTTTGAAAGAACATTCTTGATTAATTATACTAATGCTTGTAGGGTAAAATGCCATTCTTTGAAAGAACCTACTAATTTTCTTGATTCAATTGTGAAGGTTCAACCAAATAAATTGTGTAAGGATAATGTAAGTCTTGAGTTGCTACTTTGCTGCATATTTCGTCAAGAGATTTTCAAACTTTTAAAAATTGAGAATGACATGTTTGAATGGCTATTACTTAAATTTGGATTATCAAAATCCATTGAGGTAAAATCCATTGATATGCTTTCATTTGTTAATGCTTTCAATTGTTCTTCATATGTTTCATTTCTTGAAATTCTTAGTTGCTTTGATAAATTCAATGAGAAGTTTGTTTCTTATAGTCAAGTACATATTGTTTATAATATAAAAAAAATCTTTGATTTCTATGATACTTGGTTATATCATAAAAATGTGCAATTTGAGTGAAGTTTAAGAAATTTCCATTTCCTTTGCTTTATTGTTCAGTCAAATTCATGATTTCATACCTATTCCCGTTATTATTTTGCAAGGACCAAATTCGAGGATGAATTTCTTTGAAGTAGGAGGGAATGATGGGATACAAGGTGACTGTCATGAAATTGAAGGTTTCTTTCCGAACTTTAAGATCCATAATATGCTTATGTAGACATTTAATGAGTGGTGAACATGGTTCAAGACAGTTAGAAGTCCAAAAGAAGAAAGAAGACTCATGTCTTTGATTTTAAATTAGGAGGCCCAAAGTTAAAGGGTATTTTAGTATTTTACTTACCATAATGAACCCTAGTAGAAATATGCTATTAGTCTTTCTTTTTTAGGATAAATTATGTTAGATTATGAGTGTAGATTACTCTTTTGAGAGTTGGAGAATTGGCAAATGCCTCCTCTCGAACCTATCTTGAATTACTACAAGTAGGTAATTCATGTATGTGTTTATTCTCTTTTCTCTTTGAATTATATCTCTTAGAATGTTAATCTAATTAGTTCCTAGATTCTCTTCATTGTTTCTTTGATTTAATTGATTGCATTTCCATTGTAGATTAACCATTTATTTCTTCATACCCTAGATTTAGGGTTATTGGTCACATTTACATATGTCTAGGTATTTAATTACCTAGGCGTGTGTTTACCCCAACAATTTTCTTATTACCGAGCACGTTTCACATCACTAAAGGCCTAACTAGAGATGTGGTTGTAAGATCATCAAAGAGAACAGGACTATGACTGAGGACAAGTCATAGTGGCAGTAACTCTACTTAGAAGACTGGAGATCCCAAGATATAGGTTCAAACAAACTAAACAAAGTCATTGATGATGGTTCAACATTTCCTAAATCACTTTTTTGGTCCATTCTCATGATGACACAATATTCAGTAGCATGATAAAGCATTAAGGCTTTTTAATAATTTCTTTATTTGATACAGGATATTCAAATAGTGTATCTATGGGATGATACGTTTAGGAATCACCTATGTAAGTGTGGAGTGTAAGCCGCTTCAAGAGGAATCTTTATGACCAATTCTCTATGTACTTATGAACCATGTAGTGTTCATGGCTGAAATAAACAAAATAGTGAGAACCTAAGATATTTAAATGGTTAGTTGTGTGACATGTGGTTTTCTAGGTATACACCAAAGCTTGATAGTTCAAAGATATTAAATCTATCGATTGACCGAGTCTATCTGACATATGTTCACTATGAAAAGTTCAAAGAGAAATCTACTCATCCAAATGCGACTAATCCTTGCTTATGAATCACACCATTTTTTCATGAATGTTTTTCATAATATATTCATTCTCTATTCACGTGGGGATTATTAGGCTTTAAATACCCTCAAGTTGTTGGGATTTTAGGATAAGATGGTGTGAATGAGAAATGGAGGGGAAAATAAAAATTTGAGCTAAGTTCTTTTTGGATGAGAACTTTGTACCACATTGGTGGTGAGAAAAAGAGAGAGTTGTGTGCTTATATATGGAAACACATACTCAAGCTCATAAAGAGTTGAGAAGAAAGTCTCACATCCCGTCGTCATTGTCGCTTGGCTCGGCTTCGACTTCGGATTTGGATTTGTTCAAATGATTTGATTGATCTATAATCTTTTTGGAACAAATTTATTTTCCATTACCATTTTTTTTCGCACTAAAATAATTTAAAATTCGTGAAATATTTTCCAATGGATCTTTCCATTTTCGGAAAAGACAGTCTTTCCGAACAAACACCATATATGTTCTGTAACGATCCATCCGATTGTTTTTAGATAAATACCCTTATTTGAATAAATATCTTTTTTATAGACTATGTGTGGGATTTGTGATGTGTGGGGATGGGTGGCATGGATGTCGAGGTTCATTTATATAAGTTTCGGAAGAAAAATCCAAGATAAGAATCTTAGAGTTAGATAGTTTGATCCAAAGTTGAATTTTGAGTATATGGGTTCCTTCCGGGTTCAGTCACCTCCAGTAGTTCTGGAGGGTCATTTACGACTTAGTCGAGTCATTGGTTCACTTCCCGAGGTAATCAAATGTATTTTGTGGCCTTATTTGTGAAAATGTAATATTTGGTTATTTTTGGAAATTGTTTAGAGAAGTATGTCTTAGCTCTGTTAAATGGGAAATCCAAGGGCATGAGTGAGTTCATAGAACTATTTACCTTTGGAGAGCATGTTTGGTTTGTGTTCGGGGGGTCTCAAGAGTGTTTTGGGTGTTTGGTGAAAGTTTGGGAGAAAGTCTTTATTGCTGGTGTCTGGTGTCCGTCTCAGCGGTGAGTCATCCTCTCCTGCGTGTACACCTCTGCGGAGGTTGGCTCGTAGAAGTGTGTCTCGAGATTATGTTGGAGTTCCGCCCCAGCGAGGGTTTTCACACAGGGGCGAATGCACCTCTACAGGGTTTTGTTCCGTTGTTGCGCCGAGGCGAGGTGTCAAGTGACTGTGCCTCAGTGAGCTTTTGTCCGCCAAAGAGAGATCGCACCTGCAGAGTCGATTCGGCAGGAGCGGAATAGCTGGACCATACAGTCTCATAAATTCCCTAGGTTGAAACACTTTCCCAAAATATCATTACATCGGTTCTAGATCTACCTAAGGGGGATTCTTGAAGGTTGGGATTAAATTCTTCATTTGAGGTAAGATTCTTCGCCCTTGTGGTTATACTTAATGTTTTAAGTCTCTAATGGTGGTATAGAATGTGTTTTTAAATTGGGAAAGATGAATTTTAGTGTTCATATTAGATTAAGAGAGGTTGAATCTTTGATTTAAGGGTGTTATATGGTTTAGTTTGTCTTCATATTGTAAATTAGTATTGGAATATGATAGAAGATCATGTTGTAGCATGTAATTTGTGTATAGAAACCCTTTCTAATATGGGAGAAATCCTAGGGTTCATAAATTGGGGGTTTTCCTAGATTATGCAATTGAAGGCCCTAATGAGCTTAGATTTCCAATTAATTTAAGGGTATGATTATCTAGTATGTGTTTATGTTTTTTAGTAATAGAGTTTGAATTGTAATATTGTGGGCTCGGGGTTGGTTTTAGAAGTCCTGGTATGTTGAAGGACTAGGTCCTTGTATTATGTATTAGCTTATTATTAACGTATAATATATGTGTGTTAGACTTCGAGTATTGTGAGGCACACTCAAAGGGAAAGGCATGCGTGGAGGGTTGACCGTTCGTGGTTCCTGCTTGGCATTGAGGTAGGCTACAATTTCCTTTATTAGACTCCGATAGAAGTACGTAATTAGTTATAAATATTGAGGGGTATTGGGTGTGCTTGAAGATCTTACTCAAACGGTTGTGATGAATGTTTTAGTGAGTACCGGTGTTGAACTGTAATGATGGGTAATTTGAGAAATCAACCTTGGGCTGATTCCGAATGCTGATTGATTGGGCTTGTCACCATTATGTGGGTTTGTTGCTATATTTGCTATTGTTGTGTTTATTAATCACATATGCTTTTGATATGATATCCTGATTATACTTGGATTATACCTTATTGAATTCTTGAAAGCATGTGACATTCATCTCTATACTTGGTTGCATCTCATTAAATCATGATTTTTTGCCTTGCATTATCATTTGCATTCATACGCTCATGGTTCTGATGATATTGATATGAGATTAGTATGAAAATATTGTGGGTCCAAGAGACAGGGAAGGTAAGAAAACTTATGAGATTGGCAATATTGATTAATGATGATACTACATCTACAGAGCTGGGATACAATAAGAAATTCCGGATGGTGATGATACGCACGGGAATGGATTGCACGCCTGCAATAGTTATTTCAGCCAAAAGTTGAGATCCGTTGAGAAATTTCGGAGGTGTATATGAACTTTACGGGTTCCATATATGTGTGCAGTTCATAGAAGTTGAATGTCTATATACGAGAGATGAAAGGTACCTGGCATATGCATTGCATTCATATCATTCATACATTTATTCATACTGTGATTACTTGTTATTTGGTAATGTAATATGGATTGGTTATTGGGACTTGGGTGATACCTTGATTAAATGGATTGAATGATTGTATTGATTATATTGGGCCAGATTAGTTGCCATGATTGGCTAGTTCTCTGTGCAATATATTATGTGGTTACACCTTTATGAGTGTGAGTACTCATTGTTGAATTATGTTGTGGTTAGTGAATTTTATTGATAGAACTATCATGTTGATGATAGAGAACTGGGTATGTCTTCTTTTGCTTGACAATTGATAACATTATTTGATAGAGAATCTAGAAAAGAACTGGACGGAATGTGGTGTGGTTGTTAAATGACTTGTATGTTATATATGTGTGGGTTCCCTCTATAATCAACAATAAATGATGTAGATTTTTACTTAGAGTATAATGAGGATGTTAAATGAATAAATATGTGTTACACCATTACTTGTGTAAAACTGTAATCAAGCCTAGGGGTAAGAGAAAATAAGAAACTAGTATTGTTATGATTAGTCTAATCGTGATACCATTGAGAAGGATTGTGATTTGATGTGTGTACAAGGATCAACCTGTCTTAGTTGATTATTTAATAGCTTAGTAGGTGGTGATAACATGTATATGACTTAGATAGAGTTGGTTGACAAAGAGAGTATTAAGTGTAAGATTACATGTGTGCAACATGTTTTGAATTGTACTTGACTGTGGTTGAACCCTTATTTGTGTGATATCTTATTATTAACGTATAGTATATGTGTGTTAGACTTCAAGTTCTACGAGGCACTTCTAAAGGGCAAGGCATGCGTGGGGGGTCAACTGTTCGTGGCTCATATTCGGCTTTGAGGCAGGCTACAGTTTCCTTCATTAGACTCTAATTGAAGTACGTAATTAGTTATAAATATTGAGGGGTATTGGGTATGTTTGGGGGTCCCACGCAAATAGTTGTGAGTGAGTATTGATGTTGAATTGTGATGATGTGTGATTTGGGTAATCAGCCTAAGGCAGATTCCGACTGCTGATTGATTAGGCTTGTTGCCATTATGTGGGCTCGTCTCTGTATTTGCTATTGATTTGTTTATTCATCACACATGCTTTCAATATGATATCCTAATTATACTTAGATTATATGTTATTGAATTCTTGAAAGCATGTGACATTCATTTCTATACTTGGTTTCATCTCATTACATCATAATTTCTTTCCTTGAATTGTCATTTTCATTCATAAACTCATAGTTCTGATGATATTTATATGAGAGTGGTATGAAAATATTATGGGTCCAAGAGACTAGAAAGGTAAGAACACTTATGAGATTGGCAACATTAATTGATGATGATACTACATCCACAAAATTGAGATATGATGGGAAATTCCGAATGGTGATAATACGTGGGAGAATGGATTGCATGCCTGCAACAGTTATTTCAACCAAGAGCCAGGCTCTGTTGAGAAATTCTATAGGCGTATATGGACTTCATTGGTCCCCCATGGGTGTGCAATCCATAGAATTTGAACGCCTTTATACGAGATATGAAAGATATGCATTGCATTCATATCATTCATATATTCACTCATACTATGATTACTTGTTATTTGGTAATGTGATATGGATTGGTTATTGGGACTTGGGTGATACCTTGATTAAATGGATTGGATGATTGAATTGATTATATTGGGATGGATTGGTTGCCATGATTGGCTTGTCCTCTGTGCAATAGATTATGTGGTTACACCTTTATGAGTCTGAGTACTCATTGTTGAACTATGTTGTGGTTAGTGAATTTTATTGACAGAACTATCTTGTTGATGATAGAGAACTGGGTATGTCTTCTTTTGCTTGACAATTGATAACATTATTTGATTGAGAATCTAGAAAAGAACAGTACGGAATGAGGGGTGGTTGTTAAATGACTTGTATGTTATATATGTGTGTATTTCCTCCATAATCAAGAATAAATGATGTAGATTTTTACTTAGAGTATAATGAGGATGTTAAATGAATAAATATGTGTTACACCCTTACTTGTGTAAAACTGTAATCAAGCCTAGGGGTAAGAGAAAATAAGAAACTAGTATTGTTATGATTAGTCTAATCGTGATACCATTGAGAAGGATTGTTATTTGATGTGTGTACAAGGATCAACCTGTCTTAGTTGATTATTTAATAGCTTAGTAGGTGGTGATAACATATATATGACTTAGATAGAGTTGGTTGACAAAGAGGGCATTAAGTGTATGATTTCATGTATGCAGCATGTGTTTGAATTGTACTTGACTGTGGTTGAACCCTTATATGAACAAAGTGACTTGTTGATTTCGTGAACTTTTATATGGATAATGTAACTTATTTGAGTTATTGAACTATCTAACATAGGATTATTTGTTGTCAACTTGATATTTATATCTTTTTGCGTATCTTCCGTCGTTGTTGGACAATGATGCCTACAGGGGTATGTTGTGTACTCATACTACACTTGCTGCATTCTTTTGGATGCATATACAACTCCTTATACCAGTTCGGGACCTTGATTTTGAGTCCAAGTCGGTTGATCATCAATATTCAGGGTGAGGATGCTACCTTTCGGTATGCCTTAGATGCTCCTATCTATCCCTTGTCTTTTATTTATCCGTGAGACATATTCAGACACTTAGATTATGATGTTTAGTTCTCTGGCTTATGTTTCCCTTTATTCAGAGTTGTATTCAGTTTAGAGCTCTTGTATTATTGACTTTATCTAGGGGTGTTGCATTATGATTCTCAGGCTTATGTTTCACATTTTATATCATGATCGGCAGTTTATTTAAGTATTATTTTATCTTTCCACATTTTATTCTTATATCATGTTAATGGATTTGGAGTGGTTCGCCTACCGGTGGTAAAAATGTAGGGGCCACCACGATTCCTAAAAAGGGTAGTGACAAAGTTTGTATCAGAGCTTTAGGTTAAATGATCTTAAATACAAGAGCAATGCCTAGTAAAGTTTCACGGATCGGTGCAAAGACGTCCATACTTATCTTCAAGAGGTTATGGGACTTTGAGGAAACTTCACTTTCTTCATTCCCTTCGTGCTAAGGTCAATCGAATTGGTATTTGAAACTTTTTCTTTCTATTATATCACCGATGGTGGTAACCCACTCTTAAATTTATGCGTGAGTGGTTCGATATAACATCGCACGGTAGGGTATGAGATGTGTTACCATGATACAAACGCGTGACCAATATCAGTCTTTAGTTATGTGTTAAAGGTGCAGTTGATTATGTATGTTTGGAGACCCCTAGTTCGGTGATATCTTAGGGAAGTGGAAATGGGAATACAGAGGCACAAGAAAAAGTAGTTGGATGGATCAATCTTCGCTGTATGAGGGGAAAAATTGGTATTTGTCATACTTATTAGGATAAGTAGCAAGAGGTACGAGGGTGAATGTTGTATAAGTTATGAAGGATTAAGTTTGGCTTTGACTTGACAGAGTGGTGGTAGCAGAGTAAGAACTAGTGGTTGTGGGTTACTTCAGGAAATGATCATCCGTTCTAGGCCATGTGGCAATGTTACTTATGACGAGCGAAACTTATGGAAATAAGCAGTCAGGTTTCTTCAAATAAAGAGTATATTCGTAGGGTTACTTGCCATTTGAAGTTAGTGATAAAAAAGGGATTGATGAAACCAAGAGATTGTTGATTTATGAGTTATTTCGCAGTTGTTTAATATAGAGTAAGTGTAAGAGACTGTATATGAGTTGGTACGTTGGACTACATCATAGGCTAATGGGAGCCAGTGATCGATTAATAGGAATGACTCTAGCACTGGATAAGTGTGAAGTTCGATTTAAGGAATTATCGGGTGTTGCATCTAGTTCTTGGATAATATTTATGGGCATGGTACGTAAAAGTTAATACTTGAGAATGTTCTATTGTTACTGGTATCATGACTTTGGAGTTGACCAAAGGATAGGGAAAAATTGCACGGTTAGCTGGATGTGTTAGGGTTCGACAAAATAAGGTAAGGGTTGGTTCTTTGTAGGCAAGCATCATATAAGACTCTCAAACATTGTATTGGTCAATGGACAAATTTTTTATAACAGATTGAGGATGGTTTGGTCTAATACTAGTTATGGAAAGCTTTGGGTATTGAGGATCCGCTCAGTAACTTATGAACCAATATAGAAGAAGGATTATTTGGGTTAGCAATTTTGGCAATGGTACTTCTATAAAACTATATGAGAATTTTAATAGGATTATATGTCCGGTAATTAAGGATCAACTTTCGGATTATGAACCAGTTCAGTAATGGGTTGGGTTATCGCTTGGGTACTAAATGATGGTTGGTCAGAGTAACCAGAGTGGGTCGATGTCTTTTCTAGTCGAGAAATTTTGTAAAGGATGGTACATGGAATGTGCCAGATTTTTGGAGGAGCTTCCAGTTTAAAGATTCGAGTGAGGCGAGAGAGACTCTCTGTGGTTGGGTGCGCAATGTACTATTTACAGGATCAATTCAGTTATTTATGAAACCTATGAGATTTCAGTACACTCTGGAATAGGTTTGAGTAGTGATTGGTCATTAGTGGTGAGTGTGGTTGAAATAAAAGGTGGAGAATTAAGGATTTTGATAAATTCATGGTTGATCTGATCCGGAATGAGTAAGGTTCTTCTTCGGAATAGGGGAGGATTTGGATTTAAAATAATGGAAATTTTGGGATTGGTATAGATTATGTCAGTATTATTTTTGCATCTTTTGGGTCAGATGAAATTGTTTAGTACGCTCGGGGGAGTAGGTCTATGGTAATCGACTAGGTGCTATGACGAATGTTCCATGAGGTTCATAGTTGGCAATAGGTAGTAGAATGTGTTGAAATATTATTGATTAATAGCATGAATGAGTATTTTAAGGATTAAGGACTTATAAGTAATTGCAAAAGGTAAAGAGCAGGAATTGTAAGGTTGATATGTTAATATTTGGTACGGTGCGAGGGTTGAGGGATTTGATCCATATGGATTGATAAAGGGTAGTGAGGTCTTACTATTAGAGACTCGACGGGTGGAGGTGTAGTAAATGAGGATGCAGGCTTGCGTCGAAATGTTCGGAGTTGTTGGATAGTTAATAGAGAGTAGGAGTTGGTGTGTTTAGAGTTCATGGGGTTTTATCATATTTGCATATCAGGTATAAGTTGACAAACATGAAGACTACAATCATAAGGTATAGTTCTTTGGTACTAAGTGAATGACTTGGACAGAATCCCACTTTTGGAGTCGTGGGTGACGGTACATGTTTGATTATTCATGAGAAAAGAGACTTAAGAGGTCATCGCATGTTATGGAAAGCCTATTAGCTATATTTGGAATCAGTCGGATAACTATCGATGATTTAGAGTTGAGCATTTATTTCCGGGTTAGAATGGTTCAACTAAGGTTGAGTGGCCTATGTTCATATTAACTGGAGGACTTATGGTAGTCTAGTAAACCAGCGATAAGGGTTCGATAGATTTTAATTCGGAATGGAGGTATGAGAGTGTTACCGGTTCTCATTGAAGTTTGCAAGTAGGATTGGTGATATTTCTCGGATGGCAATTAATAGGATAGTTTAATGGTTTACACGGGAATTTGGTATGTATTAAGAAGGTACAAATGGTTATGGGGAGTCTTTAGACTGAACAATTGATTTTCTATGGGTTTGGCACATCAATGTGATCAGTAAGTATACTTATGAGTATGTTGATTCACGATTCGAGAAGAAATGGGCAATGGGTTTTGACTAAGTGATTTCGACTTCGAGATACAAACTAATGAGACTGGATTTGCACAATCGTCCTTGGATTAGATTAGTTTTTGAATGAAGTTACTTAAAATGCTCTAAGATGATGCAATGATTCTTTTCTGGCAAAAGGAAGCCATGACTTGGACTTGTTGTGTGTGTCTATGTGTTTCTAAAGGATGATAGTGATTAAGGCATTATGGTGGATTCAATCGAACGCGTATAGAGGTAGGGTTTTGATAATACCAAGAAATTCGAGCGAAGTCAGTGCTTACATTCAAGGATCAGTTGTGAAAGAAATTTCAAAAATGAAGGGATGAAAAGTTAGCACAGTTAAGGGTAGTCTTGAAGGATACAATGAATTAGCGGTACTAGAGGTATAATTCTTGCCTGTTGAGGCTTCTTGAGGTTATGATGGAGATTCCTTGGTTACTTGTCGGCTTTCATACTTTCTTTCTCTCTATTCAAGGACGAATGTGTGTTTAATTGGTATCTGATTTAACGACCCGTCCAGACGTTTTTAGCTAAAACCCTTATTTGACTAAATTACCCTTCCCGTAGACTTTATATGGAGTTTGTAATGCGGGATGGGTGGCATGGATCCTGAGGTTTATTTATGTAAGTTTCAGAAGAAAATCCAAGATAAGAATCTTAGAGTTGGATAGTTTGACCCAAAGTTGACTTTCAAGTATATGGGTTCATTTTGGATTCAGTCACTTCCAGAAGTTCTGGAGGATCATATACGACTTAGTCAAGTCATTGATTTGCTTCTCGAGAAAATCAGATGTGGTTTGTGGCCTTATTTGTGAAATTGTGATATTTGGTTATTTTGTGCGATTCGTTAGAGAAGTATACCTTAGCTCGGGTGAATGGAAAATCTAAGGGCGCGAGTGAGTTCGTACCATTGTTTACCTTATGAGAGCATGTCTGGTTTGTGTCCGAGGGGTCTCAGAAGTGTTACGAGTGTTTAGTGGAATTTTGGGAGAAAGTCTATAGTGTTGGTGTCTTATGTCCGCCCCAGCGGGTGAGTTGTCCGCTCCTGCATGTCCATTTCTGCGGAGGTTGTCTCACAAAAGTGGGTCTCGAGATTATGTTGGAGTTCTTCCCCAGCGGGGGTTTTCACGCAGGGGTGAATGCGCCTCTATGGGGGTTTATTCCACTGTTGCGTTGAGGTAAGGTGTCAAGTGATTGCGCCTCAGCGAGTTTTTGTCCGCCAAAGTGAGACCGCGCTTGCGGAGTCGCGGGACCAGGCAGTCTCATAAATTCCCTATGTCGAAGAACTTTCCCAAAATATCATTACCTCGGTTCTAGAGCTACCTAAGGGGGATTCTTGAAGGTTGAGATTACATTCTTCATTTGAGGTAAGATTCTTCGCCCTTGTGATTATACTTCATGTTTTAAGTCTCTAACGGTAGTATAGACTATTTATAAATTGGGAAAGATGAATTCTAGTGTTCATATTAGATTAAGAGAGGTTGAATCTTTGATTTAAGGGTGTTATATGATTTATTGTGTCTTCATATTGTAAATTAGTATTGGAATATGATAGAAGATCATGTTGTAGCATGCAATTTGTATATATAAAGCCTTTCAAATTTGGGGGAAATCCTAGGGTTCATAAATTGGAGTTTTTCCTAGATTATGCAATTGAAGGTCATAATGAGCTTAGATTTCTAATTAACTTAAGGATATGATATGTAGTATGTGTTTATGATTTTTGGGCTCGGGGTTAGTTTTGGAAGTCTTGATATGTTGAAGGACTAGGTCCTTGTATTGTGTGTTAGCTTATTATTAACGTATAGTTTATGCGTGTTATACTTTGAGTTTTACGAGGCACTTCTAAAGGGCAAGGCATGCGTGGGGGGTCGACCGTTCGTGGCTCATGTTCGGCCTTGAGGTAGGCTATAGTTTCCTTCATTAGACTCCGATAGAAGTACGTAATTAGTTATAAATATTGAGGGGTATTGGGTATGTTTGGGGGTCCCACTCAAACAATTGTGATGAATGTTTAAGTGGGTATTGGTGTTGAATTGTGATGATGTGTGATTTGGGTAATATGCCTTAGGCTGATTCCGAATGCTGATTGATTGAGCTTGTCTCCATTATGTGGGCTCGTCTCTATATTTGCTATTGTTTTGTTTATTCATCACACATGCTTTCGATATGATATCCTAATTATACTTGGATTATATGTTATTGAATTCTTGAAAGCATGTGACATTCATTTCTATACTTGGTTTCATCTTATTACATCATAATTTCTTGCCTTAAATTTTCATTTTCATTCATAAACTCAAGGTTCTGATGATATTGATATGAGAGTGGTATGAAAATGTTGTGGGTCCAAGAGACTGGGAAGGTAAGAATACTTATGAGATTGGAAACATTAATTGATGATGATACTACAGCCACAAAGCTGATATCTGATGGGAAATTATGGATGGTGATGATATGCGGGAGAATGGATTGCATGTCTGCAACACTTATTT
The DNA here is from genome assembly GCA_034509755.1 of Anisodus tanguticus. NCBI lineage: Eukaryota > Viridiplantae > Streptophyta > Magnoliopsida > Solanales > Solanaceae > Anisodus > Anisodus tanguticus. Next base: position 11,623,710 of record CM067552.1, on the reverse strand, counting down.
CAATCAAGAGCCGGGCACTGTTAAGAAATTCTAGAGGCGTATATGGACTTCATTGGTCCCCTCTGGGTGTGCAATCCATAGAATTTGAATGCCTGTATACGAGAGATGAAAGATATGCATTGCATTCATATCGTTCATACATTCATGCATACTGTGATTACTTGTTGTTTGGTAATAGATATGAATTGGTTAATTAGACTTGGGTGATACCATGATTAAATGGATTGGATAATTGGATTGATTATATTGGACTGGATTGATCGCCATAATTGGCTTGTTCTCTGTGCAATGGATTGTGTGGTTATACCTTTATGAGTCTGAGTACTCGTTGTTAAATTATGTTGTGGTCAGTGAATTTTGTTGATACTACAGCCACAAAGCTGATATCTAATGGGAAATTCCGGATGGTGACGACACGCGGAAGAACGAATTGTATGCCTGCAACAGTTATTTTAGCCAAGAGCCGGGCTCTGTTGAGAAATTTCAGAGGCGTATATGGACTTCGCTAGTCCCCCATGGATGTGCAATCCATAGAATTTGAATGTCTATATAAGGGAGATGAAAGATATGCATTGCATTCATATCATTCATACATTTATGCATACTGTGATTACTTGTTGTTTGGTAATAGATATGAATTGGTTATTGAGACTTGGCTGATACCCTGATTAATTGGATTGATTATATTGGACTGGATTGATCGCCATGATTGGCTTATTCTCTGTGCAATGGATTGTATGGTTACACCTTTATGAGTCTGAATACTCGTTGTTGAATATGTTTTGGTTAGTGAATTTTTTTGACAGAACTATCATGTTGATCATAAAGAACTGGGTATGTCTTCTTTTGCTTGACAATTGATAACATTATTTGATAGAGAATCTAGAAAAGAACTAGACGGAATGTGGTGTGGTTGTTAAAGGACTTGTATGTTATATATGTGTGGATTCCCTCCATAATCAAGAATAAATGATGTAGATTTCTACTTAGAGTATAATGAGGATGTTAAATGAATAAATATGTGTTACACCATTACTTGTGTAAAACTGTAAGAGAATAAGAAATTAGTATTGTTATGATTAGTCTAATCGTGATACCCTTGAGAAGGATTGTGATTTGATGTGTGTACAAGGATCAACCTGTCTTAGTTGATTATTTAATAGCTTAGTAGGTGGTGATAACATGTATATGACTTAGATAGAGTTGGTTGACAAAGAGGGTATTAAGTGTAAGATTACATGTGTGCAACATGTTTTGAATTGTACTTGACTGTGGTTGAACCCTTATATGAACAAAGTGACTTGTTGATTCCGTGAACTTTTATATGGATAATGTGACTTATTTAAGTTATTGAACTATCTAATATAGGATTATTTGGGTGTCAACTTGATATTTATATCTTTTTGTGTATCTGTCGTCGTTGTCGGACTATGATGCCTACGGGGGTACGTTATGTACTCATACTACACATGATGCATTCTATTGGATGCAGATACAACTCTTTATACTGGGACATCGATTTTGAGTCTGAGTCGGTTGATCATCAATATTCAGGGTGAGGATGCTACCTTCCGGTATGTCTTAGATTCTCCTATCTATCCCTTGTCTTTTATTTATCCGAGAGACATTCAGACACTTAGATTATGATGTTTAGTTCTCTGGATTATGTTGCCCTTTATTCAGATTTTTGTATTCGGTTTAGAACTCTTGCATTATTGACTAGATCTAGGGGGTTGCATTTTGATTCTCTGACTTATATTCCGCATTTTATATCATGATCGACAGTTTATTTAAATATTTCATTATCTTTCCGCAATTCTTTATTATATCATTTTAATGAATTGGGAGTGGTTCGCCTACCGGTGGAAAAAGTGTAGGTGCCACCACGATTCCTAAAAGGGGTCGTGACATGTTCTGAACATGTATTTTGCTTAAACGATGGCTATAAATTTAGAGGAATAGCCTCATTTTCTGTACTTAAATTTTTGAACTTTTGCATACATAATTACAAATAAAAATCGAGTCTTGTGTGATTTGTTGCCTGATTTGCTTTTGTCGAAGTCGTAGCATTTATGGTACCGTTACTACTGCGACATGTATATCCGTTTTATCCTCGGAGGAAGTAATCCATAACCTCGAATACAGTGAGGGGATTAAATTTCTTAAGGACACACATTGAATTCTGTGGTCTCGAATATTTTCTAATTTCTGCATTTTTCGTTTTTCAGTTTCTGTTTCATGGTTTTCTTTGAACACAGACGCATAACAGAATTCTTGTTAAATTATATATTTTTGCAACTAGCTTGCTGTTATCACAAGTTAATCAACAAATTGAACCTATATCAAAGAACTTTTAAATCTAAATCAGAATTGCACATATGTAAATGCTAAGATGGATATGCAGTCAAATAAGATTAAAAAAAATTAAAAATAATCACAATTGTCAGAAGGTGCAAATAGCACCTATTAAAGATAAAATGAGAGAAGGTCCCTAGTGATGACTTGGTCACATCTTGTGTCGACCTCCAGACACTACTAAACAAGCACATTTTCTTGGAGAGAATAATACTGACTGACACTGACGGTCAAGTATTCTGCTAAGATAACCGACAGAGCCTATGAAGTTTTCTCTATCGATTTGTTTCCTCGAAAAACACTTATTTTAAGTAGTGAGGTGCATCGATTTGTAGGTATGAAACCATATTATTGAGTGAATGAGTTAAAAAGGAAAGATGAAGAAAATTTAAAATCACATGGAAAGAAGTTATCTCGAAAAAAACTTAGCTATAATCTCTTTGATCGATGGATACTTAGCGAAAGATAAGGTACAATTAAAAGTAAAAGATCGATATCGGCCATACCAATTAACTGAAAATATATTAAAGTCATATTAATATGTCTACTTTAGATCAAATGCTGTAGTAGGAAATATAGAGTATTTCTAGTATTATTCCTATTTTTATTTGTATAATATTATTTTTAGATGAAAAAAATTGGCGAGCAGTGAGAATTATATAATCTACTCAACTTGTTTGAGATTGTGGCTTAACAAAAGTTGATATACCGTTTACCAAAAACAAGTTGTTATAATGTTAAAACAAATCTTTCTCAACCAACTCTATCTTTTAGCATGATTATGGATAAACCTAACAACTTATTTTCGTCAATCAAACGTGATTTTAGATCCTTTGTCATTAGCAGATTTCCCAAAATACAATTAAACATTACAAATAGCTCCTACAAACTTTAATGCTTTACTATTCCTAGATTACTTGTGTAAGGGTAAGGGAAGTTCTATTTACAATTTTTGCTTCCTCTTTTCTCACACACACATATATATACCATATTTTTACAGTACTTCTGCCCCCTCCCTCCCCCTTCCCTCTCCTCCCAAAAAAAAAAAAAGAACAAAGCAAGATGAACTTTTATATGAAGAGATGGGTAGAGATAATGTCTGCGTACATCCTATCCACATATTTCACTTATGAAAATATAGTGAGTATGTTATTGTTGAAGAGGGGATTAGCCTTGGTGGTTGACTAGCATGGACCAAGGTACCATGCAAAGTACCTTCTTCTTCAATTCCATATATCTTTTTCCATCAAATGATGTGCTGTTTTTCTCAATTGTCATTTCTTGGGATTTTCCAGAGCCACCTTCATTTCCCTATACAATGATCAAACAACCAAATTAGACATTTCAAAGTCTTTTTTTTTTTCCTTTCAAAAAGAATAATATAAGTGGAAAATATTGGGAACCTAGAAAGGGAAAGATAATTTACCAGGAAATATCCACTGCTATTTTCTGTTCTGCAATTGATGTCCATGATCTTTTTAAAACTACTTACCTGTTAAACACAAAGCAGGATATCTCAATACAAAGTATTGTAGATTAGATACATATGACGAAGCCAGAATTTTCATTAAAAAATTTAAATATTTATTATATATATATCAAAAATAAGTTTTTCCCTGTATATAATGTAATTTTCCGTCAAAGAAAATTTGGATGAACTCGAGAATTTCATCCTAAATTAAATTTGACCTAAAGTGTCGTACTTTTCAAAATCAAGTTGTACATGTCCCGTCCGATTTGCAACCCGTACTACTCCTAGCATTAGTATGAGTTAACTCGTTGACTGCGTAAGAACAATCCATCTTGATGACAAATTCAATGATATCAAAGAAATCAAAATTAATCGTTTGATGTCTACTCGTTCTCTCATCTTCAATTTCCAAAGAAAAACATGATAGATCTTGACCTACCTTTAGTTAATTTTTTTATTTTTGTGTTTTCACTGATACCTAATCGATAACAAACCGGAATGGCTTTAGCTCCCTCCCCGGATACAAGCCAAAAAAAACATAAAACATAAAGAAAATAAGGAGAATGTTTTAAGATGACCTTTGGACTGTTGACAGGTGAGCTAGCAGTGTCTTCCAAATCAGGATCAGAAATTTTCTTGTTCTTCCTTTGTTTCTTCAAATTCAATCTCTTAAGAAATGGTGAGCCACCCATTGGAGAAGATGCATTTTGTACTAATTGGTTACAATTTCTCCATGCAGCATGAGAAGCAGCATCAGATAATAAAGAAGGGCTGCAAAAACTATCATCAGAATTATTACATGAGCTATAGTTATCCCTTTGGTTCATTGAAAAGTCTTCCAAGTAAGTTGTCCATCCACTCTCTTCGGGTGTATCATCATTTGTTGCATCTTTACAATCCATCGGATCAAAATTATTCATAGATGAAGCCCTTGGACCGTCCATTAATTTTCCTCGTGAAAGAGAAACTAATTTTTCTTCCAGTGGTTTGAGGGATAGATTCATATCATTGGTAGGGACTGTGTATAAATAACGAAAAATAGGGAACAAAAAGATAGGTGCGGCCCATGATGTGGAATCTTGTGGTGTGGGGGAAATTGAGGAAGTTAAATCAAGAGTTAGAGAGAGAGACGTGCAGAGAGGAAAAGAAATTTCAAGACAGACACAGGATATTGGTTGACCTTTGTTGTTTAAATGATACTTCATCCGTTCCCAATATATTTTTTGGTTTTTCATTCGGTATCTTGTACCCATATGAGAGCACAACTAATTCGAATTAGTATCGTGTAAGGTTCATTGAAGGGAAAAGTATTTCCTAATAAAAAAATTTCCATACCCAGAGCTCGACCCGAAAATCTTTGATTGAGAGCGGAAAGACCCTAATCATTCCACCATAACCCTTGTTGGTATCCGTTCCAACATATGATACTCTCTCCGTTCCAAAAAGATTGTCTTCATTACTATTTGGATGGATATTTTTTTTTATCATAATGTTTTTCAAATACTTTCTAAATATTTTGAATTATTAACTATTGTGACTTATAGTACTACTTTTTATGTAGTTTCTAAATATGTAAATTTTATTTCAAAAAAATTAAAGATTCAATGTACGAATTCACACCGAATTCTAGTTAGTTTGACCCTCATAATCTGAATCAAGACAATCTTTTCAGGACGGAAGGAATAGTATTTTTTTTGTTGTTAGTCTAAAATAATAATTTTTTTGATATATTTAGATATAATTTAATTTTAAATTTGTTATAGTTTTAATGAGTTGATTTATCGCAACAAAACACAAATGGTATATGACTTATTTTAACCACAAATTTCATTCTCCTGCGATTTCAATATCATTTTATGTCTGTTAGTTTCGCAAAAGCTTTTGGGCTAGTGGTAGCTAATTCGAGTTTCCCAAAGAAGAAGGAGCACTTGGTAACCTTCCGTAGTTCGGTGGCTAAGACTCATATAGACTTTTTGCTCCTTAGGAAGGACGATAAAGGTATTTCTAAAGACTGTAAGTTTATCCCGAGCGAGAACCTTACAACCCAACATAAGCTCTTGGTGATGAATTTAGAGATCAAGTTGAAGAAGAAGAAGAGGGTCGTAGATGACCGGTCTAGGATCAGATGGGGGAGTTTGACCAAGACTAGTGCCCTGGAGATGGAGGAGAAATTGACGGCTATGGGGGCCTGGGAGAGAAGTGGAGATGCAATGAGTATGTGGGATAGGAAGACCAGTTGCATTAGGGAAATAAATAGAAAGGTGATGGGGTGTCGAAAGGTAGCTATGGTGGGCATCAAGGGGACTGGTGGTAGAATGGAGAAGTTCAAGGGAAGGTGGAGCAAAGAAGATGTCGTATGCGAAGTTGGTAGAAAGCAAGGATGAGGTGGAAAAGTGGAAGAATATGGAACTGTATAAGATGGCAAGGAAGGAGGCGAAGTTGGCGGTTTCGGTGGCAAAAATGACAGCTTTTGAATGCCTATATGCTGAACTAGAGGACAAAGATAGGGATTAGAAGTTGTTCAGGCTAGCCAACATGAGGGAGATGAGGGCACATGATTTGGATCAAGTAAAGTGCATGAAGGACGAGGATGACAAAGTATTAGTGGAGGAAGTTCTCATTAGACGAAAATGGCAGTCATACTTTCATAAAATCTTGAATGAAGAAGGGGATAGAGATATTGTGTTAGGAGGCATCGCGATTTTGGACATTGTAGGAGTCTTAAGGTTGAGGAGGTTAAGGGTGTTGTTCGTAGGATATGCAGGGGAAGAGCGACCATGCCTGACAAGATTATTGGGGAATTTTAGAAGAGTGCAGGCACGACAGGTTTGGAGTGACTGACTAGGTTGTTTAATATCATCTTTAAGATAGCCAAAATGCTCGAAGAATGGAGGTCGAGTGTAATGATTACTTTGTACAAGAACAAGGGTGATATATAGAGTTGCAACAACTATAGAGGTGTTAAGCAATACTATGAAAGTGTGGGAAAGGGTGGTGAAGATAAGGGTGAAGAGAAGTGTGTCTATTTCATAGAACCGGTTCAGATTCATGTCGGGATGCTCAAGTACAGAAGCCATTCATCTTATAAGGAGACTGGTGGAGAAGTACAAGGAGAGGGAGAGGGACTTACACATGGTACTCATCGATCTAGAAAAAGCTTACGACAAAGTTTCAAGGGAGGTCCTATGGGTGGGATCATCCAGTGCGGGATCAGGGATAAGAAGGTTGTTCAGTCTGATCTGCTCGTCCTCGACAATGTTCCCCAGATTCTGGTTGTCATTAACTCCTAACATACCTCAAAATTCTTGTTTAAGCAAACCAAGGCTAAAGAAAGAATTAGATTAAGAGATAGGGTCAATTGTGACACCACTATTGCCCAAGCCCTACGATGGGCGTCAAACAGTTTACCTGTAAATTAGAACTGTTAAATTTGTACACGTAGTCAAGGACACGTGGATCTCAAGTGACCAAGATAATAAAATAATTAGCAATTGAAACTAGTATGAATTGAACTTAAGAGAAAAACTAAGATTAAAATAGCCTGAGGCTTAGAGAAAACTTGATAGTTGGAGTTTATAACTGCACGTCAAATCTGGAAAGATCATAATTGGTCTAAGGTGAAGGTATATGCTTACCTAGTGACTCCCATTAGATATATTTGTTAGGGTGGTATATAAAGATCATAATTTGAAAGCTTAAAAAATGGATTAAAAAGGAACTTATTATGGTATTGGATGAAAGAAAAATAAGTTTTTGCCCCAATCCTAATTAATAATTTTCTGCTATTTAAATTTTAGTTGGTCATAAGAGATCATTTTCTGGTATAAGAAAGATATTGCTTATGGATTTAGAATTTTCCATCATACATTGGTCTAAGGTGAAGGTATATGCTTACCTAGTGACTCCCATTTTCTTCTTCATAATTGATGCAATTACTAGTTCACTTTCTTTCTAATTAATCATGCCAGCCACGGATCAAATTTGGCAAAGATTGAAGGCATATTTCAACGCCATAACTATTATTTTTAGTTATATAAACCTCTTTCTCGTTTGGTATTAATGACATTTTATTTTTTATTAGGTAGAACCGTAAAAGTCACTGAATCTAATATATTCTAGAATACCAACACACATTCCCCTTCTTTCTGTTCATGAAATTAAACGAATTAATAAATAAAACATGTCTGTCCAATTCTTTGCACTTGTAGACTGTGATTTGCAAATGAAGAATAAAAGTGTGAACCCTAGAACACATGGGATTTGAAATAGTTCATGAACCTATTCCCATTTATAATCCCTTCCCCGTGATATTAATTTATTTTATAATTTTCGATAAACAAAAACGTCACAAGAGCCTAAACACCTTTTTGTCTGCCCCAATGTGTGTTTTTCAATTGAGCACAACCTTTAAGGAAGAAAATATTCTTCTTATTTCAATTTATAGTATGCTTTACTTTACTTCTGAATTTGTTTAAGAAATGAACGTCACTTAGTAGCTTTTTAATTTTAATTCTTACGTGACATGTTTAAGATTATAAGATTATTAATTTTTTTAATTTTGTATTCGATCAAACTAACAGACATAAACAACAACAATAACATACCCAGTGAAATTCCACAACGTGAGGTCTGGGGGGGGGTAAAGTGTATGCAGACCTTACCCCTACTAAGGTAGGGAGATTGTTTCTGAAATACTCTTGGCTCAAGAAAAGGCATAAAAGGAGGTCAGATAAGGACAAGAAATTCAAAGCAATATAAAAATGAAAATAACAAAAACGGCTAACGATGATACAGCCGTTTGAAAAAGTGACAATAGCTACCACAGATAAAATAAGATAATCGAAGTACAAGAAATATCAAATAATAGCATAAATCAAAGCACACGAAACTATAGAGCAATACTGCGACAACTAATATGGAAGGATAAGCGAGACTCCCTACTAGCCTTCTACCCTAATCTGAGTCTTCCATAACCTCCTATCTAAGGTCATGTCCTTGATAAACTGTAATTGTACCATATTCTGTTTGATCACCTCTCCCTAATACTTCTTCGGTCTATCTACCTCTTTTGAAATACTCAATAGCCAACATCTCACACCTCCGCACTGGGGTATCCGTGTCTCTCCTCTTCACATGCCCAAACCATCTCAGTCTCGCTTCCCACATCCTGTCCTCCACCGAGGACACTCTCACCTTGTCCCGGATCGCCTCATTCCTAATCATGTCTCTACTCCTATGCCCACACATCCATCGCAATATTCTCATCTCCGTAACTTTCATCTTTTGAACGTGAGAGATCTTAACTGGGCAATACTCTGCCCCACACAACATAGTTAGTCTAACCACTACTTTTTTAGAACTTGTCCTTAAGTTTTGGTGGCACCTTCTTATCACATAGCACTCCGGAAGTGAGCCTCTATTTCATCCACCCTGTACCAATACGATGTGTAACATCATCGTCAATATTATAATAGACCCATGATACTTGAAACTATTTTTCTTCTGGATGGCCTGGGTACCAAGCCTCACTTCCACGTCAGCCTCATGAGGTGCGTCACTAAACTTGCACTCCAAGTACTCCGTCTTGGTCCTACTCAACCTGAACCCTTTAGACTTTAGAGTTTGTCTCCAACCCTCCAGCTTAGCATTAACTCCGCTGTGAGTCTCATCGATTAGGACTATGTCATCCACGAAAATCATAAACCATGGCACCTCACCTTCAATTTGTCGTGTCAATCCATCCATCACCAAGGCAAATAAAAATAGACTAAGAGATGATCCTTGATGCAACCCCATCACAACTGGAAAATGCTTTGAGTCTCCTCCTACTATCCCTACCCTAGTCTTGGCTCCATCGTACATGTTTTTTATTTCCCTAATGTACGCCAGTCGATGTACATCCTGAGAACGCAAAACCTCGTGATAAGGGAAGAGTTGAGTTGTTCAAGGCAATTCTTTTCTTCATTTGCATCCAATCCGGCCATAGGCACCTCGGCGCCAAGAGCTGCACCATCAACCCCAGTAAATGACAATAATGTTGTTGAGGGTGGCCAGATGGAAACAGGAAACCGCAACACAACAGGAAGTGAATCGGTTCCTGAAAACCCATTCCAAGCACAAGTGTTGAAATTTGTGAAATAAATAACAGGTAGAGTAGCCACGAATTCCAAAGTAGCAGAGAAGAATGCCAAAGAATTTCAGCGTCGACTGGGTCAAATATCGGGGGCTCCATCGGTCATAGAGGGTCCAAAAGCAAAAAAGTATATTCAATTAATGTATAAACCAGAGGTTGCGCCAAAGCTGATGCCATAAAGATTCAAAATGCTAAGCACATCAAAATACGATGGGATGACAGATCCATAGGAATATATAATGGCCTATACTATGGTTGTTAAGGGAAAATACTTGAAAGAAAAAAAAATTAGAGTCGGTGCTAATCAAAAAGTTTCCTGAAACTTTGACTAAAGGTGCTCTGATATGGTATTCCCTTCTGCTCGAGCACTCAATTAGTTCATTCGTCATACTTACCGATATGTTCATCAAAGCCCATGCGGGAACACGAAAGGTGAAAACCATAAAGAAAGATATTTTTTACATCGCAAAAGGAGAATCCAAATTACTCAGGGTCTTTGTTACACGATTCCAGAAAGAACGGATGCTACTACCTGTAGTTTTGGATGAATGGGTTGCCGAAGCTTTCACTAAAGGTTAGAACCCTCTGAGTCTAGACACCTCCCAAAAGCCTAAGAAAAATCTCTTGGAATTCCAGGCCGCAACCTGAGAAGATGTTCACAACCGTTATGAGTCAAAAATTTGTGTAGAATATGATTTTCTCGGACTCTAGCAAGAGAAATTCCTCGAAGGACGGATAAGGGAGCAGGACCGAATCATAATTCATCAATGAACAATTTCTAACCTTATCCCGCTTTGGTAAAATCAGAAGGCGACCAGGACTTCTGTTCTCTTGAAAATCCAAACAACAACTCGAAGGGAGCCCTAACAGAAGTAACCACAGCTTACTAAATCAAAATAAGAGGAACTCATTCGGTTCATATCAGAAGGATCTGAACACGCAAAACTCTCCAATTACAATTTTAGCATTGATAAAGCTTAGATGGTTGCCGTGCTGAGAACTCACCTAACATCTCATCCACCTAAATCCCTCCAATCTGATCCAAATTCTAGGGATCATACTGTATGGTGCAATTTTCATGTCACCCACAAACATAGAACAACTGATTACAGACACCTCCAGGAGGAGGTAGCAGGAATGCTCAATAGAGGACATTTGCAGGAGTTCTTATGCGAAAGGGCTCATAACATTTACGAAAAAAGTGTTCCTATAGAAGGAAAAGTCAATCCGTACATCCCACCACATGTTATAAACATGATATTTGGTGGATCGATAATTGCAAGCACATTCTTCACGACAGTGAAGAAAATGAAGATTTCGGTAACTCAGGAGAATAGATTTCGGGAGATACCAGATGAAAATATCATTGCCTTCATTGATGAAGATGCAGCTTACATCACATTTCCACACAATGACGCCCTAGTTATCACTATTCTCATCGACAACTTCTAGGAGAAAAGGGTACTGGCTGACCTCGTGAGCTCGGCCAATATTATTCATTGGAAAGTAGTCGAGGAGATGAAAATGCTGGAGAAAATTATAATGGTTGTCAGGATGCTCGCCGCTTTTAACATAGCAAGTGAGACCACCAAAGGAGAAATTGATTTATCAGTGGAAGTTGGGGGAGTCTTGAAAGAAACCAAGTCCCATGTCATCGATGGTGACATGAGATATAACATAATTTTTGGGAGACTATAGCTTCATGATATGAAGGCGGTCCCTTCAACACTACACTTGCTGGTCAAATTTCCAACCCCGGAAGGGATCAAACAAATTAGAGGAGAGAAACCAGTGGCTAAGGAGATGTTCTCCATCGAGGAACCGAAGGCCATCGCGGATCAAAAAATAGAAATTACAAGGAGCATAGTGGGTACTGGATGTGGTTCAGCAGACTCCGCTAGTAGAAATGGATTAAAAAAATTTAGAGGATGAGCTCTAAGACAGGCTTCATGTTCCTAGGTATTTCTAAGTGCCAGATGATTCTGATGCCACAAAATCAATGGCCGAAGAACTTAAACAAATCTCTTTGCACGAGGAAACTCCGGAAAAAAGTATTCCTAGGCACGGGGCTGACCCTGGAGCTCAGGGAAACTATCCTTGAATATCTTATAGCTAACAGTGATTGTTTCCTTGGTCTCACAAAGATATGAGACGTATTTCTCCAGAAGTCTTAACTCACAAGTTAGGCCTGGATCTCAATTTTCCTCATGTGCGGCATAAAAAATCGCCAATAGCCTAGGTCCGCAACAAATTTGTGAAAGAAAAGGTATCTAGACTACTCAATATAGGGTTCATCCAGGAAGTAAAATACCCGGACTAGTTAACCCACGTAGTTGTAGTACCTAAAAAGCTAAACAAATTTATAATGTGTATTGATTTTAAAGATCTCAATAAAGCATGCCCTAAGGATTCATTCCCACTTCTAAACGTAGATCAAATGATCGATGCTACGATCGGACATGAGGTTATACGTTTTCTCGATGCATACTCCAGGTATAATCAAATCAAAAGGCACCCAGAAGATCAAGAGAAAAAAAATTTCTTAACTAATTTGGGTACTTATTGTTATAATGTCATACCTTTCAGATCAAAGAATGTTAGAACCACTTACCAGAGTCTCGTAAACAAAATTCTTGAAAAACAAATTGGGAAAACAATGAAAGTTCATTTAGATGATATGCTTGTTAAGAGTCTTCATGCAGCGGACCATTTGAGCCACTTGCAAGAAACATTTAAAATTCTGAGAAAGTTCAACATGAAGCTCAACCTAGAGAATGCACTTTTAGAGTAGGCTCCAAAAAATTCCTAGGTTTATTGGTCTCTCAAAGAGGGATCGAACTAAACCCGATATAATTAAAGCCATTGAAGACATTCTCGACAATGTGAAGGTGGTGCAACGGTTGACCGCGTGGATAGTAGCCCTTAGCAAATTCATATCCCGATCTTTGAAATTATGCCATAAATTCTTTTCACTCCAAAAAAAGAAAAATGACTTTGAATGGACACCTGAATGTCATCAAGCCCTTCATGACTTGAAAGATTAATTATTCAATCCTCAACTCATGTCAAACCTAAAGGACAGAGAACAACTCCTAGTGTACCTAGTTGTTTCAAAGGTAGCAGTAAGTGCATTTTTGGTACGAGAAGGAAAAGGTATGTAATTTCCAGTCTATTATGTTAGTAGAGTCATGTCGGGACCCGAAACATAGTACCCACTTCTTGAAAGATTAGCCTTTGCATTAGTAATGGAATCGTGAAAGCTCCAACCACAATTTTAATGCCACCCTATAGTCATAGTAACCATGTTTCCTCTGCGAAATGTGTTGCACATGCGTGATTGGCTAAGTGGGCCAGTATAATTAAGGGAATTTCACATTAAATTTAAACACGAAACTGCGATTCAGTCTCAGCTCCTAACTGATTTTGTTGTTGATTTCAATCCGGGAGTAACCCCACAGATGAAGAAAAAAAGTCACTCTGGTCTCGAGGACTACCCTGGGTTTGGATACTACACATGGATGGGGCATCAACCATTAAGGGAACCAGTTTAGAAATAGTTTTACATAATCCAACCGGAGAAATTTTGAACCAGACAATTTATAGTATACCATTAACTAACAATAAAACCGAGTATAAGGCTCTGATTGTAGGCCTCAAATTAGTTTGGGAATTGGAATCTGAGATAATCAAAGTCAAGTACGACTCTCTATTAGTGGTGAATAAGGTTCATGTCAAGATACCTCAAGAAGGTTTTAAAGTTGCTCTCCAGGTTTCAAGAATGGATGATTGTACACATACCCGAGAGGAAATCATCAAAGCAGATGCACTCACTAATTTAGTCTCATCAACAAAGATAGAGGGTTCAAAAACGAAGTCAGTGGTTCAGTTGCTTCACTCGGCATTGGATCCTGCAGGATACAGTGAAGTGAATTTGACAAGCTTGGTTTGGAATTGGAGGAATGAGTTCATAGACTACCTCACACATAGAAAGTTACTGGAGGACCCGAAAGCATCCAAAGCCCTGAGAACTAAGGCTTCCTGATACTTATACTTCATCGGAGGTATTACTATGCCACTGGCACGATGTGTATGTCCCAAAGAAACTAATTACGTGAATAGGGAAGTTTCACGAGGAAATCTGCGGAAACCATTTAGGTGTAGAGTCTTAGATGATAAAAATTATAAGGATTGGATACTGTTGGTGCCAGATTGAAGAAGATACAAATGCGTTCGTGAAAAGATGCGACAATTTCTAGTGCCATGCTCAACTACTGCACCAACCAGGGAAGAATTTCACTTGGTGGTGTCCTCATGACCATTTTTAAATGGGAAATAGACATAGATGGGCCTTTACCTTCTTTTCCGGAATAGGTATCATTTATATTATTTATGACTTACTATTTTGCTAGATGGGTTGAAGTGGTAGCCTATCACAAGGTTCGGGAGAAAGAGGTGATAGAATTTATCTAACAACATGTTACTTGCTTCTTTGGTATCCTAAAGGAAATAGCTTGTGGCAATGGCCATCAATTCGTTGGGGCTCACAAAATTCCTTCAAGATTTGCATATCAAATGCATCAGCTCTGCTCCTTATCATTCCAGTGCAAACGTCCAGGCAGAATCAATGAACAAGACCATAATCCAAATTTAAAGAAGAAATTGGAAGCTGACAAGGAGTCGTGGTCGTCGAAGTTGCCTGAGATCTTACAGGCATATAGAACAATGTAAAAAACAAGTACCATAGAAACTCCTTCTTCCTTTGTATATGGTGCTAAGGCATTGATCCCGGTTGAAGTGGGGACTCCGAGTCTACGATACCTCCAGATGAACAAGCTAATTTTGAAGCAATGTTGATTAAATTGGATTTAGTCGAAGAACATCGGAACCTTGCATACCTCCGGATAATGGCTCAAAAGCAGCGAGTGAGAGGTATTACAACTGTTGTTTCAACCTCTTAATGCAAGAAAGCTAGGTTCAAATTGTGAAGGACCATACAAAGTCATTGGAATTGCCCGTAAAGGATCTTACCAATTAGCAGATCAAGAAGGGAACAAGCTTCCAATCAATTGGAATGTGAGTCATTTGAAAAACTATTATGTTTAGAATGGAAAATACTATGCACTCTTTTTTCCTTCGATCGGTTTTCTCTAATTGAATTTTTTGGCAAGGTTTTTAACGAGGCGACACTATAAAAAGCATATTGAGATTTGCTTCAGTTATTATCCAGTGCTTCGATCTCCAAGTATGAACACCCAAACACTAGGGTCTATATATAGGCCAAAGTAAGAGAAAGACATTGCTTGAAGCTCCAATAATTTTTTTCCAAAAAAGGCTATGTCCATGTAAAGACCCAATGTTTTTCTTTGCTAGTGGGCCCACGAAAAGGCTTAGTTTCTTTCTGGAATAACATGTAACCACAAGAATTATAAAATATGGTACCGGTGGGAGCTTCAGGGCAAAAGTATATTATCACCGTTGACTACCCATAATAGTGCAATATTACACATGTGTAATCGGACTGACCTTATTAGATTGCATCTGGACTATTCTTACAGTTGTTTCACATTTGTAAATTGAGGGAATCAATAAAGTTTTTCCTTTCATGATAAATTCTTGTCATTGAAAGCATAAGAATTAATTAAATGGATGTTATTTGAAGCATACCGAAAACTTGTGTCATAATGAACAGGAGACATCCTCTTCTAAAACACCATAAAAATAAGGTCCTATCTTATTTAAAACCTTAAGAAGTAAAAGGTTAAACTTTGGCTGCTTGAACACTCAAATAAATATTAACAATGGACTGAAATTAGCTCGAAATTAATGAAAAGGCTATGAAAGCCCGAAGAAGTAAAAGAACATCTTTTAAAGTAAAGAATGATTCAATAAGAACTTATTCAGATTCATTATGGGTTTTGGACTTAGAACATGGAAATTGATAAAGACAGTATAACTGACTTATGATTTCACTTCAAGTATGGAAAACCTATAGAGTTATTTCTTCTTTACATAAAGACAACATATAAAGACTTAAATTATAAGTAATGATAAACATTTTCCTTATGAAGGAAATATAAAAAGCTTAATGAAGAAAAAAGCTTATAAAACAATAAAAAGAGACTTCATTCATTATAAAAACTAACCGAGCCCAAAAGTGATCCGGAGAAAAGATAAACTCACGCAAAAGGGATCGACTTGCTCGTCCCATGGTTCACCGGAGGTAGTACATTACTAAAAAATAAAAACCTTGCGCGAAAGGGATCGACTTGCTCGTCCCATGGTCCGTCGGGGCTGTTTCAGAATAAAAAAATGAAGCTCATTAAGTTTTCATAAAGTTGGGGCTGAAGGAGGTAACTCAGAGGCTCGAGCTTTCGAAGTGTTTGTCACGCCCCAAAACCCACACTGGATGCAACTGACATCCGATGTTATGAACAACACGGGAACCACCTTATAATATCAATAAACATATATTCTCTTTCAGTAGTCTTTTAGCATTTATTTAAAACAGTCATTTATGGCTTACTTGAAAGCATACTCACACCTTTACAAATCAACGGAAGTCTAATATGAATAATCAATTATAAAATATGACAAATGCCTCAATAAGTCGTACGAGACTTCAACAACTACACACAGTCTGACAACTATTTATGAAGCTTCTAAGATAAATAAATGAATGTCTAACTTTGGTACTCAGCCCAAAAACTGAAATAAATAAATAAATAAAGATAGAGTAGTCTCCCATGAACAAGGGTGTGGGCTCACCAATAAATCCCGAAAGCAGCAAGTTCTCTTACTCCGTACGCGTATCATGAACTTGCTCATCTGTGTTACCTAACACACTATCAAAAATAGTAATGGTATGTCTGAGTATTGGGCACTCAGTGAGTGTCTCCGAGATAATAGTTATACAGAAAAATATACAAGTATCAAATGTAATCGATAACAGTATTGAGAAACGGTTCAAAATAAATTATAACATCTCATGAATATCCAGTATAAGTCACTGATGAAGAAATAATCACTTTGAATCCTTAAGTCATTCTCGTTACGTTAAGTTCTTTTGAAAATAGTTAAAAATCCAAAGATAGAATAAGCCAGTAGCCTTAGTAATCATCACTAGTAAAAGCCAATAACACAGGAATTTATCAATTTCAACTTGTGATACCGTTTATCATGTTAAGTCTTTTCAATCATGAACTCAAGATAATCAACAAGTCACTCACAAGCAAGCAACATATCAACATAAGTCAACTCACGGGTGAACAACCATTCGATGCACCAGGGCTATTATCCCACGAAGGCTAATTGTCCTCTTGACTAGCACAACAATAGATAAACCAGAGTTATTTTTCTATGGAGTCTAATCATCTTCAGGACTAGCACAACAATAGATACACCGAAGATATTTTCCAATGGAGTCTAATCGTCCTCTAGACAAACACAACAACGCTCAAAAGCGATACGTTAGGATCCATAATGGCTAATCGTCCTCTGGACTAGCACAGTTTGCCCATACAGGACCAAACACAAACAAATATAAGTCATGGCATATTAGCCGAATAATGAATCATGGCATGGAAGCTGAACCTCAAATCATGGCATGGAAGCCAAACCACAAATCCTAACATCGAAGTCGAGTCTCAAATCATGACATAGAAGCCGAATAGTTCATTATGAATTATGTTCATCATCCTGTTAGTAGGGTTATATCAAGTCACTAATTGATTTAGAATCATTAATCAAATTCAATTTGATGAAACCCATTTATAGGGCAAGACACGTTAAAGACCAATGCCTTAAAATCCAAGTCCCATCATCCCATAATAGGGCAAACAACATTTAAAGATTATCACTTTAGAAATCAATTTCATCATCCCATAGTATGGAAAAAATAGTTTGAAGATCACATCTTTCAAAATCAAGTTAAATCATCCCATTAGATGGAAAATCATGTTCAGAGTTTATAGCTTTATAATTCAATTTCAATCGTCCCTTGATAGGGTGAATCATAGATACATATGGGCTTGTACCTCACACACACAAACCTTGCCAACAAAATCATTTTTAAAGGTTGAAAAGTATATTCGAAAAGAGACATACTTCAAAAGAAAGTTTTCAAAAGTGGACATACAAATCACTTTTATAGTCAAAAGGATTTTCAAAAGAGACATACCTCAATTCCCGCTAAAAACTAGCGAATGTATTCCTCCAAGTTCAACAATCGTTCTACAATGATTGCTAATGATAAAGTTCAAAACTTTAACTTGGATTCTAAGAGTTCTACAACAATCATGCCCCCAAAACGTGTTCTTGAATACTTTGGGAATCATTCATGGATTCTAATCCCATAGGATACCTTACACTAGTCTAAACTTGATATCAAAGCATGTCTGTCCTAGGCAGTCTACAAGCCATGTCTAGTAGAGTCTTGTTTATGGGTATGTTGTGCACCATACTTATAGACAGAAGGCTATCTGATATTTTAGGGATGGTTTCTATTCTTTCATCTCATAATTCGTGCTATAGAACTGAATTATAAGTAATTCACTCTTAATCCATTTCGTGCTTATGATTCTAGCGATGCCTACCGCTAGGAAGAAGTCCAAGAGTATGAGGGAGTTGAATACGGCTTTGGGCGAAGGTACCAGCCGATTGCCACCAGTTAGCGAGGGCCATAGTGAGACCCTCGGTACGACTCTTTCGTATGGTTCTCCCAGTACAGCTCCATCAGAGAAGATTAGTGGAGCTGCAACACCTTTAGTACCTCCACATGATACTCCATACGTGGATCTTGATATGCGGAGTGCGGTTCAGTTATTGACACGATTGGTGGCCGCTCAGGCCCAACGTCGGGTTCCCAGTCTTTCTGATAGAGCTGCTAGTGCAAGAGCTCGGGATTTTATCAATCTAGACCCTCCGGTATTCATAGGAACAAACTTGAACGCGGACCCGCAGAATTTTCTAGATCAGGTACAGTGCACTTTGCGGGTGATGGATGTTACTGATACCGAGTCGGTAAAGTTTGATTCTTATAGACTACGAGATGTCACAGTAACATGGTTTGATACATGGGAGTAATCTAGGGGACCTCGATCTGCGCCAACAGGATGGAGAGAATTTTCAGAGGCCTTTTACAACATTTTCTACCAGTCGAGCTTCGACGGGCCAAACAAGACAGGTTCCTACGTCTTGAACAGGGCAACATGAACATTCGAGAATATAGCTTACAGTTTAATTCCTTGGCTTGATATGCTCCTACAATTATAGTTGAGATGAGTGATCGGGTACACAGGTTCGTTACTGGTTTGGGGCCACACTTGGTCAACGAGTGTAATATGACTTCTTTGAATTCAGACATGGATATTGCTCGCATCCAGGATTATGCACAGAACCTGGAGGATCACAAGAGGCAACAACGAATTGATCGAGAACGTGATAGGGGCCAGCATAAAAAGGACTTAGTCTGTAAGTGGCATGAGGGACTTCGGAGGCGGGCCCAGGCCACAACCTTATAGACGACCATCTTACCCAGCAGTCGGTGCATCATTGTCATCTTTAGGATCGAGGGCTGATCGTTATACTTAAACGGGACCAGGCCAGAGTTCACGAGCACCAGGATCTTATTATAGAGGGCATTCTAAAGCTTTCTTTGCTATGTGAGATTGTAATTTTACCTTTCCGTCTCCTAATGTTACTCCTAAAAAATTTATATATTTTTTACATAATTCCATTTTCTTCTTACTAATTATTATTCCGTTATCGACAAATAATCTGAACACTGTTTGTAGGTGTCCAAGATATTCGTTTGTATTTTTACTGAACACTAAGATGTCATCTACATATACTAAAATGAATCTTTTGTATTCTCCAAATATATTATCCATTTTTCTTTGGAAAATTGGAGGGGCTGTTTTTAGGCCAAATGGCATGACTAGCCACTCGAAATGTCCTTCAGGACAAGTGAAGGCAGTCCAGTCTATACTGTCCTCGTGCATTTTAACCTGCCAGTAACCTGACTTACAGTCAAATTTGCTAAAAATTTGTTTTCCTTGTATTCTATTAATTAATTTTGTCTTATATGGTAGCTTGTAGCCATCATTTCTAGTGTTATCATTAAGTCTTTTATAATTTATGACCATTCTAGCTTTACCTCTTATTATTTCAGAATGGTTTCTTATTATAAAGGCTGCGGATCTGTGTTTTGAAACTGGTCTTCTTATAACGCCTAGGTCTAGTAATTCTTTAATTTGAATTTTAAAATCTTCTAAGTCTTGATTCGTTGCTTCTATTGAAGCTGTTTTAATAGTGTAGTCTGGATTTATTATATCTAATTTACAAACTACTTTATTATTATTCCAATGTTTTAAAGGTTTTTCTCCTATGATTTCTATTTCATCTAATATTTTTATTATGTTTTCTAAGTCTTTCTGGTCTTTTATTACTCCTATCCGTTCTATTCCTGTTTTGAAATTATATAAATCTGTTTCTATATCTATTAATGTATAGTTTTTATCTATTATTTCATCTTCTTCTAAGATATCTTCTAATATCAGATTTTTATTATTCTTTGTGCTACAACACTGATCTCCTATTTGACAATCCTGACAGCAATTTTCTTGCAGATCGGGTGAGATCTGTGTTACTCTTGTTGCTGCTTTTTGGGTCTGCACAGGAGTATAGGTGCTATTTTTTAGGAAGATTACTCTATCTCGTGTAATAGTGCAACTTCCATTGTTATTTAGTATGAAGTCTAATCCTAAAATTAGGTCTGTATTTATATTTAAGTCTCTTACCCATATTTTATCTATTTTATAACTAGGGTTGTAAAATTTTGAGCAAGTATTAATAAAACTTACGGATGCTTCTTGAATATAATGTTTATAAATATTATGAGTTTCGTCCATTTGCATGGCTGCAACTGGTTTATCTAAATTCTTAATTAAACTTTGGGGAACTATCTTTTTATTAAGTATGCTTTTAGTACATCCTGAATCAACTATAGCTAGAGTCTGAATTTCGTAATCTTTTATTCTAATCTTTGTCAGGAATTTTAAGGATCCAAACTGTATATCTTCATTACATACTAAAGTTCTATGTTCTTTTATGCTCATTAGTTCTGTTGGTACATCTTGTGGTATTATGGATGGTGGTATATCTTCTAAGTGTATCTCATGTTCTACTTCTTTTTGTTTTCCTTTTTCTAGTCTAGCTATTCTAGTTCTAAATCATTTATTCTTGTTTCTAAGGTTATTATTCTCGTACTCGTAGTTATATCTTCAGTCTTGTGGGTTATTTCTTTCTGAGTTATGGTTATGTTAAATTCTCTTAGGATGCATTCTATGCATCCTTCTATGAAACAATTCTTACATTTGGCTCTTTTGTTCTTACTGGGAAACCATTTGCATGAGAAACATGTGTTACTATCTAAACCTTTGTTTCTTTCAAAATTATGCTCACAACTTGTCTCTATGTTAACAAAGTTATTTATAGAGTCTAGATCTAAGTGTTCTAATCCGATTTCATTAATTAGTTCATCTGCTTCTGAGTCGGATGAGTCTATTTTAGTTTTATCTTCTGTTTCTATACTTATAACAGAATATATACTTTCTGTGTCTGACATATATTCGTCTACATTTATTAGTGTTTCTTGGAAATCTTCTATTAACTGTGAGTTACGTGTATTATTATTTATTCTTTTGGGACAGGTATTTGCTAAATGTTCTATGCTTCCACACGTAAAACATTCTAATTTATTTCTATAATTTCTATCAGTTCTGTATTTTCTGATATGTCTATTTTTGTCTAAGTAAGGTTTTTTGGCTATAGATTTTCTAAGGTAATATTTTTTCCGTCCATAAGAATTATATTTCTTGTAGTCTTTTCTATTATTTTTATAATTTTTTCTTCTAGGTTTAAATTATCTAACTTACATCCTTTACATCTAAAAAGACTTTGCGGATTTCTTTCATGTATGCGTTTTGCTTCTTCTAATGCAATGTCTACTTCGAAACCCTCTTGTATTAATTCTATATTCATAAGAGTTGTTTCAACTATTTCTTCTTCTCCAGTTGTATTTTCTTCTTCAGTCGTTTCTTGGTGAAGGTATTTGTAATTTGTAAATCTTATAGATGTTTCTCCTTTAGGATTGGTGTATACTAAATGCGATTCTGGCTGTAACATCTTTTTCTTATTATTAAAACTTTCTAATTTCCATTCTAACCCTGCGTATTCTGCCGGGTCTATTTTTATTGGTTTGATTAAATTAATTCCTTTATTACCCATTAATTCTACAACGTCATTTATTTTTATTTTAAATTTTGTATTACTATTATCAGTCATCTTTCCTATGAATCCGATACACATAAGTAAATTATTTCCATTATGCATTTCTTCATATCCTTTAGTCTGTATTCCTATTTTTATATGTTTACCAAATTCGGCTAAATTCATTATAAAGTCTGGGCTAATGTAGAATATTCCTCCATTATCAGTTATATCTACTTCAGTCATTCCTATTATGGATTTTTTCATGTCTGACCATCTGTCGTCGTAAATTACTACTAAGACTTTGCTTCCTAAGTTTTTTCTTGTTAATCCTTTTAATCCTATGACTATTAATCCCATATGCATTAGGATTCTTGTGGTCTTCTTTATTTGTTTTAAAGATTCTAAATTTATTAGATTTATATTACTAACTGTGCTTCCTATAACAGATAATTGTTCTTCTCGGTAATGTCTATACAATTGTGATGTCGTGGAGAATTGTCCTGTATTGTATAAAGTTCTTGGGTTTAATAATTTTAATTGGTTTTGTTGGAAAATACTGATGTCTCTATCCACATTTATTACTTCACTAAGTTGTCTATTATTTTCTTCGGGGGTTCTTCTGTTTAAAATTCTGGATATAAAATTATTTCCTATTCTGTCTTCTGTAAAGCTTCTTTCTATTCTTGATCTAATTGGAAAAATGTCCATTTTTGGGGTTTTTTATTTATTTTAATTCTTTCTTTTTGGGGGGTTATCTCTACTCTTTTTAATTGATCTATTAGCTCTTCTACCTGGGGACTTCTTTGTCTTGTTCTCTTGCTATAGAATAAATACGTTCGCTAATTATTTCTAATCTTGATGCTATAGTTTCTATTTTTCTAGTAATGTCTAAAATTAGAGCGACTAGGGTAATGTTTTGTTGTAATAGTAATTGGTCTGATTTTGCGCCAGGTACGTATTCTTTATAATCTGTCGTAGAGGTATAGTTTTTTCTATTATTTTTAAAGCTTTGTCTTGAAACAGTGTTAGTCTACTCATGAAAGAGTGATATCTTTTAGTTCTAGAGTTGTCTTATACAAACTCTCAATATTATTAGTTAGAAATCCTATTTCTTGCTTTAGTTTAAGAAACTCTTGATTCGTTCTTAATTCTACTCCTAATAGTTTTTCTGTTGTATTACTAAATAGTTTTTCTACTTCAATCTTTGTAGGTAGTTTCTTCAACTTGCAACTGCTAGCAAGTGTTTTTATGTAATCTAAATTTTGTTCTAATTGTTCAAAAAAATTCTTTTGTTTGACCTGAGATACTTCTATTATTTCTAAGATTCTTATATGATTTTTATTATTTTCTTGTATATTTTCACTTAGGTTTATGATCAAGTCTACTACTGTATTTAGTTGCTTGTCTTCACTGTGCAAAATATGTTCTCCGGTACAGAAATTACACTTAATAATACTATGATCTTTTAAAGCTCTATATTTCTTTTCTGGATATATTCTTAAGTCTAATTATTCTAGATTTTTTGAAGTATCTATTTTATTATCCTAAAGGTATTCTTATTTTGTTAATTCTTCGTTGATATTCTATACTATCAGTAATATATGCTATATCGCTTCTTACGCCATGTAGTTCCCACTTTATTGTGGAGATTAGTTCTTCGTTAACATGATATTGTAGTAGTCTACTTTGTATTAACTGTGATAAGGTCTTAGACTCTAAAAGTTCTAGATAAGCGCTTAAGTTCTTCTCTACTAGTTTATATTCTTTCCTTCTTTTTATATCCCTATCTATAAGCCACTGGTTAAATCTTATTCTTTTAACAAAAGGAAGTGTTCTCATATATTTAATATGGTTTAAAGCGTCTCTGTTTCTGGTCTCTAGACTTCAAGTGTCTAAGTAGCTAATATTCTAATCCTGATATTATATCTATCAATTCGTATAGTCTTAAAGAGTTCTCTTTAGTACTACTTAATTTGATATATTCTGGATATAGGTTACTTAATTCTTTTTTAATAGTAGCGTAATCGTCTTTCATTTAATAGTGAGTCTCGTGGTCCTAAAATCTTTAAGCTCTGATACCAAAATAGAGGGGGTAGTGAATAGGTGAGGATTAAAGGGGGTAGTGGATAATAACGGTGCTGAAAGCAAGTTGTAAAATCCTACTCGGTACTTCCTCCTTGTTATGATTCTTCATAGTCATATAATCCGATAGTCTATCTCCTGAATAATAATAATTCAATTTTTTTTTACTCTGGACTCTGTCCAGTCATGACTCTCGTTATACTGTTCATATCTTACTGTTAATCTTAGTTCTTAATAACTGCCGTCTTTAGCCCTACCCCAGTTTCATAGGCCTACATCGTCCTTCAGCGGACATTAAAACGGCCTTTCAGTTAACCACCGTTAACCTAGAAATTTACAGGCTAATCCATAGAGGTTAGTAAGAAATTAAAGGATAACCATGTACTAAGTATGTTGAGATCATGATAATAATATAAAACAGATATATGAACATGAACATATGAACATAGATATATTGTAAACATAATTTACAAGTACAGGAGATAATTACTGGAAAATAGACTTAATATTTAGAAAAAACAGGGAGGTTTCCCTTTCGGGGAACCCCAAAAACTTAGATGCACTCAAGGAAGCAAACCAAATTACTAAGGGAATAAATGGTGGTTTATTCCATGATTTATTTCATACCAATAATATATATATATATAAAAGCTTATAAGATCAATCTATGGCTATGAATTTGAAAGACTAATCTAATCATATCCTAACTATAGGCTAATTATCTAATCATACTAATTACATAATATCCTCCTTAATTACATAGATGATTTTACATAATAGAGATAATTAAGGATAATGATATCCAAAATTATCCTTAACATTTAAGTTTTGTACAATGATAGTGAAAAAAATGATTACATAATCAAGCTACTTATAAAGTAATTATAAATAGATTTCTATGGCATGCATTAATTTGGTTAACCAGATAAAAATGTTAAACGACACTAATAGTAGTGTAAAAAAAAGAAAGACTTTGTATGTTATGTCCATTAAAGTGTAAACATGCAAGGTCCATGTCGTAGTAATTGAAAATCCTCTGTTCGGACTACGGATCAATATTTTGAGACCGAGTCTAACAGGCTAAATTATACTTCTATTCCAGTAATGAAGTAAATGACGATACAGCAAGCTCCCAAATAAAAGAAACGCATTTCAAATGATGTGCCAACTTTAACTCTGAACAATACTACAAATTTGAAAATTTTCTTCTTTTTCAATGGATAATTTTTTTTGAACATGTTTGATATGCATAATGTGTGCCATTGTAGAGAAGTGCAACTTAAATAGAGCCTTGCTTTTTTTAATTTCTCATATTATTTAGTCATGTTAATATTTGGAAGATTGTTTATTGGTAATTCAAAAACTTTCAGATCGCAAAGGCAATCTTCCTAATGAACTGACCGTACCTCGAACTGGCATCGTTGAACAAGTAGAGTATATTAAGGTGTTTGAGAGAACAATATCAAAAGAACTAGGCAAAAATAATTGATCAACGGACTCTATTAAAAAAATTGGAGTCTCATCGTGCAGTCAAAGAGAAAACAAGAAAAATTGTTCTCCATTGCACAGATTTCTCCATTATACAAAATGACATACCAAGATAACCCGAATTTTCACGGGCTGTAGTAACACTAACAAGATCCAATGACCGGTTGACCATGCGAGTCATTTCTATTAGCACGTGTAACAATGAATATATTTATCATATTTTGTGTTATATAATTATGGTAGAATTGGAATCCTTATTATAGAAGGATTCAACGTTGTACACCTATATATATTTTGTATTAATGAGAAAGGCTCTCCAAGAGAGATTAATACAATTCTACATGATATCAGTAGCCTAACCTAATTCTTTCTCTCCACCAAATCGGCTGCCCCTCCCCCCCTCGGGAAAACAACCGCCGACGGCCCTTGCCCGTCCAAAATATTTTTTCCCTTTCCTTCACGGCTTGTTTTTCCTGTCTGTCTCTACCATGTCTGCTCCCACCACTCCTAAAGCTTTCGCATCTTCTATTGTTGTCTTTGACGACCACCCTCCCTCCTCAAATCCCTCATTCCATCCGGCGTTCACCGTCAAAAACATCAAGAATTTCGTCCCTTTAATTCTTGATCAGGGGGAGGGTCAATATTATTCCTGGGTTGAACTGTTTTATATCCATGCTTGCGCGTACAACGTGCTTGACCACATTGATAAGTTCGTTCCTCGCCCTCTCGACATCCCTGAAATGACATGGCGTCGTCTTGACGCCATTGTCAAACAATGGATTTATGGTACTATCTCTAAAGATCTACTTCACACAATCATGAAGTCAGGTGCCTCGGCACGTGAACTTTGGGTCCGTTTGGAGGAGATTTTCAGGATAACAAACATACACATGCCGTGTATTTGGAAGAACAGTTCAACAACACACGTCTTGAAACCTTCACCAATATGTCCGAATATTGCAAATAATTAAAACTTGTTGCAGACCAATTATCTAACGTGGGGACCCAAGTTACCGAGACAAAAATGGTTCTCCAACTTGTTGCAGGATTACCGAAAGGTGAATATGATACACTAGAAACAATGATCCAACAGGCCGATCCTCTTCCCAGTTTCAACAAGGCTCGGTCACAATTGTTGTTGGAAGAAACGTGATGTACCAAACAAGATGAACACAATCAAAAAGCGCTGACGGTTGATGTCCCCGCTAGTATCATCGGCCATTCGCCATCGGACAACCACCAGCAGCGGGGTGGCCGCAGCGATGGCAGAGGTTGAAAAGGGCAGGGCAATAGCAAAGGGGGCGGGGCCGAGGGCGTGGTGGCAAGTCTAGCCCCCAGCAGTCCACAGCTACAGCGACGTGGGTCACAGGCCTACCAGCTAAACCAATAGGCCCAACAGTAGAGCCTTCTCAGCCCACATCCTAAAGTCCGCCCTCAGCCTATCCAGGCCTATTATGCTCAAGCTCAGCAGCCTTTTAGTTACAACGGTCTGGCCTCATCTGAATTGGGCCAGGCCTTCATCAGCATGCCCTCCAACAGCTCGACGATAATTGGTACATGGACACGGGAGCCACATCTCATCTCACCCGGAATGCAGGTAATATTCCCAAACTATTTTGTTTAAAGTATCCTCAATATATTATCGTGGGAAATGGCCATCACATTCTAATTTAGGGCTATGGTACAACCTACACCCAACCACCCCATCCACCCTTTTCTCTAAATAACATCATGTATGCTTCCAACATTATTTAAAACCTTATTTATGTCCGGAAGTTTACTCGTAACAATTTTGTCTCCATTGACTTTGATCCTTTTGGTTTTACTGTGAAGGATCTTCGTATGGGGACACCTCTCATGAGATGTAATAGCACGGGGGATCTATATCATTTTCCATCCATCTCTGCTACCACCTCATGCTCTCCCATATCTCTTGCTGCTATCTCTCCATCCACGTGGAATAATTGGCTTGGACACCCAGGAGCCCCTGTTCTTAATTTTCTTATTAATTTTCTTAGGAGAAATAATTTTATTCATTGTAATGAGAAACTTGCCCAAAAATGTGTCTCTTGTCAATTAGGCAAATATGTTCGTCTTCCGTTTAAGTCATCTCTTACTGTTACGTTTGCCCCCTTTGATATTATTCATGCTGATTTAGGGACATCTCCCTTTACTATCTCTCTTGATCATAAATATTATCTCGTCTTATTAGATGATTATTCTCACATTACTTGGATTTACCCACTAAAGTTCAAGTCCGAAGTTTTTATAAAATTTCTTGAATTCCGTATTTATGTCAAAACGCAATTTGAAAAACCCATCAAATATTATCAATATGATAATGGTCGTGAATTTAATAGTTCCACATTTCATATATTTTGCAAAAACAATGGCATGGTTTTTCAATTTTCGTATCCCCACACCTCTCCCAAAAATAGAAAAGCGGAACGTATCATCCGCACCATAAATAATATGGTTCGTACTTTCCTTTTTTATGCATCTCTCCCTCCATATTTTTGGGTTTACGCGGTCAAAATGGTAGAATATGTCCTTAATATTTTACCCACCAGCACGCTTCACAATATGACCCCAACCAAAATTTTATTCCGTCGGATCCCTGCCTATGATCACCTACAGATTTTTGGTTGCCTGTGCTACCCAAACCTTGCCTCTACCGCCCCTCATAAATTAGCACCCCGAACCACTCCGTGTATCTTCGTAGGCTTTCCACCCAATCATAGGGGCTATTTATGCTATGACTTGTCCACCCGGAAAATTCACATCTCCCGTCACGTCAGGTTTGACGAGATGACTTTTCCGTTTGCCAATATTTAAAAATTCCGCAACATAAACTACACCTTTCTTGACGAGTCAGAAACCTCCCCCGTCATACTTCACGAACTGCGTCAGTTAACCATTGTTTCACCATCATTTCCACCGACCACTGCCAGTTCCGGCGGCATCTCTGCCTCGAGTCTGCCAGTCTCGTCTTCACTTACACCGACTGCCACCTCCGCCATCGACAGTCGGTCTACTGACCCACTGTCACGTCAGGTCATCACCCCCATCACCCACCGGCTCCTATCCCCATCGTCTCCCGTGTCACAGCCAACCTCCGCCTCCTCTCCATCAATCCCCTGCTTATGATATTCAGTAGGTATGCTTATTCATGCATGCCCCCAGGGAGCCTCATTTTACTGCCCTCAAACATATCATTTGATATGTTAAGGGCACACTTGATTATGAATTACATCTCTACCCCTCAGCACCGACCAGGTTGTTGTCATATACAGATGCTAATTAGGCAGGTTGTCCAGACACGCGACAAACGATCCACCTTAGGCTATTGTGTATTCTTGGGGGATAATCTTATTTCTTGGTCTGCCAAGAGGCAAGCCATATTATCCCGCTCCAGTGCAGAAGCAGAATACAAAGGTGTTTCCAATGTTGTTGCTGAGATCTGTTGGCTCCGAAACCTTCTTTTGGAGCTTCATTGCCCGTTGCGTAAGGCGTCTTTGGTTTATTGTGATAACATATCCGCCATCTATCTATCTCATAATCCAGTCCAACATCGGTGAACTAAGCATATTGAGATGGGCATCCACTTTGTTCGTGAGAAGGTTGCTCTCGGTCATGTCAAGGTATTACATGTGTTTTCCTCTTATCAGTATGCGGATATATTCACAAAAGGCCTTCCTAGAAAGCTCTTCCTTGACTTCAGATCCAGTCTTAGCGTCCGACCTCCTCCCGCTCAGACTGAGGGGGTGTATTAGCACGTGTAACAATGAATATATTTACCATATTTTGTGTTGTATAATTATGATAGAATTTGGATCTTTATTATAGAAGGATTCAATATTGTACATCTATATATGTTTTGTATTAATGAGAAAGGCTCCCCAAGGGAGATTAATACAATTATACAATTTCTTTCGCAAGGAGATTTGTGAATCTTCTCATATCTACCGTTAAAATAATGTTTTATTTTTCTTGTTTTCTAGAGGGGGTTTAATAATAGCAAAAAATGGAAGAAAATCTAGTAGTCTATAATGGGTTCTCCAATGGTGAGGTTACGTTCCAATGTCCATGGTAAGTTGAAGATCTTGGCTGTAATGAACTTGAAGATCTTATTCACATTTATGTTGTAGGCTGCACTTGAGAAGAATAAGGTTGCATTTAGTGCCTTAGCATATGCTCTTGCCTGCTCAAACAAACATTCAAAACAAAATTAAGTCATATTTAAGGTCAAATAAATCTTTATAATAAGTATTAAGATAATTGGTAACTTGATAGTTGATACAAATGATAACTGACCGGCTATCATATGTTAAACTACACTATTAATGCGAAAAATCTTTACTTTGTGAATATATATCGCCAGGCCTCTGTATAATAGTCATTCTCCATAATAACATTTCACTCTAACAATTATAATTATGTTTTTCATGAAATCGATCTTTCATGTTATGTTATATTATACATTTTCTATAATAACATTTCACTATAGGAGCTAAAAATCTTCGGAACGAGACTTGTTAGCAAATGAACTGTCTTTCTTGAGCAAATATTGTATTGTACTTCATATCTGTTAATCTTTTATTGGTGTCAGAAAGAATGAGAATGATACCTGTAAAGCAATTGTCCATTGCACATCTAATGGTAATTGGGCAAAATCATCAAACTTTGTTCCTATCAAAACTGGAATTGCAGTCTGAAAATTCAAAAAATAGAAAAGTCACGTTAACATAACCTTTTATATTTCACCTAGAAAAAGAACCAACAGAAAAAAAAAAAATGGAAAGATTCAATCTTCTTACCTGATTCCATTTTCGTGCTTGTTGATACCAGCTAATAACACTGTTATTGATCAAGAATAAAACAGTCTTAGACAATAATCACAACTATTGATCCTCTTATTTCATGTAAGGGAGAAAAAAAAAGACTTATACCTATTTAATGTACAACGACTTGTGAGATCAAACATAAACAACATTGCTACCGAGTCTTTACAAGCTACTGGAATATGAGAAACGTCACCTTCATTATCATCGACATAATTTGAATAAATTTCTACTAATACATTTAAACTAAATTTGCATAATTGTATTTTTAGAATGCTCCAAAAATAGTAAGAAGAAAGGAGTTGGATATATATTTGTACTATACCTTCGACTTCCCAAATGTTATAGGAGATCCTAGCCCCACTAACACATAGAGTTTTGTCCATATGGTTTAACCCTATTATTGAAAAACCTTCTTCCCCTTTCTCCTTTCCTACATACTTTGTCTGCAATTCAATCAAACACACAAAAATAACAAATCCATGATTAGATTATATAAACTCGAATTAAAATATAAACATGTACATAGAAAATTTAGAAGGAAAAAAAAAGGTTCTCAAATATGCAGATGAATTAAAATGTGCACCGGTAGCGTGACGGGGCCAGAAATTCAAATAAGAGAATTCAATAGTTTGTTTATATATAACCAAAAATAATTGGTTTTGCCTTCTTTTAGCTCCGCCCTAGGGTGTTACCTATTGGCTATATATTGCATTTAAATTTTGAATTTGTCTCGTGTAAGTAGATAATATTGCATGGAAAGAAAATTTCTAGTAATTACTAACCAAAAAAACTTGTCTTTCCAATATGATAATCACACAAGAGGCTGATTTTTAAGGCAACTAAATCCTCTATGGAATCCTTATTGTTGGAGTTGTTGGTGCAACATGGCATGGCTATGGTGGAGGTGGCGACGGTGACCGGAGAAGATGACATTATATGTCGGTTGGTGGCGGTGATGATTCAAAGGATAAGATTTTGTGTTGTGATAATTCTTGAAGTTTTTTGGACCGTGTTAGGGAAGGGACGGTGGGAAGAAAAGTGAGTTTTTGGTTTGTTTATATATTTAAAAGAGTTAGTGTTGAATCCGTGGGTAATTCTCGGGAATGAGTGAATCTCTGA
Organism: Anisodus tanguticus; assembly: GCA_034509755.1. NCBI lineage: Eukaryota > Viridiplantae > Streptophyta > Magnoliopsida > Solanales > Solanaceae > Anisodus > Anisodus tanguticus. The sequence continues at coordinate 11,591,948 of CM067552.1, read as the reverse complement.
ATGTTAGTGTTGACTCCGTGAGAATTTCTTGGGAATGAGTGGATCTCTCAATGTTTGTTTGAGACTTTACTACTAAGGTGTCTAGATGATCTACTTTGCCTTTTATTTCCTTTTTGCTTTCTTTTTTCTTTTTGGTTTGGTATTCATTTTGGAACCCAATTAGTTTGAGTTCGCTGGTAGAGTTTCTGGAAAAAAAAAATCTCTTGATTATTTTGATTAATAAAAGGTATATATACAATTTACATATTGTCATAATAGGAAAATCATATTCATATTCTATTCCTAAAACCTTATTCTACTTGGACACTAACTATATAATTATGATAAGTGTACAATAATAATTACAATCAAATTTTACCTAAAACTAGGACACTAATCCGTGATATACACGGTTGATATACACCATGTATATCACGGGCCATCAGTCCATTTACCGAAGGCAGCCCGTGATATACATGGTATATATCAACCGTGTATATCACGGGTATACTTAATATATTTAACACACCCCCGCAGACATAGCGGGTGGTCTTCGTACGCTGAGACTGTCCCTAAAATCTTCAAAAAGGACCGAAGGAAGACCCTTTGTAAAGATGTCTGCAATTTGATACCTGGAAGGGACATGGCAGACTCGTACTTGTCCACGAGCTACCTTTTCGCGAACAAAGTGAATGTCCATCTCGACATGTTTGGTGCGCTGGTGCTGAACTGGATTACCAGAAAGGTAGATGGCACTAACATTATCATAATAAACCAAGGTAGATTTCAGAATAGGACAATGAAGCTCTAATATGAGATTACGTAACCAACAGGATTCATCGACCACATTGGCTACCCCTCGATACTCGGCATCTGCACTAGAGCGTGATAAAGTCGACTGATGCTTGGAAGACCAGGAGACCAAGTTGTTACCAAGAAACATACAATAGCCAGACATAGATCGTCTGGTATCTGGACAGTCACCCCAATCAGCATCTGTATACGAGACAAGTGTAGATGTCGACGAAGGATATAAATGTAAGCCATAGTCAAGTGTCCCCTGGATGTACCGAATAATGCGTTTGAGCGCATTCATATGTTCAACCCTGGGATCACGTATAAACAAGCACACCTGTTGTATGGCATACATAATATCTGACCTTGTGAACGTAAGATATTGAAGGGCCCCTGCAAGACTGCGATGTCGGGTCGGATCCTCATATGGTGAGCCAGCCGCAGCACCCAACTTGGGTTTAGTATCAACCGGAGTGAACGTGGACTTACATGATGACATCCCTGCCCGCTTAATGATCTCAGCTGCATACTTCCTCTGTGATAATAACATCCCACCTGCATGACGAGTGACAACAATCCCCAAAAAGTAACTCAAGGGCCCCAAGTTTTTCATAGCAAACTCAAAACTGAGAATTATCATGATAGACTGGCGTAACGCATCAGAAAAGGCAGTCAAGATAATATCATCCACATACAATAGTATATAAGCCAAGGAATAACCACGATGATAAATGAATAATGAATTATCAAACCTGCTTTGAGAGAACCCAATAGTCGACACATAGTCTGCAAACCTCTTATACCAAGCCTGTGGGGGCTGCCTATGCTCATACAAGGACTTTCTCAACAAACAGATATGTTGAGGATATTTGGGATCCCTAAACCCCAAGGGCTGGTGCATATAGACTGTCTCCTTGAGATCACCATGTAAGAAAGCATTCTTCACATCTAACTGATGAATGGGCCATGCTTTCGATAGAGCCAAGCTGAGCACGGTGTGAATGGTAGACGGCTTGACTACCGGACTAAATGTCTCACCACAATCCACACCAACCTGCTGACTCTTACCATCACCCACCAAACGAGCCTTATGTCTTGCAAAAGAACCATCAGAATTATCCTTATGAGCAAAAATCCACATAGATCGAATAATATTAACACCAGATATACGGGGCACCAACTCCTACGTCTTATTATCAATAAGAGCATTATATTCATCGGTCATAGCAATTTTTCAATTTGGTCATTTGAAGCAGACACATGGTTACGGGGTAGAGGGGATTTAAGAACATTACAATATAAATTAAAATGTCTTTTTGGTTTAAAAATACCCCGTTGACTACGAGTGACCGGTCTATGACTCGAGGGAGAATTGGGTGGATTTTGAAAATTATCGGGACTTGTGACGGACGGGCTAGCAGGCAGTGGGCCTACTGGCCCAACTCGATAATGGGAAGTGGAAACAGAGACTGGAACAGTGGCGGTAATGGGCTGGGTAATTGGCCCAATTACCGTCACTGGCCCAATAACTGGACTGGACATAGTGGCGGGAACTGTAGCTGGTGATGGAATAGTGGGGCCAGCGGGCGGTGGGCCTGCTGGCGGATTTGAGGTGCGGGACACGTCCAAAAAATAGTGGATAATATATGGGGAGATACCATCATCCAAAAAATTATACGAACTAAGTACGGGACTACACACTCTAGCAAGCGAAAATTGGGACTCATAAAAAATAACATGGCGACTAATGATGATTTTATTAGATGATAAATCAAAACATTTGTAACCACAAAGATTCGGGTAACCCAAAAACACACAAGGGATAGAACGGGCCTTAAGTTTGTTATTGTGGTGGACGGAAACAACGGATAACATAAGCACCGAAGACCCTAAGATGGGAGTACGAAGGAGTCTTATTAAATAAAATTTGAAGAGAGGACGAATATATCAAACCTTTGAGAGGAAGAATGTTAAGAAGATAGGTAGCCATTTGTAGAGCATGATGCCAAAACGAAGGAGGTACGGAAGCATGAATCAATAAAGTTCGGACAATGTTATTAATGGTACGAATTTTGCGTTCGGCTTTCCCATTTTGTGAAGATATATGAGGACAAGAAAACTGAAAATTGATCCTATTATTAGCACAAAACTCCCGAAATACCCCATTTTCATATTCTTTGCCATTATCACATTGAATATTTTTTATTTTCCGTTCTAATTGGGTTCTAATGAATGCTCTAAATTTTAGGAAAGTGGAAAACACTTGAGATTTTTTCGCTATCAAAAAAGTCCATAAAAAATTAGAATAGTCATCCAAAAATAGAACATAGTAACGATGACCCAAAGAACTGAGAACAGGAGATGTCCACAAATCGCTATGAATAATATCGAATGGCATTAAAGTATGAGAATTAGAGTCTACAAAAGGCAATCTAATATTTTTTTTCCTAAAGAAAAGATTGATAATTCGGAGTACTATGCATACCCTTACAAGAAATAAAATTATTTTTATCTAAATAAGACAAAAGAGATGACCCCGAATGACCTAGACGAGTATGCCACTAGGAGGGAGCAAGGGCTGCAAAAGTTGATGGCAAGACTTGACTCGAGAAACCGGAACTTGGCGTGATAGGATAAAGATATCCCCTACTATCACACCTCATGAGAGGACTCCCAGTCTTGAAATCTTTTACAAAAAATCCAAACAGATCAAATTCAATAGAAACGGAATTATTAGTGGTGAATTTAAAGAGAGACACCAAAATTTTAATCAATTTAGGGGCATGAAGGGTATTTTTCAAGAAAATGGGTGGATGGGGGGAGACAACGTTTTATGACCATAACCACGAATTGGAATTGAATTACCATTACCAACAATTATGCCACGAGGGCCGCTCATATTAGAATAAGACGAGAGAGTACCTTGATCGGATGTTATGTGGGTAGTGGCTCCGGTGTCCATGTACCAATTCGGATCTGGCGAATTTAATCCAAGTGTATGCATTGCAGGTTTAATGTCGGTTTGTGTGGGGCTCGCTGTTGGTGGGCCTGCAGAGGTCGAGGCCCAAATACACTGGCCTGCTGCCCCGGCCCATGAACTGGTCTGAAACCACAGACTAGACCCGAGAAACTAGGCCTGGCCTGTTTGAAAAAACTGGGCCCAGTTTCCCGGGTAATAACCTGGAAAATAGCCATTGTTTGGAACATATTGGCTGGCCCAATTTTGCTGCATAGGGGCCCACTGCTAGGCCCAAGGTTTTGCTGCTGCTGACTGCCCCGAGGGCCGCCACCACCACCACCACCACTGTTCCGGCCGCCACCATTGTTGCCGCCGCGATTTTTGCCATTATTTTTTCTATTCTTACTATGTTTGCCGCCACCGTTGTTGCGGTTTTGACCCGAGTTGTTGGAACCGGAGGGAGGAAAATTGGACTCGGTCATCATGACTACGGGACTAGCACCGGTAGCAACCTTTTTGGCCAAGCCGGCTCCTTCGAGTGTAAGCATAGAACGAGCCTGATAAAATTGCGAAAGAGGGCTGCTCTGACGAAGAAGCGTGCCAACACCACTATATGCCTCAGAAAGGCCTGCAACCATCTGAAGGACAAGACGGTCGTAGGTAACTGGTGCACCAACGTTGCAGAGTTGGTCTGCTAATTCCTTTAACCTTTTGCAATATGTTGAAACGTTAGGGAGATCTTCCATATTGACGTGGGAGAATTTCTGCTCCAAGGTGACACCACGAGAATTTTTTATTATCTTGGAATATATCACGTACTCTATTCCAAGCCTCCATCGCCGTAGCTTCTGGTTCGATAATCGTTTGCAACAGCTTAATAGACATAGTGGAATATATCCTCTCAAGAACAGTAGCATCTAGTGTGGTCCATAACTTAGGATCATCCTCGGGTTTCGGCACCTCTGTATCTGTAGGAGTTGCAGAGATAATGTGATGGAGAACTTGATGCGAGCATCCATGAACTTTGAACAGTTCGGCCCACATCGCATATTGGACGTTTTCGATTTCAAGAACGATAGGGATGTGATTCTTGATATTAGAAACAGCAAGGGCAGGGTGAAACGTGTTCTTATCCATAATAGCAACGCAAGACGTGATGTAGGGATTTGGAATAAAAATTTGAGATGAGAAAAATAATTTCGGGCACGGAAATCGAGGAAGAGAGCTCGGAAACTGGACTGTTTGGGCGGAAATTCTTGGGAGAAAAAAAATTAACCTAGACTTTTGATACCATGAAATAAATAATCCCTTGATTATTTTGATTAATGAAAGAGTATATATACAATTTACATATTGCCATAATAGGAAAATCATCTTCCTATTCTACTCCTAAAACCTTATTCTACTTGGACACTAACTATATAATTATGGTAATACAATTATGGTAAGTGTACAATAATAATTACAATCAAATTTTACTTAAAACTAGGACACTAATCCATGATATACACGGTTGATATACACCATGTATATCACGGGCCATCAGTCCATTTAATTGAAGGCAACCCGTGATATACATGGTGTATATCAATCGTGTATATCACAGATATACTTAATATATTTAACAGTTTGATTTTTGGTATTAAGTGCTCCAACCTAAAGACGATTTTGGGATCTTTAGTTAATGATGAATGAGTATTTATCACACCATCACAATTTTAATGGTTATCACTATTATTTCATTCACCGTTTTCTATGAAAAAGCGTTGTGAATACTCCCTCAAGTTCATTTTATGTAACTCGGACAATTTAATATTCTTTCCGGTCCATATTATATACTAGTATTTTTTGCTTTTATATTAAGTTGAGAATAAATAATTTTTTACATAATTAAGAAAATATTAATTAATTTTATCTTTATTTAGATAAGTGAATTTTTATATAACTAAGAAATCATATTAAATAGAAATTATTTAAGTAAGGATAATTTAATGAAAGCGCCTCTTACTTTTCAGGAAAGAATAATTCTTAAGGGGTATTATATGGACGCAGGGAGGCCATCTAAAGAAAATATTTGAATTTTGTGATTGATTTTAAACTAAGAGTGTATAATATGTCAAAATTATCATTTGAATCGTATGGTCTTAAATATGTCATGTCATCCATATAAGGGGGTGTCATTGAAGCATAAAATGGAAATGTTGGAATTAATTTAAAACTTACTAAATATAAAAAACACGATGACATTCTTTTTTTAAAAAACTAAAAAAGATAAACTAAAAAAAACATAACAAAAATTGAAACGATAAGATTATTTGATATTGTTCTACTAATAGTATTTTGTAGAATTGTTTCTTTGAAACAAAAATTAATACAGTAGATGCATCTGAAATTGCTGTCAAGACTACATCATTTGGTACCAAACATTCAAATGTTAGGTGTTATTTTGGTCTTTGACACCTTGACATTAGACAGTTTAACAGAAGTTTGTTCTCCACCAAATATTTTCTATTTAAGAAAAGGACAGAGTTACAACATTTGTGTGACATTGATTCGGAAAAACATCAGTATGTCCTGTACCCTCCTTTCTCTTTACATTTGTTTCACATTCGGCCAACTAATTTTGCACTTTACAATGTTAACTATGTACAAAAGCATACATATTTATATAATTTTAATTATCCTAACAGTGAAGAACAAAGAAAGGTCATCAAACTCTTTCGTAATCCTTATATGATGAATTAATTAATGATATCAAGAATTCAAGATTAAACAACCAACTTATTTTATTAGTTAAATAAATGGGACATATTGAACATAACTTGTAGATAAAGAGAACTATATTAACATGCCACGTTAATACGTGAACACTCGATAAATAATTGTACTAGTCTTTTTTGAGAAAGATATACTTTTATAATTATGTTTATGTGCTTTATCAACACCCACTACTTGATGAGTACACATTAATCTTGTTCAAGTAAATCACGGAGCTTACCCAAGATTTTTCATAAGCAATGTTGATATTGATAGAACAGAGGACAATAAATAATAATATCAAAGAACAGAGGACAATAAATAATAATATCAATTATCACATTTGATTATTTTTATTAATGAAGAGGTATATATATACATGATATACAAATTAATTAAGGAAATTAAATCTACCTTTTTCTAATACAAGTGTAATAGAATTTTCTAATAGAAGACTAATACCATAATTACACTTGTACAATAATTCAACAACTATGGTAATAAAATATACAAAACTTGGTCCAATGATATACATGGTTTTGACCGTGTATTTCACCATCTTTCACACCCCTACAGTCATAGTGGACAGTTGTCGTACGCTAAGATTGTCCTCAAATCTTCAAACAAAACCAAGGGCAGACCCTTAGTAAAGATGTCAGCAATTTGGTATCGTGAAGGGACATGCAAGACACGTACTTGTCCACAAGCTACCTTTTCACGAACAAAGTGAATATCCTTCTCGATATGTTTAGTGCGCTAATGTTGAACCGGATTTCCAAAGAGATAGACTACACTAATATTATCATAGTAGACTAAGATAGCTTTCTAAATAGGAAAGTGAAGCTCTAATAGAAGATTACATAACCAACATGACTCAGACACCACATTGGCTACCCCTCGATACTCTGCCTCCGCACTGGATCGCGATAAAGCAGCCTGCCATTTTGCAGACCAAGTTATCACCAAGAAACATAAAATAACCAGATGTCGAACGTCTGGTATCTAGACATCCACCCCAATCAGCATATGTATAAGACACGAGAGCAGAAGCGGATGATGGATATAAATGCAAACCATAATCAAGAGTGCCATGTATGTAATGCACAATGTGTTTCAGCGCATGCATGTGCTCGTCCCTCGGATCTTGCATAAATAAACACACTTGTTGCACTGCATAAGTAATATCAGAACTCGTGAAAGTAAGATATTGAAGAGCCCCTGCAAGACCGGGATAATGGGTGGGTTCCGCGTAAGGTGTGCTAGAAGTAGCGCTCAGCTTCGGTTTGGTATCAACCGGAGTAGAAGAGGACTTACAAGATGACATGCCAGCTCTCTCAATAATCTCAGCCACATACTTCCTCTGTGATAAAAACCACCTGCATAACGTGCGACAATTATACCCAAAAAATAACTCAAGGGCCCCAAGTCTTTCATAGCAAATATTGAACTGAGAAGAGACATGATATACTTGCGCAGATTATCAGAAGAGGCAGTCAATATAATATCACCCATATATAACAGAATATATGCCAGAGAAGTACTACGGCGATAGATGAACAGAGAATTATCAGACCTACTGTGAGAAAATCCAATAGTAGACACATAATCTGCAAACCTCTTATACCAAGCCCGTGGAACCTGCTTAAGCCCATATAAGGACTTCTTGAGAAAACAAACATGATTAGGATAATTAGGGTCCCTGAAACCCAAGGGTTGATGCATGTATATTGTCTCCTTGAAATCATCGTGTAAGAAAGTATTTTTCACATCCAACTGGTGAATGGGCCATGCTTTCGAGAGAGCTAGACTGAGAACAGTGCGAATGGTAGCCGGTTAATGTCTCACCACAATTCACGTCAACCTACTGCATTTTTCCATCACCTACAAGACGGACCTTATGCCTCTCAAAACAACTGTAAGATATTTCCTTATGAGTAAAAATCCACATAGAACGAATAACATTGACACCGGGGGGACAGGGCACCAACTCCCACGTCTTATTTTCAATAAGAGCATTAAATTCATCATCCATGGCCATTTTCTAATTCGGGTCATGAAGGGCAGACACTAGGTTATGTGGCAAAGGTGATATAGTGATATTAGAATTGACATTATAATATCTTTTAGGTTTAAAAATCCCTGTTGGCTACGAGTAACGGGCCCTTGACTCAAATGGAAGTGGACAAATTTTGGGTAGGTGTCGGGTTGGCTCAGGACTGGCCAACAGGAAGTGGGCCTGCCGGCCCAGTAGCATGACGTATGGATGACAAATCTGGGCAAGTAGGCAGTGGGCCCACTGGCTAAAAAACTGGATGCAGAAGAACGTTATTTAGGCCAGGTTGTTGAGAAATTAGGCCAGCAGGCAATGATCCTGCTAGTCGAGAACTAACGCTGGATCGGGGACTATTGGGCCAGCATGCAGTGGGCCTGCTAGCAGATATGGACTATGGGACAACCCAGTTAAATGGTGGATAATATACGGTTTAGAGCCCATCATCTAAAAAATTATAAGAACTAGACACGAAATTGTACAACTTAGCAAACGGAAATTGAGTTTCATCAAAGATAACATGACGACTAATTATAATTTTATTAGAAGATAAATCAAAACATTTGTGACCACGGTAATTAGATGGATAACCCAAAAATACACAAGCGGTAGAATGGGCTTGAAGTTTGTTAATTGTAGTGGATGGAAAAAATGGATAGCACAAACACCCTAAGATGATAATATGAAGGGTCTTTATGATAAAGAATTTTTATGGGAGATTGATATGGTAACCCTTTGCTAGGATGTATGTTAACGAGGTAAGTGGCCATTTGTAATGCATGATGCCAAAAAGAAGGGGGTAATGAAGCATGGACGAGTAAAGTTCGGACAATATTATTAATGGTATGAATTTTTCGTTCGACTTTTCCATTTTCTGAGGACGTATAAGGACAAGAAACAAAAAAATGATGTCATTAGTGTCACAAATTCCTGAAACGGCCCATTATCAAATTTCTTACCATTATCACATTGAATGTTGTTAATTTCTCGTTCAAATTGAGTACAGATGAATGCTCTAAACTTTAGGAATGTGAAAAAAACTTTAGACTTTTTAGACAAAGGAAAGGTCCACAAAAAATTAGAATAATCAACCAAAAATAACAAATAATAACGATGGTCCAACGAGCTCAAAACGGGAGATGTCCACAAATCACTATGAATAATGTCAAAAGGCATCAAAGTACTAGAAGTAGAGGATACAAACGGTAATCTAACATGTTTCCCTAGGGGACAGGAAGGACAAATATTAGTACTACACGTACTATTACAATCAATAAAATCATCATTCTTAAGAGAAGAAATAACAGACGCCCCCAGATGACCCAACCGAGCATGTCATAAAGAAGGTACTAGAGCGACAAATATTGATGAAGTGGCTTGACTCGAGGAAGTGGTGGTGGTGATGATTGAATAAAGCACTCTCCGACTATTACATCTCATTAGAGGTATCCCCATCGTGAAATCCTTCACATAAAATACAAAACGGTCAAAGTTAATAGACACCCAATTATCAGTTATGAATTTTCGGACAGACACTAAATTTTTAATTAAGTGAGGGGCATGAAAGACATTTATCAAGACTAGAGGTGGATGCGGGGGATATAACTGTATGTGACCATGACCACGAATTGGAATTAAATTACCATTACCAACAATTATGCCACATTTTTTGCTCAAATTGGAATAAGATGAGAGATTACCTAGCGCGGACGTCATATGAGAAATGGCACTGGTGTTCATGTACCAAATTGCGTCCGAGGGATTTAATCCAAGTGTATGCATCGCAACCTTGATATCCATGGGTGTAGGGACTGCTGTTGGACCTGCAGCTGCGAAGGCCTGCTGAGGCTGAGGCCCAAGCAGGCTGCCTATTATGAAATTAGGAAGTGGGCCGCTGGAACAACTGGGAATAGATGGCCCAATTCGCTGGGGATTGTTGCTGAAAATCGGGCCACTGCCCACTGGCCCAGCCCTACGGCCACTATGCACTGGCCCAAGGTTGCAGCCAATGGTGTTGTGGACCAGCTAGCTGGCCACCGCCACCATGATATCTGCCATTGCCGCCCTTGCTGCCGCTACTGCCACCGCCACGGTCACCGCGGTTTTTGCCTCCATTTTTTTTATTAGGCCTTTTTTGCCGCCACCATTATTATGGTTTTGGATAGAATTGTCAGAGAAGGAGTGAGGGTCATCGGATGTGGCCATCATCATGACGGAAGTGGCTCCGGGATCCGCCTTTTTAGCCAAGTCGACTTCTTCTAAGGTAAACATAGAACGTGCTTGGTAGAATGACGGGAGAGGATTACGTTGATGCAGAAGCGTCCCAACGCTATTATAAGCCTCGGATATGCCTGCAACCATCTAAAGAACATGATGATCATTCATGACGGGTGCACCAACGTTCTTAAGTTTATCCGCCAATTCCTTGAGTCTTTTACAATAGGCGGAGACATTTGGAAAATCCTCCATGTTGATGTGAGAGAATTCCTGCTCAAGGGTCACATCACGAGAATTTTTGTTATCTTGGAATATAACACGCAACCTATTCCAAGTGTCTATTGTCGTAGCGTCGGGTTCAATAATAGTCTGCAAAAGATCCGTAGAAATAGTGGAATAAATCCACTGGAGTACCATAGCATCAAGAGTTAACCATAACTCAGTGTCATCATCGGTGGTAGGCACTTTCTCCTTGCATGTTTCCGAGGGGATGATGTGATGAAGGACTCGATGAGAGTGTGCGTGAACTTTAAATAATTATGCCCACGTCATATATTGGACATTTTCCATCTCAAGAACGATAGGGGTGTAGTTCTTGATGTTGGAGACTGTAAGGGCAGGATGAAACGCGTTCTTTGAGTAAGACATGATGAAAGAACAAGAGGTGAATTAGGGATTAGGAAGAAAATTTGGGAGAAATTAGTCGTCGGCCAGAATCTTAGATTCCGATGAGGGAAGTGTGCGGCGGAAGGCGTTTTTTGGAGAAGGAAATTTTGCCTAGACTTCTGATACCATGAAAGAGAATAATCTCTTGATTATTTTCATTAATGAAGAGGTATATATATACATTATATACAAAATTAATTAAGGAAATTAAATCTACCTTTTCCTAATACAAGTCTAATAGTTTTTTCTAATACAAGACTAATACCATAATTACACTTGTACAAGAATTCTACAACTATGGTAATAAAATATACAAAACTCGGTCCAATGATATACACGGTTTTGACTGTGTATTTCACCATCTTTCACAATAGGCCAAGCATATTGGTAATTGTAAGCCCTTCGCTTGAATGATCGAATACGGCATAAGCGTGACAATGAATTTACATGATAGACCTTGGCACGATCCAAAATAGGGTTGACATCATGTTGACATGTGCGGACAAGATATGACAAGACTATGACAAGGCAAGGCAATGTGTGGCAGAAAAGTGTAGGCTAAGCAGTGTCGTAGGCAAGCTGGGCGTATGGCATCGGCAGGCATGCACGCAAGACATGTCGCGCACAGGCATGGCGCTAAGTAAAGCAAGGTGCTAAGACCTTAGAGGGAAATTAGTCGCTTGGTGCCAAAACTCGGCAGACGTTCGTATGTCCTGCGCACATGTGTGCAGTTTCCTGATATTCAGCCGAGTTGGCTTGGTGTCTTGGTAGGTTTCCTTTGTATTTCATATTGTTTTATAAATCTTTGGCAGTTGGGGATGTCAACTGCATTAGCATAGGATAAGGGTTGACTGGGCCAAGTTATCCTATCATTGTACGCCAAATGTCGGGCGGTTGGACTGTCAAGCGAAATTATAAGTGTGCAACCACCAACACTTACAAAGTGGGTTTTCTAGTGATAGTGTATTATGGAATCCTCTTGAGAGAAAAATCTGTAAAAGGTCAAGGTAATCTTAGTGCCAAGGTGGTACGAAATTGGAGTGTTTTTGTATTCACTTTAATAATACAAATTGGGAATTGGGTTTCCTGTAATCCTGCCTTGTGTTCTTTATTTTCGTGTTGCCTTTCTTGCATCTTTTGCTGCCTAAAAATGCCTAAGGATCTACTACGTTGTTGTTTCCTGCATTCGAGTTAAAGGCCGGACATGCTGAGATTTGGCCAAGTGTTGAAACAGGCTGAGTCAAGGCATTGCTTGATTGCTGCGCAGGGACAAACCTCGAACTGTCGACTGTTTAAAATCACCCCTTGTGATAATTGGTATCAGAGCAGAGCAGGTTCGAGACTCGAAATGGTGGCTGGTGGAAGCAATATCAACAATCTGCGGGAAAAGGTTGCAAGGCTGGAAGCATTGGTTGGTATGACGGATGATGTTACAGATCTGGTAGACTTAATTACTCAAATCCATGGTATGAAAATGGATTTGACACAATTTCAGCAAACTGTGGATGAGAACATGGCGGAATTACTATTTTTTGTGAGATGGTTAATATTCAGATTGCATATTTGAAAAACGAGAATGAGTTACTGTGGAGGGCTGTTGGCACAAGTATTGCTCAAAGGGGAACATACTGTCCTAAAGTTAGAATTCCAGAGACTAAGGAGTTTAATGGCGCAAGGAGTGCCAAGAAACTCAAAATTTTCTATTGGATATAGAGTAGTACTTTCATGTTGCCTGTGTGCAAGACGAGGACAAGGTTTCAATCACCACAATGTACTTAGTGGACGATACAAAATTGTGGTGGAGTACGTGCATGACAGACGATGTTAGTATTGAGCGTTCAAAGATTGACTGACGGGAACGATCAAAAAAAGAGTTGATGGATCAATTTCATCCTAGCAATATGGGTTGGATTTCTAGAGATAGTTTGAAAAAGTTAAGGCAAAATGGAATGGTAAGGGAATAAGTCAAGGACTTTTGTTCTTTAATGCATAATATAAGCAACATCTTCGAGGAAGATAAGTTGCATAATTTCCTCTATGAGTTGCAAATGTGGGCACATAAGGAACTCCGAAGGCAGAATATTAAAGACCTTCCTTGTTCCATTGCTGTTACAAATGCACTAGTAGATTTTCGGTTGGGTCGGGAGGATACTGAAATCTCTTCTAATCCAAAGTCTAAAAATAGGAATAGGGACAAGACAAATAAATTGAAGAAAAAAGGGAGCGACAAGGAAAATATTGTTGAGGGAAATCACAAAGAGAATGAAAAGCATGAGGCTGGAACTTTGAAATTAAAGGGACAACGTAGCAAATTTGATGGTTGTTTTATTTGCAACAGACCATGCTTAACGATGGATTGTCCAAGAATTGAAAGAATCACTGCATTGATTGCGGGCAGAGATGATCAGAGGAAAAGAAAGAAAAACTGGAGAGGTTGCTTATTGTTGTCCGCTGGTCCTTTTAAAAAATGCGAATAATGTTTCGTCAAGGATGAAGAATTCAAGAGGTAGGGTGCTTTGTTAGCCCCTCAGCTTAAATGATTGAAGATGGCATGGGTAAAACAAGAGATTTACATGACGGACCTTAGAACGATCCAAAACGGGGTTGACAACATGTTGACATGTGCGGGCAAGACATGACAAGTTCACAACATGGGTATGGCCATGGCAAGGCAAGGCAGAAAAACGCGAGCTAGGTAGTGTGGTCGACAAGATGGGCGTGTGGCATAGACAGGCATGCACACAAGGCATGCCACGAAGGGCAAGCACGGCTCAAAGACCTAGTGCAAAATTAGTCGATTGGTGCAAAAACTAGGCAGACGTGCGCTTTTGTTGCGCACATTCGTGCGGTTGGGCAGTTCCCTGATTTTCAACCTAGTTGGCTTAGATGTCTTGGGCGGTTTTCTTTGTATTTCATATTATTTTGTAAATCTCTGGAAGTTGGGATGTCAACATTAGCATAGGATAAGGCTGAGTGGGCCAAGTTGTCCTATCAGTGTAAGCCAAGTGTCGGGCAGTTGAACTGTCACACAAAATTATAAGTGTGCAGCCACCAACACTTACAAAGCGGGTTTTATTAGATAGAGTATTAGGGAATCCTCTTGAGAGCAAAATCGGTAAAAAGCGCAATGTGATCTTAGTGCCAAGGTGGTACGAAATTGGAGTGCTCTCGTATTCACTTTAATTACTAGTTGGGGATTTCCTGTAATCCTGCCTTGTATTTTTTATTTTTGTGTTGCCCTTCTTTCGTCTTTTGCTACCTAAAAACACCTAAGGATCTTACTATGTTGGTGCTGCCTAAATTCGAGTTAAAGGCCAAACATCCTGAGATTTGGCTAAGTGTTGAAATAGGGTGAGTTAAGACACTGCTTCACTGTCGCGCAGGGACAAACCTCACACCGTCAACTGTTTGAAAATCACCCTTGTGACAGTAATATTTACTCTTAAAGCTAGAAGAGGTTTAGAGTTTGATTATGCGTAACCAACCTTGCCAAGCTATAGGATCTGTGAAGCCATCTCGCTTCTTTCTATCTATCATAAGCGATGTCACGTGCGTCTGACCCTGCAAGCAAGATGTGATTTTATAAGTATGAGTTTACGTACTTCATCGTGCATTTTTACTCATCGTGGACAAGTAAAAGAATGTGTTAATGAGTTAGTTTAGCAACTACTAAATTTTTTTAATGCTTATTGTTTCTTTATTTGCAAGAAATTAATTATTTTAACTTCAACATCAATCTACAACAACCCTGCTCCTTTTTCCAATTTTGATACTCGAATGGGCGAACTCCCATAATTGTGACTATGTTATAATAAAATCTCATAGGTTAATCTTTCAACCACTATTACTCTTGCATATCTAAGTTGTGGTGAACCAAGATGAACAAATCATTCTCTTTCCACAAATAATAGGATAGCAAAAAGAGAAATGGAAGGTTATTAAATTTGTAACTAAAATTAACACAAACATATCTAGAGAAGATAGTAATTGATTAAACTTTGAATACAAGTGTCCCTCTATAACGTACATTTATACTAAATATATCCATGTTTTTCCATCTATTTAGTTTTTTCCTACTAGATAGCCTACAAAGACATTTTCATTCTAATCTACCTAGCCTTTTTATGTCAAAATAAGGTACTCAAAAAAGGAATTATATGTGTATACATATAAGGGCAGATGCATTGAAGAAAACAACACCAACCCAAGAACATATTAAGCAAGGGAGCTCTCTTTCTTGTTGTCACTATTCTTGCACTTGAGTATTTCTTTAATCTCAGCTTCTCTTTTAACAACAAAGTCAACCAAGTCCTTAAAGCTACGTGACCGGAGTGTACGCCTACTAGACCTTGCAGATAAAGGTTCACTGATCTCCGGCTCCTCTATCTCGGGGGCATACCTGAGGAATTGACAGTAAACCCTGCAGAAAAACACTATAAGTGCAACTGCACAAGTACCACCACAGATAACATATAGGCCCCAGAAGCTGCTTAGAGAAAGTCGAGTATCATCGACTTGATTGTTTTGTGAAGAGCATCCATTGTTTGATAGCCATTTGTCATGGATTCTTTGTAGTTCACCATTTTCTGACAGTTGAAGGATTGCAGTTGACAAATCAATAGACAAAGGAGAGTCCCTTTGAATGCCTGACCAAAGACAGTTAAGATCAGTCTTTAAGGAGTCCAGATCGCCTGTGCATAAAGCATAGTACCACTAGGAAATAAATATAAAACAATCAAACCTCTTTATAACAATCATCCTCTATAACAACATTTCACTATAAACAACCATGTTTTTTATGGAGCCCATGTTTCATGTTATGTTATACTATATGTTCTCTATAATAACATTTTGCTACAGCAGCCAAAAAATATCGGGATAAATAATGTTGTTATAGAGTCAAACCTCTATACACCAGTCGTCCTCTATAACAACATGACTCTATAACAACCATGTTTCTGTGGAACTGATCTATTATGCTATGTTATATTATATGTTCTCTACAACAACAATTCTCTATAGCAGCTAAAAAATATCGGGACACACAACATTATTATAGAGGTTTGACTGTAGTTTCCATTTTTTATTTTCCAATTTATTGAGTTCTATTTGTTCCTCTTCGTTGGGGGTGGGGGTGAAGGGCTATTCAAATCATTTGAAGCTTATTTACAGTTTTATGGAAAACTATCAACTCGACTCATTATAGCAAAGCAAAGGAAATACTTACGAAGCCCCATCCGCTCTTAGTGAACTCCTGCCCTACAGTCCTGAATATGCATTTGTTATTAGACAAAAACAACTTAACATAAGGGAGCTCGTCGACAATGGCAGCAACACCACCACCTTGTGGACCTTTCTGGAGCATACTGACATATTCATCTTCACTTTTTATTATTTGGAGCCGTGACTTTGGAACACGTAACTCCTCAATAAGATAAATGATCCATCCTGGACTCCTATAAGATCAGGGCTTGAGATTAAACTGTCAATTCCTTCAATTCTCGAAGACAACTTCTGCACTGTAAGGATAGATGTCAAGCTATGTGTATAGCTCGAATTGATAATTAAAACCAGAAGCACTTATGGAATATTGGCCAAGCAAAAAGTATTACTCTAATATTGGCAAGAGTGCTTTTTAAATTGATTAGTCAAACACAAACTGCTCTCTAAAAGTACTTACTTAAAAAGCACTTCTGACAAAAAATACTTTCCAGAATAAGCTGATTTTGGGCCAAAGAGGCTATTAAACGGCATACTGATACTCATTTCAAGAGATGTCGTAGCAGTAAGAGGTGCTAACCAGAAAACTGTAACAAGTTGTTGCCTCGGTAGACCACGGAATTCAGGATTCATCCGATGCTCAAGAATCCAAACAACAAATCCAACAACTTGTTACAGTTTTCTGGTTAGCACCTCTTACTGCTACGGAATCCAAACAACAAATCGAACAATGAGGAAGAATGCCCCAGTTACACACCACATTTGAACATTAAACGGTCTAAGGAAAGCCCATGAACTGGATTTGATCTCTTTGACAAGAGCAACTATGACGAGTTCAGATTCCATATACTCATTTCAAGAGATGTCGTAGAAGTAAGAGGTGCTAACCATAAAACTGTAACAAGTTGTTGCCTCGGTGGACCACGGAATTCAGGATTCATCCGATGCTCAAGAATCCAAAAAACAAATCCAACAAAGAGGAAGAATGCCCCAGTTACATACCACATTTGAACTATAAACGGTCTAAGGAAAGCCTATGGACTGGATTTGATCTCTTTGACAGGAGAAACTACGACGAATCCAGATTCCATATAAGGTTGTGTGAAGTCCACAATCCTTGTGCGATTTGTTGTAATTGCAATATCCCCAACAGCTGCATCATATTTCTAACAAACAAAATGAATCTTGGTAAGTGCTTTAAGAAAAGTTCTCATGATTTTATGTATTATGTCATACGACAGAGTAGGACACAACCGTTTTTACTTTAAGGCATAGATAGGATATTAGATTGGTAACGAATACAGAAAAGAAACTAAATTTTCTGATCATGCATATTTCACTTACCCTATGTAGAACAATAATGCTTTTAATCAGCATCAAGGATCTATATCACATTTCGGACATGTAAAATGTGAATATCATACTATCCTAAATTAGTTAGTGTTTCCATCACAACAAATCAGGATGCATAGATATTGAAGCTGAGTAGATATAGTCAGACTGGCCAGAGTATTTTTGTCATAAATCTTAGGTTGTTGAACATCGCAATAAATTCAAGTACTTACATTTTGTGCAATATCATACACTATGTTGTTGAATGAGGGGTTTCTTTTTCCATCTCCGATTAATATGTACACATGAGGGACAAGATAAGCCAACAAGTCTATTGCAGCCTCAAACACATCAATGCAATATCCTTTCACCCCGGAAGGTCCTTTGTCTTTTTTCACAAACTCTTCGAAAGTAACACAGAAAGGAACGTCAATTCGCAGAGGTTTGCCATTATTAGGAAACACCCATCCTCGAGGTCGTTTTCTAGTTTCTCCAGGCCATATAGCATTATATAGATGTTGGTTACTGGTTGAAGTGTTTGCAGGCTTTATGTATAAAACCTCTGGAGTTATAACAGAGAGACCAGAATTGTTTGACCAGTAACCTATCGTGCGTAATCCAGTTCCAACTAGATTAAGAACATCATATGATGGATGAATCAAATTCTTCTGAGGATCAAACTGAATCTGAACAGTTAGACCTGTGAAATTCATGCCAACAAGTATCTCAAATAATTTCTGTCATTAATCAAAAACTCAGAGGGATGACACTGTCACGACCCGACCCGACGGGCCGCGACTAACTGCCCTAATGACGTCATTATACTAACTTGTCACGCATAATCCAATTAACACTTAATGAGTCTGAAATCCGGCAGCATAACGCTGCAATAACAATATATGCCAGGGTAGGCAAGCCGACAAGGCTGCCTTTACCCCCGAATGTACCTGGCTTCTGAGGATTCACAACTAGCCAACATAATATAACAGGCAAGCTGACAAGGCTGCCAACAGATAACATCACATATACACGGGAACACCCCTAACATAGAGTACAATAATATGGCTGACCGAAACAGATTTCTGACCCTTACACCAGTGCAACCCACAACTGTCTACAGACCTCAACAAGAAGGATAACGACATATGACGGGACAGGGCCCCGCCGTGCCCCTAAATATACAAAAGTCAAAATAATAGGGTTCTGTACCCAAAATGACAAAGCTCGAATCAAAGGAGCTTCCCAACCCTTGAGTAGGAACCTAGGCACGAGGCTCACCAAGGCGAAAAGCGTACTGCGGGCATGAAACGCAGCCCCCCGAGGAAAGGGGGTCAGTACGAAATAATGTACTGAGTATGTAAACATGAAATAATGCAAATGAGATCATAAGTAGCCAATGGATAACAAGAGATCAGTATAAAATCAGGATTCAAATCCAACTGTGCCATAATAATAAAAGTCAGTTGCCTTATAAAAATGAGAGTCAAGTCAAGAAAACATGAGTGCATGTCCATATACATATATATATATATCTGTAATGTAACCCGGCCCACTAGTGCGGGACTCGGTGGAATCATATCATAACTCGGCCCATACTGAGACTCGGTGAAGTCATATCGTAACCCGGCCAATGTTGGGACTCGGTAAAGTCATATCTCATCTATGGATCCATCCTACGTAACCTAGCCCTTTAGTGAGAGTCTCGGTGAAAAATGCAAGGTTGTGCACGAACGTAACCCGGCCCGGGACTCGGTGAGGTGAAGTAGTAACACTTAGAACGAGTAGATATCATGAGTAACCATATGCAAGTAAAAATCATCATTTGACTCTCAATAAAATAATTATAATAATGTAATAATAAACTCTTTGCTGAAAAATCATAGGCACTTCTCATAACAATCATCTTTAGGAATTAAATTGTATAAGAATCAAGTACGTCCGCCGTACTTTCATTAAATCATGCCAAAAGAAAGAAGTAAGGGTTTCACATACCTTTTAGACGACCTAATCCACCCAATATTAGAATATGCCTCGTTATAGAACTTCAACCTATAATAATGGTAATACGTTCGTCAATTCTATGATTACTAGCATACTTTATATCGAATAACGACTTCTTATTCTATAAACATTCGGGCATCACTTCCCCTGTTTATACATGTTTCCACAACTTCCAAACGAGGCTAATAACATCAATAACCAAGCACCAAATAAAGGCACAACCAAAACAACAATAACGGAAATTTACACACCCACTTCTCATGTAAATTTAGCCTCTTAATCCACATTAAAAACAGCCCACAAAACAGTCCATGTTCCAACAACAACGAGGGTAGAATGTGAAGCCTTTCTACACCTTTCTACACCCTTATTCCTTTAGGACTTACATTAGCAATTACCACACTTAAACATGCATAATGGTGACTAAATTTTCAGCATTATAACACCACAAAACAGTCCCTAAAACAGTCCATTTACATCACAACATGTCCAACAATTTCATGCAAGTTCTTGGCCACAACATGTCATAATTCCATAACTCTTATCTTAATTCCTATAATCCAATTTCGTATTTCTATACTTCCATATAACTAATTCCAACTAAATCTCAATGTTTCCTTTCAATTTCATCATGCAATTAGTGATAATAATAACAACAATAACCAACGAATCCAACAACACCAAAATCTGTCCCAAATTGGCAACTAGCCCAAAATTGTCACATGCAATGCTTAAATTCCAATTTTTTCTTAACACAAATTCATTACCTTAATTCTAACAATATGAATTCCAATTATATCATAGAAAGAAGAATTTTTATACTTCAAATTCGTCTAAAACAGTCCACAATTTTCTGCCCACTGCTTGTCCGAAAATCCCCACTGTTTTGTAATTTTTCTCCTCTTTTTTGTTCACTTCTTCAACTCCAATTGACATGCAAGTGTTCTACAATGTTAAGCCATCTTCTCTACAAGTTTTTCTTCCAAAATTTCATCCCAAAAATTCCAAATTTCTGGGCAGATTTACGGCCAGCAGTGGTTGTTTTTGCCACTGTTTTTGGTGTTGTTTTGGCTTCCAATTTTTGGTGAAAATGTAGTCTAAGAAGAGGAGATAAAAACCTTAAATTTGGTTATGGGTGGAGGGGTTTTTCGGCTGGCTTGGAGGAGAGAAGAGAGGAGAGTTTTTGGTTAAGTTGGAATGAAAATGAAGATGAAGAGTGTAGGTTATAAAAAAATCTAAAATTTCTTATTACGCTTTGGCCCCCCAAGTTCTTCAATTAATAAATCTTAAACCCACTTCTTAATTCCCGAGAATTTCATAAAGCCTCATATCCTCAATGTCACAATTTTATAATACAATACTATTCCATAACTCCATTGGAATAAATTCAACTACTTGGATTAATTCTCGTCGTCACATGTATAGCACTAAAGAAAAACTATTCCGGGATAACATCCGTTTATACACTAATTTCCCGTATTAACATATGGAAGTGTTCCTTATATTCAATATCCGAATCTTACTTCCTTAATGACGTTCTTAATTATCGTCTTAATCTTACGAGGTGTAACATTCTTCCCCCCTCAGAAACATTCGTCCTCGAATGTTCATAATAAGTCTTATGCTAGAAAAATTTCGGCAGAGTCTCCTTTATAACTATGCCTATCCGCCTATATTCAGCAAACCAACAGATGCCACACAGGGCCACAATATACCACTCATATACAATTCCCAATTACCAGAATCAAATAAGGAGTTAAATTACATTACCTGGAGTCATAGGGAACAAGTAAGGATATTTCTTCTTCATTTCATCTTCTGCCTCCCAAGTCATTTCCTCCCTATTGTTGTTTCGCCACAATACCTTGACGGAAGACACATCCTTCGTCCGTAATCTCCTGACCTGGCGATCAAGTATGGCTATGGGATTTTCCTCATAAGATAACTCCTCTGTCACCTGGACATCATCTACTGGGAAGACTCTGGAAGGATCACCAATACACTTACGCAGCATAGATACATGCAAGACTGGATGTACCGCCTCCAATTCAGATGGTAGATCCAACTCATAGGCAACCTTGCTTATCCTACAAATGACCTGGTAAGGCCCGATGTACCTTGGGCTAAGCTTCCCTTTCTTGCCAAACCTCATCACACCTTTCATGGGTGACACCTTTAGGAACACCCAATCATCAACCTGAAACTCTAAATGTCGACGTCGATTATCAGCATATGACTTCTGTCGACTCTGTGCTGCTAATAACCTCTCCTGAATGAGTTTCACCTTATCAACGACTTATTTGAACCATGTCTGGGCCGATCAACTTAGTCTCACCTACATCAAACCAACCAATAGGTGACCTGCACTTCCTCTCATACAAAGCCTCATACGGTGCCATCTGGATGCTAGAATGGTAGTTGTTGTTATAAGCAAACTCAATAAGTGGTAAATGGTCATCCCAACTACCTCTGAAGTCAATAATACAGGCCCTCAGCATATCCTCTAATGTCTGGATAGTACGCTCTGCCTGCCCGTCCGTCTGAGGGTGAAATATTGTGCCGAGACTCACCTGTGTCCCCAATCCCTTCTGGAATGATCTCCAGAAGTTAGCTATAAACTGAGCTCCTCGGTCTGATATAATAGATGTGGGAACCCCGTGCAGTCTCACTATCTCCCTGATGTACAGCCTAGCATAGTCTTCAGCTGAGTAAGTAGTCCTAACTGGAAGAAAATAGGTTGATTTCGTCAGCCTATCCACGATAACCCATATGGAATCACACTTCCGCTGAGTGCGAGGTAAGCCTGTAATGAAGTCCATATTGATCACTTCCCACTTCCAAGTCGAGATCTCGATCTCCTATAATAATCCACCAGGCTTCTGATGCTCAACCTTAACCTGCTGACAATACGGGCACTGGGCAACAAATTCTGCGATGTCTATTTTCATGCCATCCCACCAATACAAGCATCTAAGGTCATGGTACATCTTCGTCGACCCTGGGTGAATGGAATAATGGGCATTGTGTGCCTCTCCCATAACCTGTTGTCGTAGACCTGCAACATCAGGTATACATAATCTGCCCTCATACCTCAGCACATCATCAGGTGTAACCTCAAATAAAGTTTTTCCCTTTCGGAGAGCTGCATCTCTATACCGGGACAGAACAGGATCCTCATACTGACGTTTCTTTACCTCTTCCACGATATAGGACTCAGCAACATCCCGAATAAGAACCCCGCTATCTCCCGAATCTGCCAACCGGACTCCAAGACTCGCTAGCCTATGTATCTCATGAACCATCTTACTTCTGTCTGGCTGCACATCTGTCAAGCTACCCATGGATCTATGGCTAAGAGCATCTGCCACAACATTGGCTTTTCCCGGGTGGTACAAGAGGTCAACATCATAGTCCTTTAGCAACTCTAACTACCGCTTCTGCCGTAGGTTCAACTCCTTCTGCTTAAAGATATATTGGAGACTCTTGTGATACGTATAAATATCAACATGAATCCCATACAAATAATGTCTCCAAATCTTCAAGGCATGAATCACCGCTGCTAGCTCCAAATCATAAGTGGGATAATTTTTTTCATGCTTTCTGAGCTATCGGGAGGCATAAGATATAACTTTCCCATGCTGCATCAACACACAACCTAGCCCAATGCCTGAAGCATCACAATAAATGACATAACCATCCGATCCCTCAGGAAGAGTCAGAACTGGAGCCGTAGTCAACTTATCCTTCAACAACTGGAACTGTGCTCACAAGCATCCGTCCACTGAAACTTAGCTGCCTTCTGGGTTAGCCTAGTCAAAGGCGCTGTGATTGAGGCAAACTTCTCCACAAACCTTCTGTAATACCCTGCTAGCCCCAGAAAATTGTGTACCTCAGTAGGTGTCGTAGGTCTGGGCCAAGTATTCACCACCTCAATATTTTGTGTATGCACCTGAATACCATCAGCCCCGATAATATGCCCCAAGAAAGCCACTGAAGTCAACCAGAACTCACACTTGGAAAACTTGGCATACAACTGCTGGTGCTGGAGGACCCTAAGTACCGTCCTCAAGTGGTCTGTATGCTCCTGCTCTGAACGGGAATAAACCAGGATATCATCAATGAATACAATGACGAACATGTCTAAGAACGGCCTGAATACCCGGTTTATCAAATCCATAAACATTGCTGGAGCATTGGTCAGTCCAAAAGACATCACCCTAAACTCATAATGTCCATATCGAGTTCTGAATGCTGTCTTTGGAATATTTGCCTCCCTTACCCGCACCTGATGATAACCTGACCGCAAGTCTATCTTTGAGAAGCACTTAGCACCCTGCAACTGGTCAAATAAATCATCAATCTTGGGAAGGGGGTACCTGTTCTTGATGGTTACCTTGTTCAGCTGCCTATAATCCATACATATCCGCAGCGATCCATCTTTCTTCCTCACAAATAACACTGGTGCTCCCTATGGAGATGTACTCGGCCTAATAAAGCCTTTCTCCAACAAGTCTCTCAGCTGCTCCTTCAGCTCTGCAGGTGCCATTCCATAAGGAGGAATGGATATAGGTTGGGCACCTAGTAATACATCTACACTGAAATCTATCTTCCGCTCTGGAGGGAGACCTGGAAGATCATCTGGGAATACATCCGGAAACTCACTAACTACCGGAACTGACTGAAGAGCCGGTACATCCGCTTCTGTATCATGCACCCGAACCAAATGATAGATACAACCTTTTCTGACCATCTTCCTTGCCTTGAGGTATGAAATAAACTTACCTCTCGGCGATACTGCATTCCCTTTCCATTCTATAACTGGCTCGCCTGGGAACTGAAATCGAACCAACTTCTCCCTACAATCAACGTTGGCAAAACAAGAAGCCAACCAATCCATGCCCATAATGACATCAAAGTCGGCCATATCCAACTCTATCAAATCTGCTTAAGGTATGACGTCTATATATCACCACCGAACAATTTTTATACACACGCTCAGCTAAACTGAATCTCCTATCGGTGTAGCTACCTCGAATGATTTTATCAGCTCAGATTCTATCCATATTCTATTAGCAACAAGAGGGGATATGTAGGACAAGGTGGAACCTGGATCTATCAAAGCATATATATATTACAGAAAAAGACCGATAGTATACCTGTAACAACATCTGGTGACGCCTCCTGATCACATCTACTAGCCAATGCATATATGCGGTTCGAAGGACCGCCGGAACTAGAAACTCTGCCATGACCTCTACCACGGCTTGCTGGCGTCTAAATACCCCACCCAGTGGGGCGCATAGCTATAGATGACGATGAACCAGCACCCGACCCCGTTGGCCGAGCCATCCCACCTGAACCACCCATGTTGGGACACTCTCTCATCATATTCCCCTGATGGCCGCAAGAAAAGCAAGCACCTATGGTCGAACGACATTCCCCAATATGAATCTTACCACACTGAGAGCACCGAGGATAAGGTGGCCTCAACTGACTAGAGCCCCTATTCTGCTGAGAACCCGAAGCCTTGAAGTTCTGGCCGGCTCCTGAATACCCGGGACGATCGACCCTCCTGCCCGTAGACTGTAGAGGAGCACTCTGTGCTGGCTGAGATGAATATCTTACCTGCTGCTGGAACTGTCTGCCTCGAGACTAACCGGAATAAGCTGCCGACCTAGCCCTCTTATGCTAGTCCCTGTCATGACCTCTGTCTGGCTGTCGGTCCTCAACCCCCTGTGCGTATGCCTGGATACGAGCAATATCCATACCCGGCTGAAGAGCCACCGCCATACGACCATCGATCAGATAATGGTCCAGCCCCATCACAAAGCGATGCACCCTGTCTGCCATATCTGCTACAATAGTGGGTGCGTATCTGGCCAATGAATCAAACTCCAGGCTATACTCACGAATAGTCCTGCCATTCTGCCTCATCTGTAAGAATTTGTCCACTTTAGCTCTCCTCATCTCTGGAGGCAAGAAGTGACCAAGGAAGGCCTCTGTAAACTCATCCCATGTAGTTGGAGGAACATCATCTCCCCTGGACAACTCCTAAGACTCATACCAGTTTGTAGCTATATCCCGCATCCTATACGAAGCCAACTCTACAAACTCAGTCTCTGAAGCCCTGATTACCCTCAAGGTATGTTGCATCTGTCGGATAAACTCTTGCGGGTCCTCCTCGGGCTGAGACCCAAAAAACTCTGGAGGGTTACAACTCAAGAAATCACGAACCCTCAAACTCCTGGTCCCTGTCTGCGGTTCTGCCCTGCCACCAATCTAGTCAACAGCTGAACTGCATCTCTCAAGGCTCTGTCCTCTGCCCCCGGCTGAGGAGCTGGAGGCTCAGGTGCTGGGGCCTCGAAAACTAGTGATGTTGCCCCCTGAACTGGAGCCTCTGGTGGTGGCAATGAAGCAGAGCTCGCCGATTGGGGCACAGTCTCCGGCATAGATTGAGTACGGGACCTGGTAACTCTCTGAATCCGAATAGTATCTCCCGCTGTAGGCTTGCCCTTCTGGGCTGCTATCGCCTTCTTCGGAGGCATAGCTGTAAACATAGTAAGTCGTCAGAAAGGGATTATCCTAATAACATAGCTCTATTGCACGATCTAAGAGATGAAAGAATAGAAACCAATCCTAAATGCCCTGCGGCCTCCTGCGTATAAGTATGGTGCACAACATACCCATACGCAAGACTCTACTAGACACGGTCTGTAGACATTCTGAGGACTAACTGCTCTGATACCACTTTTTGTCACGACCCGACCCGTCGGGCAGCGACTAACCGCCCTAATGATGTCATTATACTAACCTGTCACACATAATCCAATTAACACTTAATGAGTCTGAAATCCGGCAGCATAACGCTGTAATAACAACATATGCCAGGGTAGGCAAGCCGACAAGGCTGCCTTTACCCCCGAATGTACCTGCCTCCTGAGGAGTCACAACTAGCCAACACAATATAACAGGCAAGCCGACAAGGTTGCCAACAGATAATATCATATGTACACGGGAACACCCCCAACATAGAGTACAATAATATGGCTGACCGAAACAGATTTTTGACCCTTACACCAGTGCAACCCACAACTGTCTACAGACCTCTACAAGTAGGATAACGACATATGACGGGACAGGGCCCCATCGTGCCCCTAAATATACAAAAGTCAAAATAATAGGGTTCTGTACCCAAAATGACAAAGCTCTGAATCAAATGAGCTTCCCAACCTGCTGAGTAGGAACCTAGGCCTGAGGTTCACCAAACTGAAAACATGTACCTGCGGGCATGAAACGCAGCCCCCCAAGGAAAGGGGGTCAGTACGAAATAATGTAATGAGTATGTAAACATGAAATACTGCAAATGAGATCATAAGTAGCCAATGGATAACAAGAGATCAGTATAAAAATCAGGATTCAAATCCAACTGTGCCATAACAATAAAAGTCAGTTGCCTTATAAAAATGAGAGTCAAGTCAAGAAAACATGAGTGCCTGTCCATATACATATATATATATATCTGTAACGTAACCCGGCCCACTAGTGCGGCACTCGGTGGAATCATATCATAACCCGGCCCATACTGGAACTCGGTGAAGTCATATCGTAACCTGGCCCATGCTGGGACTCGGTAAAGTCATATCCCATCTATGGATCCATCCTACGTAACCCGGCCCTCTAGTGAGGGTCTCGGTGAAAAATGCAAGGTTGTGCACGAACGTAACCCGGCTCGGGACTCGGTGAGGTGAAGTAGTAACACTTAGCACGAGTAGATATCATGAGTAACCATATGCAAGTAAAAATCATCATTTGACTCTCAATAAAATCATTATAATAATGTCATAATAAACTCTTTGCTGAAAAATCATAGGCACTTCTCATAACAATCCTATTTAGGAATTAAACTGTATAAGAATCAAGTACGTCCGCCGTACTTTCATTAAATCATGACAAAAGAAAGAAGTAAGGGTTTCACATACCTTTTAGACGAACTAATCCACCCAATATTAGAATATGCCTCGTTATAGAACTTCAACCTATAATAATGGTAATACGTTCGTCAATTCTATGATTACTAGCATACTTTATATCGAATAACGACTTCTTATTCTATAAAAATTCGGGCAGCACTTCCCCTGTTTATACATGTTTCCACAACTTCCAAACGAGGCTAATACATCAATAACCAAGCACCAAATAAGGTCACAACCAAAACAACAATAAAGGAAATTTACACACCCACTTCTCATGTAAATTTAGCCTCTTGATTCACATTAAAAATAGCCCACAAAACAGTCCATGTTTCAACAACAATGAGGGTAGAATGTGAAGCCTTTCTACACCTTTCTACACCTTTCTACACCCTTATTCCTTTAGGACTTACATTAGCAATTACCACACTTAAACATGCATAATGGTGACTAAATTTTCAGCATTATAACACCACAAAACAGTCCCTAAAACAGTCCATATACATCACAACATGTCCAACAATTTCATGCAAGTTCTTGGCCACAACATGTCATAATTCCATAACTCTTATCTTAATTCCTATAATCCAATTTCGTATTTCTATACTTCCATATAACTAATTCCAACTAAATCTCAATGTTTCCTTTCAATTTCATCATGCAATTAGTGATAATAATAACAACAATAACCAACGAATCGAACAACACCAAAATCTGTCCCAAATTGGCAACTAGCCCAAAATTGTCACATGCAATGCTTAAATTCCTATTTTTCCTTAACTCAAATTCATTACCTTAATTATAACAACATGCATTCCAATTATATTATAGAAATAAGAATTTTTATATCTCAAATTCGTCCAAAACAGTCCACAATTTTTTGCCCACTGCTTGTCCGAAAATCCCCATTGTTTTGTAATTTTTCTCCTCTTTTTTGTTCACTTCTTCAACTCCAATTGACATGCAAGTGTTCTACAATGTTAAGTCATCATCCCTACACGTTTTTCTTCCTAAATTTCATCCCAAAAATCCCAAATTTCTGGGCAGATTTACGGCCAGCAGTGGTTGTTTTTGCCACTGTTTTTGGTGTTGTTTTGACTTCCAATTTTTGGTGAAAATGTAGTCTAAGAAGAGGAGATAAAAACCTTAAATTTGGTTATGGGTGGAGGGGTTTTTCGGCTGGCTTGGAGGAGAGAAGAGAGGAGAGTTTTTGGTTAAGTTGGAATGAAAATGAAGATGAAGAGTGTAGGTTATAAAAAAAATCTAAAATTTCTTATTACGCTTTGGCCCCCCAAGTTCTTCAATTAATAAATCTTAAACCCACTTCTTAATTCCCGAGAATTTCATAAAGCCTCATATCCTCAATGTCACAATTTTATAATACAATACTATTCCATAACTCCATTGGAATAAATTCAACTACTTGGATTAATTCTCGTCGTCACATGTATAGCACTAAAGAAAAACTATTCAGGGATAACATCCGTTTATACACTAATTTCCCGTATTAACATATGTAAGTGTTCCTTATATTCAATATCCGAATCTTACTTCTTTAATGACGTTCTTAATTATCGTCTTAATCTTACGAGGTGTAACAGACACATTCAGAGCGGTTCCATTGGTCCCACGCAAACTAGGGTCATCAGAGAAAGTGACATTTCCACCATTCTTGAAGAAAAGGTCGAGAGAATGGGCAACCAACCAAACTGTATCATAAGCATAGAGTGCATAAGAATTAAAACTTGAACTTTTTTTATACTCTTCAAATATTTCCATCGAGATGCAAATGTCTTTTTCTGATCAAAATCTGGAGTGTGATAGCAAAGCGCGATAACCCCTTGTATTAGGTCCATATTATCTTTGTTAACTGAATCTGATGAATCCAAAACAGATGGAAGCCAATCAGTAGCAATCCAAACATAGCCACTACTCATCATTCCCAAAAAAATTTCCTTCGAAAAAAATGATAGTCCAGTATCAGGATTTACATGAACAATATAAACTCGTGCCTCCATAAGGCTCACACTAACTAACAAGTCGTCGATATCACTCTTAGTAACTCCAGGAGAAAACACTGTTTTATAAGAGATCTTGGCCCGCTTCTTTGTGAGGGCATCACCCAACACAGATATTCGGTTTCTACCATTATCATCATCAACAAATATGGCATTAACCTCCTTCCATCCATAATAATCAACCAGATCAGCTATAGCATACATTTGGAAGTAATCATTTGTGACAGTTCTAAAAAAATATGGGTACTGCAGAGAGGAAAGAGTAGGATCAGTTGCAAAAGACAAAAGCGGGACACGAAGTTCATTCACTACATGATAAATGACATATGTTATTCCTGAGGATTGTGGACCCACTGCAGCAACTACTTCTTTCTCCATCAGCTGCAAAGCAAGGATGTCTGTCAAATATTAAGAGGGGTACACGAGTAAAAGCAATAGATACAGGCAAGGTAAATAACTTAAATGTGACTGGAACACTAACATCGGCGAAGGTTCTTTTCTATAAGCAATCTTTTATCAAGACTGTGGCCACCCCGGTGGGTCAAGCAGGACTGATAGGCTTATTAGTTGGTGAGCTTCTGAAGATGAGGTGTACATGACACCTCTGGAGAATCCTATGTTGGAATGGGAGAGGAAAGTGAAGAGTTTTATCAGACATAACTCAAGTTTAAATGGTACGCGCGCTTTTGGGGCTCGATGTAGCGCAACCCGAAAGACAAATCCATGTGGCCTAGGCCCAAAGCAGAAAATAAGTCCCATGGTCTTGGGTTATGACAAATATGGTAACAGTCTGTACTCCCTTAGTACAATGGTAGGGCAAACGTCAACTAGAACGTTGAGTCCCCAAGGGGGTGTATGTGATGCCCCCGACGGAGGGTGGGCTAATGAGGGCGAGTCAAGCATGACTAGCAGGCTTCTGAAGATGAGATGCACATGACACCTTAGGAGAATTCCACGTCGGAATGAGAGAGGAAAGTGAAGAATTTTACAAGGCATAGCTCAAGTTCACATGGTACGCTCGCTTTTGGGGCTTAATGTGGCGCTACTCGAAAGGCAAATTTGTGTGTGCCTAGGCCCAAAGCGGACAATACGTACCATGGTCTTGGGTCACGACAAAGACATTGAAATATTCCAAAATTCTGAAATAGGCCATAAGCTAAACCTTGCTTTTGCATTTCCTAATAGTGGAAGTACTGCCTCATGGTCCATTTCCTAGTCTAAATCGATTTGTGATAGTTTACACTTTTCAAAAAAACTCTTTGAATACTCCATTGCACCCTTCTCCCTGGTACCACCAGGTCAACAATGTTTTAAAATTAAGTAGAAGGAAAGAAATACCTTCACCCCCTTAAATATGACCAATTTAATTAGTCTAAAATTTACACATAAAATAGGGAACAACACAATCATGGATAAAGCTGCAGTTAAGTAAATTGGCCATAAGATATCATGTAGACGCCAATACTACTGAGAATTAAGTTGAAATCTGAGACTTAATTTTCTTTAATACAGACAAGAAAATTATGGTGTACAAAAGCCTTTACCATCAATAGTGCCAATGAATCCACTGCAATTTGTATCCTACAATACGACGTTCAATTTCGTCCCACTGAGTACGGTATAATCATCATTAACATCGTCAACTGCAGCTAGAACCGCTGGCATTACAGAACATCCGATTACTGAATTTACTGTGAATAAAGCTCCAAAATTCACCACTCTTGGCCTAAACAAGGAAGAGACATTGGTATTCCCAGTCCCACCAAGAACTGCCATAGGCACCCATATACATGAAATAAACAAGAGAAATACTCTCCTCTTCACTCGGGCCTCCAATTAGTTGCGCCTATGGGTTCAGCAGAACCCATTAGCTTTGGCGCAGATTTTGTATTAGTGTTAAAAAAGAATCACTTAATAACTATAAATAATTTATCAAGAACTCGGTAATTTTCTTTTTCTAGAATCTACAACTAATAAACTCAAAAGCATAGCTCTGCTTCTGCCAGCAAGTGACTGAGGATCAATTCACCTCACTGTTTCTCCAAGAACCCAAGCTCCTGTCAATAGAACCCAAGCTCCTGTCAATAGAACCCAAGCTCCTGTCAACAGATGCAATATTAATAACAACAATATACACAATGAAATTCCATAAAGTGGGGTTTTGAGAGGTTAGAGTGTACGCAAGTCTTATCCTATCTTGGAAGGTAGACAGGTTATTTCTGGTAGAGCAGATGCAATATTAATATGAAGTTTAAATCCCAGATCTTGAAGATAAAAAATTTAAGATTTTCAGCAAGGGTCCTCAAAAAGATAAGAAGTTGACAAAATAAGGAGTTCCAATGTGAGCCTCACAGCAGGAATCTAAACATAGATGCCCCATTACTGTCAGCAATTGTCCTAATTTGAAAATTTATCACAAGAAAACAACAAAAAGTACAATATAACACTTGGTCCAATATGATTTGATTCCCAATTGAGAAAGAATAAAAATCACCCCAAACACAAGCTTAGACAAGGTAATCTATATCCTAAAATAAACTACTACTATTATTGTTCTACAGAGTTCAATAAGTCAACCACTATAGTCATACAAGCTACTCACATGTGTAGACTAATTAAAAGTAATTAATTAAAGAACAAGGTTATAATAAAATAAAGAAACAAGATGTAAGAATAAGCGTTCAAACTTTGCCTTGGGATTCATGTTGACAGATGAATAAATTAAACAAAAGAATAAAGAAGTATATCTTAATTGTAATTACCTGAAATCCATTAATGGACACAGCATTACAACTTGAAACCTGTATGAATATAATCTTCTCATATATATAGACACACAAGTCAATGTGTATGTGAGCGTGGACAAGGGAACAATATATTATTTTATTATGGAACAAGAAAATGAAAAAATGAAGAGCACCTTTCAAGGACACTTGGACGGAGTAAAAGTCTAGGAACATTCTTGCAAGGTCAGTAAAGAATGATTCTTTTTGCCTCACACTCAACGGTACTAATAAGATTCGTTTCGTTTGATATATTAAATCAAATAATTATGATATCAAGTTCTAAGCTGAGTTCTATCGAAAGCAGTCTCTTTATCGCACGTAGAAATAAGATTTGCATATATTATATCTTTTTTAAATTCACTTATAAAAATACATTGAGTATATTGTTGTAATTATTAATATCGAGTTCGAGTCTTGTAATGAAGAATTTTTAATAGAATAATTCACCTAAATTTGAGTTAGCTGAGTCAGTAGATACCACATACCAAATATTCATTCGAAAAGAACAAGAGAAGGAATAATTATGATATAAAATCTGGTATTGTTTGATTCTTTTCGGTCTTTGGTTTCTATTTCAAATCCTACGTAACTAATTCTGATATAATTTGCTACTACATCAGCTGTACATACTATTAACATGGAATAACAATATACATGAATTAAACCCCAAAAGATAAAATTACTCATCACCATCTTTTAATTTTATTACATCTAAAAAATAAACTCATATTTTAATTCTTACTTTAATTATTTTATTCTTAGTACAAAAAATCAAACAAACCATAAATTAATGTTTGGATTACTGATCTATATTTTACAATTTGTGCCTAACTTATTTCTAAAAAGTAAACAGCTCCTAATATACAAATTGTATATATTGTTATTACTTATTATATTTTAGCTACTCTATAATTTGAATTTTATAAAAATTGTATTCTTAATAATGAATTTGTATTGATGCAATGAATTTTAATTTTATTGACTTGAAAATAGTGGATCCGCACAATACAAGTAACTAATTTTCCTAGAGTATTTAGTGAGCTTGCATAATCACACCAATCACGGTTGTGATGGAGTAGTAAATATTCTTTCATTAGAAATCTCGGTTCGAGTTCCTCTGGGTACGGAATCATGTTTGTTAGGGAGCCCTTATCCGCCTCAATGTAGGACTTCCCGACGTGAATCCGTATTTAATCGGGCTCCGATGCAGATACCGGAAACCGAGAGGGAAACTAGAAAGAAAAAAAACTTGCATAATCACCTATTTAAATTATTACGGTTGAAATGTTGTCACGTCATCAACCTGTTTAAATTTAATTCGAGTCCATCGGATAATGTTTTAACTGGGGCCTACTTGCCTGTGTGAAACATTCCCAAAGGCTTTGTCCAAGTCTACCATTATTTTCCAAATATCCCTTTGATAACCAATTGAGCTGCTCAAGCGGACTTGTCCAAGTCTACCATGTGATACATATGTTGGGAGTTTTTTCAAAAAATCTGGATAGGTAAGGTAATGAATAATCATTCGTGATAAAAAAGAGTCTATTTAATCTTTATTTTTTTGTATAAAAAAATATTTACTTATTAAATTAAGAAAGAATTAATCTTACTTTTTCAGATTTATCTTTATTAAGTGTTAGATGATCAAATCTCAATACCTATTTAATTAGGAGCATTTTAAATCAAATTACATACTTTTGCCTAAAATTTAGTATTTCTTTAAGAGATATGCAAATAGCTAAGTGGTCACTCTTTTTTTAGCTGGAGGGAGTACTAGATCTTCGATGAATATTTTTTTACATTCAAATTATAAAGAATTATGTTCAAGAATTTAAGCGCTCTTTCTCTAGATATATATATATATCGGGTAAAAAGAATTAAACTATCAACAAAATTTAATTGACTATAAAGGTCATTATCTTATTTACCAGGTTATCCCACGAAGTTTGCTATACAGATTTTGCCTATTATTCCATGTAAAAAGAAAAATTATTGTCAACGCAAAAAATGAGTTACTATCTGAGAAATCATGTGATGTCAACGCTTTATGAATTTTGTAGTATGTCGGGACATTGTATAACAAGTTCAATATATATATATATATATATATATATATATATATATATATATATATATCAAGACAGAGTGGTCTTAATATTAGTTATCGAATGGGTATCCCCTTAACTAATGACCTAGGTGTTCCTCTTTTCACCTCTTGGGTCACTTCTTCCCATTTGTTCCCTAGTTATATTATTGAAGAATATCAAAAGAAGTTGCCTGAATGGACAGCAAAGATTTTATCTATTGCAGGTTGGTATTGATCAGGTTAATTGACATATGATCAGTTAAAGTTTCTGTTGCGTTGTTAGATGGAGAATGGGATATTTCATATGTTACTCATTTTCTTGACATGTCTCAAATAAATTATCTCTGATAATGTTATATGTAATAAAAAGTTTAGTACTAAATCGGCGATGAGATTGCATGTGGTGACATTACTAGACCATATGACGGGCTATGGAATAATATATGGAGCTTCGCATTTCCGAGAAGTTAAATTATTGCATATGGTTGTCAGATATAATAAATTCCTATCAAATGAACTTATATTTACCAAACTAATAGTCACTACTAAAAACAGGTCAAAAATTGAGGGACAAAGTCAGTTTTCATGTGCTCTTTTTTTATTTTATATAAAGTCAACGGTCAATTTTCGAAATACATCATCAATTTAATATGCTATTTATTTTTTGCCAAAAATAAAAATAAGAAACCGACGGATTCTGTCGTTTTATATAAGAAATAAATAAAAATTATTTTTAGAAAGCCGACTCTTTCGTTAACTTAATTAATAAAATATTTTGTAAAAACATAGCTAAACAAATAGTTGTATGAACTTGATGCAACTGTTTCTTGGATGAAGATCCATTTGACACACATATATTTTGATACCAAAAAGGAAAAACCCATAGTAACTAATTAGTTATTTATTGTACTACCTCTGTTTTAAAATATTTATCTGGTTTTGACTTGGCACGGAATTTAAGAAAATAAAATAGACTTTTAAATCATGTGATTGTTAATTAAAGATATATAGAATATACCAAAGTGTCTTTTAATCTTATGGTCTTCAACATATCATGTGAAAAGGTCGAATAAACGTGTATTGCCAAAAAAGGAATGAGATATTCTTTTTGAAATAATCTAAAATTAAAAATAAGACAAATATTTTGAAACAGGGGAGTAGCTTTTATTAGTTGTTGATAATGCTCATGAAACGTGAATTCCTCATGTACCAAGAGAATGATCTACCACTTGCAAGTTTACTATCCTCAATGTTAAATTTATCAATAATATATTTAAGTACTTTTATTTACTTTATTTCATTTCTAAACTAATTCAAAGTATAAATAGCCTTAATGCAAGGCTCACATTCAGGTCGCTACTCCCAAGGGTCTTAGGGGCACATTGACTAGTTGCCCCAATCCAGCAGATGTATTATAGGAGTACTTTTAAAAGCCATACAAATGTATACAATCTCCAAACAAATGTCACAAAATTAGGAATTTTGTCTTCTCTTTTACACAATCTTAATTGTTGTCGTCTCAGTCCCATTTGTCGGGCGCCACCAATCACCACTGCTCCTCTGGAAAATCACCACTACTCCTCTGGAAAATCACGGGAGCTTCACTGAAAAATCATATCTTAATCCGTTCTTTCTTCTTCACTGGAATTTTTTTCCGCCAGAGTTATCTGACACGGCTTCCATAACTTCTCTCCATATACACTTGTATATCATTGCATATTATTGTATGTCATGTGTGTATCAATGTATATACTTGATATACGCAGGATATACAATGACAAACACAAGACATACACGTGTCATACGCGAACATCCACGGATATATTCAATTGTGTGTTCCTTGTATATTATGTATCCTTGGTAAGGAAGTCATAACATGAAAATCAGTTAAATAAATTTGTGAGGCTGGGTGGTTAAGTAATCTCTTAGTGACTATTCCAATTAAAATAAAATCAAAATCTTTTGAGTTTATATATTGTGGTTGTAACAATTGCTATGAGATGGAATTATTTATGTACGTACATTACGTGAAGTCAGAAGTGAATCTGATCAATTCACAGACTAAAAGAAACATTGAAGGGATCGGCATTTTTTATGTCACTTTGAGAAGATCAACAATGATGGTAACCCAGCCTATGTGATTGGAGATCCCATGAATTAGGTTCATATGGGTAATAACAAATCATTAGTTGTGTCACGATCCAAACCGGAGTGTCATGACAGGCACCCGAATCTTACTTGCCGAGTACCACTAATCATATAATTAACATCTAACCATAATCAATCATGGACACGAGGACCGTTACCAAATATCCTGCTGACACATGGTAACAATAAACTGGAAATGTACTAGGTAAACTCTTGCAAACGGAAGAACCCAACCTATGCATATATACGTACTAGGACTGACAAATCCATAATGACTACTATACACAGGACAACTGTCTACAAGACTCTAAAGGGTACGTAACATCATAAGGTCGGGACAAGGCCCCGCCATACCCCTATGCATATCCAAAATATCATACCACGATTAGACTGCAACTCTGGAACAAATTGAGTGCTCCAACATCAGCTGAACCAACAACCCACTAGTGCAGACCGTCACCCTGTTTACCTGAGCCTGCGGGGATGAAACGCAGCGTCCCCAGACAAAAAGGATGTCAGTACGACTAATGTACTGAGTATGTCAGGCATGAAAAAATAGCATAATAAAGACCTGAAAGTAACATGAGACAAGAAATAACCAATCAGTGGAGAATGCCTCTGAGGGTCATAATATGCATAAGTACTATATCTGTACAGAATGTCTCTGAGGGCCATAATATGCATAAGTACCATGTCTGTGCGGAGTGCCTCTGAGGGCCATAATATGCCTAAATGTCATGCATCATGCGGTTATACATATACATATGTGTTTATAACGTCATCAAGCCTCTGTGGGCATTCCATCATATCATATCGGCCTCTGTGGGTATAATGATTATCGTGTATATCTGTATCAGCTGCAGGTGGTGTGCATATATAACGCCTTCCCTTTTCCCATGCCCCATACATATATAATGCATACATATAGTAGAGTATATAACTCTTTTGTGGTCAAGGTATGTACATGAATATAATGCATGTATGATATGATAATAAGACACTAAAAGTTTGTCGGAGTGATGTAATGTCGCTTCACCTCCGATTAACATTATGAACACTAACATCTTTTCCATATACCTCAATAAGGATTTAGGAACATATTTAGACATGCTTTGACAATAGGAATGAATAACATGAACATTCTTAACTACTAAGAGTAGAATCATTTATGGACAATATCACGTTTACATTTCGTAACTTAGAACATGCCAAAAGAAAGAAGGATTTGTCTTAACATACCTCTAAGTCAACCTTTCGATTAATATGGAAGAACAACTTCCTTCACCAATTAAGCTTAATAAATGAGGTCCAGCTCCTATACACCATATATGAAGGAACCTTCGTCTTAATCACAATACGAAAAAAAACTAAGCTTGCACGTGTACTATGATCTCTCCAAAGGAAGATTCATCCCAGAACCTTGGTAATACCTTTTGGGATGATGGGGGATCTGTTAAAGGGAGTTTGGGAGCTTAGGAGATCTATTTGGGAGTGAGAAATGAACTGGAATTCTCTGTCACCATTTTATATAAATTCAACACCGTCTCACACAGCTCGCGTTGCGAAATCCCTTTGGTCCGGACAGTCCATAACAAAATGCTCATAACTTTCTACTCGGATATCGTATCGACGGGCGATTTGCATAATTGGACACTAGACCCGTAGATCTTCGATTCGGTGGGTGGATCACCTCTTAAAACTAATTATATTGGGAGTAATGCTCTGAGGAAATTTACTCATATTGCTGCCAAGAATTTAACATTGCTGCTCATTGCTTCTCCGTAGTAGTATGTAGTTATCTACTTGAAATGATAAGTTTATGCTAGAATAAATTATTCACGTTACTACTCTTAGTAAATACTAAGTGCTGCACCTTTTTCTCTTTTATTTGGACCCCTTTTGTTATCATTTTTATGCAATAAAGTGTATTAATCACTTTACACATGTAATTTTTTTTTTTTTTCCCCCCCCCCCCCCCCCCCCCCCCATGATTCACACTATATGACTCATTACTAAATATGTCAACTTATTGTTAAGTGCATGTATGTTATGCCCTTTTGTTACCACGTTAAAGACCCATATAGGTTTAGTCCACTTAATTAATAAATAATTCATATACTCATTTTCATAATCATGTAATATAACATTAGTATGTAGCCTCTTTTGGTACGCATAAAATATTATTTCGAGACTTCATCATTTTATATACTAAGTTCTTGATGTGAATACCTAAATATAACAAAATTTCCTTGGCCTCGGGTCCACTTGCATATGTCTAGCTGTTCAAACCATCGCTTGAAATTATGGGGTGTTACAAGTTGATCAAAGTGTGAACTATTAAAATATGTCTCTCATATGATGTGTGAATATAGTGCAATTCTGCAAGGCAAAGTGAGGTTGAGCTAAACTCTTAATCCAAATCATATCCTTTATAGGTGGTGTATTGATCTGCAGAATACACTTGATGTTTGGAACGATATGAGTGTTGAGTGGTGCCGCTCCTATAAAATTGTGACAGATTCTAAAGAACTCATGAATACCAGGACATGTGCACGATCTCTTAGCGCAAAACCACGATAACAACAAAGGTTGTGCGAGTATAATGTGATAAATTTATAAGACAAAATTTGTATAATATAGCTAGGCGAATTATGTCATGACATGTGACAGGTGTTGATGAATCGAATCCATGTCAGCTTGTAAGTGCTACCGGTAGAGCATGAGTAGTACCGATGGCATTGTAAGGGCATGAGGTACCGGTGATTGTAAAGATCAGGTGAACAGTTTGAATCTCAACGGGCGGCCATTACCAAGTCTAATCTCACATCTTCTAACGGAGCATCAATGGCATTTATGAAGACACTAATTGTCTAATTATTACAGCATTCATTCTCTTGTATTAATAAGGACATATATCATGGGGAGTGTACCCGTGAGCTCATGTATAAATAGGACACATTGTTCAATTGTAAGACCATCAGATGTAAGTTATTACAATATATTTATACATTTTACTCTCAATTCTTGTACTTTCATACCAGTTATGGAGGCTTTGTCATGAAGCTAATACGAGGCTCATGCTAATTATTTCTTTACTTTGTGTTAATATTACTAATTTTCATTATACATTATCTGATATATTTGCCAAATCAATCAATTGAAATACACATGTTCTTGACCACGTATACAAATTTAATTATACCATTTTACGAGTAAACACAGTGGGGCCAGGGCAATTATGGTGTCACAAGTGACCCCTTTTCCACAAATCTAATCTTTTCTTTGAGTCTTGTTTTTTTTTCAAAACAAACAGATGACAGGAAATGGAAAAACTCGGAGGCAACCGCAGCACTAGGATAACACTAACGATATGCACAGACCTTGGTAGAAGATCTGATACCAAAGATATGATGATAGTTGTAGATGGAGCCACCTCCGGAGGTGCACAGACACTGGATGAGGATGTGTCCAATAACGATATGGCCGATGAGGCCATGCAA
This sequence comes from Anisodus tanguticus, assembly GCA_034509755.1. Lineage (NCBI taxonomy): Eukaryota > Viridiplantae > Streptophyta > Magnoliopsida > Solanales > Solanaceae > Anisodus > Anisodus tanguticus. Next base: position 11,551,464 of record CM067552.1, on the reverse strand, counting down.
ACCCCGAGGGCACTAAATACTGTGATGAGCGAATAGTTAGACATCCTGATGCAGCTTTTCTCTGAGTTCATGTCCAAAAATGCTGGCAATAATCCAACGGTTACGACGCACCACCAACAAACGCCACAGGTGCTGCGAGGAACGGTCAGAACAGGTCGAGACATAGCGACGCATCAGGAAGTGAAATCGTTTCTGAAAATCCATTCCAGGAGCAGGTTTTAAAATTCATGAAGGACATGACAAACAAAATAGATACCAATGCTAAAGAAACAGAGAAAAATTCCAAGGAGTTCCGGCATCGACTAAATCAAATATCGGGGGTCCTTCCTGTGGTCAAAGGATCAGATGCGAGGGGATATATTCAAATGGCATATAAGCCAGAGGCTATGCTCGAGTAAATCCTCAAGATGTTCAAAATGTCATTCATACCCAAGTATGATGGGACTACTGATCCACATGAACATATAACGGCTTAAACTACGGTCGTCAAAGGGAATGATCTAAAGGAACACAAAATAGAATCGGTTTCATAAAAAAATTGCTAAAACACTCGCTAAGGGAATCTTGACATGGTATTCACTTCTCCCTGAACACTCAATTGGGTCAGCCATCATGTTTGCCGATATGTTCATAAAAGCTCATTTTTTGGGCACGGAAGGTGAAGACAAGAAAGGCATATATCTTTGGCATTGCATAAGGAGAGATTGAACTCCTTAGGAACTTTGTTACACGATTCCAGAAGGAGCATATGTTGTTACCCGTGGTCCCAGACGAATGGGTTGCACATGTTTTCACAAAGGGTTTGAATCTTTTAAGTTCGGACGCCTCAGAAAAACTCAAAGATAATCTCTTGGAATTCCAAGCTACAACCTAGGAAGACGTTCACAACTAGTATAAGTCCAAGATCCGGATAGAAGATGACTTGCTTGGTACTCAGACTGGGAGTATTTTTCAAAAATTAGACAAATGAGCCAGGACAGATCGGAACTCCTCAAAGAACCGAGCGGGAAGCAAGAAGGTGGACAGGGTTAGTGCTCCCTTGAGAAAATAAATAACAAAGGGATGCCCCGGAAGAAACAATTAGGGATTTGTGAATTTTGATAAAGGAAATTTATCCAACTCCTCCACAAAGGGTCCCAGTTACCCAAAATTATCCGAGTACAACTTCAGCATCAACGAAGACCAGATGGTGGTGGTACTAAGAACTCATCTAGTGTCCCGACCTAAAAAACTATTACAATCTAATCTGAACAAAAGAGGCTAGACCATTTGGTGTGATTTCCATGGCATTCATGGATATAAAACTGTGAAATGCAGACATCTACTGGAGGAGGTGGCATGAATGCTGAGTAGGGGGTACCTACGTGAATATTTGAGCAAAAGAGCTCATAACAACTATGAGCGGTGACCTCACGCCAAAGGAAAAATTGATTCGGCTACGCCACAATATGTGATAAACATGATATTTGGTGGGTCAATGATTGCCGCTACATCTTTCACTGCGGCTAAGAAAACAAAAATTTCAGTAACCCGGGAAAAGAGACTTCAGGAAATATCAGACGACATACTATAACTTTCACTAAAGAAGACGTTGACGATGTGATTTTCCCTCATAATGACGCATTGGAGATTTTGGTACCTATTGATTGCTTCTAGGTGAAGAGAGTTTTGATCGATCCCGGAAGTTCTGCTAACATTATTCAGATGAAAGTTATAGAAGAAATGAACAAGGCAGACGAGATTGTTCCGGCTGCCAGAACCCTCTCAAATTTTAATATGTCTAGTGAAACCACTAAGGGAGAAATTGACCTACTGGTGGATGTTATGGGAGTCATAAAGGTAACCAAATTCTATGTCATCGATGGTGATATGAGATATAATTCTATATTCGGGAGGCCATGGATACACGACATGAAGGCAGTCCCATCAATATTGCATTTGTTGGTAAAATTACTGACACTGGAAGAAATCCAACAAATTAAGGGAGAATAACCGACTGCTAGGGAGATGTATGCCATAGAGGAACCAGAGGCATCGGCAGATCCTAAATAGTAATTAAAGGAAGCGGAGCCCGCATCTCAAGATGTCCATAAGGTTTTCGCCATCAGAAATAGAATCAACTTATCCAGAAGAGGAATTTTCAGACTAGTACTAGGTGTCCAAATACTTTCAGTTACCGGATGAGGCAGACGCCACCAAATCCACAGTGGAGGAGCTCGAGTAGATATTTATGCAAGAGAAAACTACCGACAAGAAGGTATACTTGAGCACGGGGTTAACCCCAGAGCTTAGGGATTTAATTCTTAATTATCTTGCTCCTAACAGTGATTGTTTTTCTTGGTCACATAAGGATATGACAGGCATCCCTCCAGAAGTCGCAACTCATAGGTTTGGTTTGGATCTCAGTTTCCCTTCCGTGCAGCAGAAGAAACGGCCCATTGCCGAACTCCGCAATAGGTTTGTGCAAGAAAAGGTAGCTAGACTACTTAATATAGGATCAATACGGAAGGTAAAAAACCAGATTGGTTAGCAAATGTAGTCGTAGTACCTAATAGGGAGAACAAATTTAGGATGTGTATTGACTATAAAAATTTAAATAAAGTTTGCCCGAAAGACTCGTTGGTAAATAAGATGTTTTAAAAACAAATAGGAAAAACTCTGAAAGTATATATAGATGATATATTTGTTAAGAGTCTTCGTGCAGAGGACCATTTGAGTCATTTGCAGGAAATATTTGAGGTGCTGAGAAAGTATAATATGAAGCTCAACCCCGAGAAATATGCCTTCGGTGTGGGCTTCGGAAAATTCTTAGGTTTCTTGGTTTCTCAGAGAGGAATCGAGATAAACTCTGACAAAATGAAAGTTATCAATAATATATCAGATAGGCTTGAAGATGAAAAATGGTACAGTGGCTAACCGAGCGATGGTAGCTCTAAGCATGTTTATCTCCCGGTCATCGAAAAAGTGCCATAGATTCTTCTCACTTCTAATATAGAAGAACGACTTCCTGAATGCCAGTAGGCCCTACGGGACCTGAAAGGTTACTTATTCAGTCCTCCACTATTGTCAAAACTAAAGGACGGAGAACAACTCCTTATATATCTCACGGTCTCTAAGGTAGCAATAAGTGCAATACTAGTATGGGAAGAGAAAGGTACATAATTTCCTGTTTACTATGTGAGTAAAGTAATGTCAGAGGCCGAAACCCGGTACTTATTACTCAAAAGGTTGGCCTTCGCTTTAGTTATGCCATTGTGAAAGCTTCGGCCATATTTTCAATGCCACTTAATTGCTGTGGTAACTACGTTTCCACTTAAGAATATAGATCCCGGACTGCGATAAAGTCGCAAGTCCTCGCGGATTTCATGGCCGATTTTAGTCCACGGGTAACCCCTTAGGTGGAAAAAGAATCCATCTTGGTCTCGAGGATTGCCCCGGGGTCTGGATGCTTCACACGGATGGAGCTTCTAACGTTAAGGTGACCGGTCTGGGAGTAGTATTGCGTACTCCCAGCGGGGAAATTTTAAGGCATGCAATTTATAATTCTCCTTTGACTAACAATGAAGCCGAGTATAAGGCTTTGGTTGCAGGTTTAGAGCTAGCCAGAGGCATAAGACCCCGAATAATTAAAGTCAAATGTGATTCATTGTTGGTGGTGAACCAAATTCATGGAGTATTTGAATCCAAAGAGGAACACATGTCAAGATACCTCGAGAAAGTTTTAAAGTTGCTTTCTCGATTTCAAAAGTAGACGGTGGTACATATACCCCGAGAGGAAAATGTAGAGGCTAATACACTTGTGAATTTAGGCTCCACTACGAAATTAGAAGGTCCAAAAGAAGAGTCGATTGTCTAACTTCTACATTTAGCCCTGGATTCAGAAGGGTATGATGAGGTGAACTCGACCACGAGAAGCTCCCAGAGGATCCGAAAACATCCAGAGCTCTAAGGACCAAAGCCACTCAGTATTGTGTTATTGATGAAAAACTTTACCGGTTGTGCTATTTTGGTCCCTTCGCCCGATATGTGGGCCCCGGGGAAGCCTATTACATGATGAGAGAAGTGCATAAAGGGATATGCGAAAACCATTCCGGAGCAGAATTTCTGATGAGAAAACTCATGATGGCCAATTATTATTGTCCCCTAATTGAGGAAGATACAAAAACATTTGTGAATAAATGCGACAAATACTAGTGTCATGCATAGCTGCTACACCAATCGGGAGAAGAATTTCATCCGATTGTATCCCATGGCCATTCATGAAATGGGGATTGGATATAGTCGAACATTTGCCTACGGCACCAAGACAGGTATCTCAAATTATATTTATGACTGACTATTTTTCTAAATGGGTTGAAGTTGTAGCTTATACAAAGCTCCGGGAGAAAGAGGTGGTCGACTTTTTCTAGAAGCACGTTATTTGTCATTTTGGCATCCTAAATAAGATAGCTTATGACAACTGCCAGAATTTTATTGGCACCAAAGTTATAAAGTTCCTAGATGACTTGAACATCAAATGTATCACCTCCACTCCCTATCATCCCAGTGCGAATGGTCAAGCATAGTGAACAAAAAAGACTATAATCCAGAATTTGAAGAAGAAGTTAGAAGCAACAAAAGGAAAATGGCCTTCCATGTTATCGGATCGGGTTATTCCGGCAAGATTTTTAATGAGGCAGCACCAATAAAAGCATATTAAAGGTCTTGCTATAGGAAAATGCTATTCAGTGCCCGGATCCTCATAGTATGAACACCCGGACACTGGGGGGCATATACACCCATATAAGAGGGTAAATTCAAAGCCTCAATTAAAAGCATGAATTACCGGGAACTTTCGGGAACATCGAATATTACATAAATGTAACCGGACTGACCACGCTAGATGACAGTCGTATTATTCTTGCACTTGTCTTTACAATTGTAAGTTAAAGGAATCAATAAATTTTTATTTTATGATTAATAAACTTTTGCCATTAAGAGCATAAAATGTGTGTTGTTATAAACATATCAAAAATTCCATTCCATAATGCATATGAGACGTCCTCTTCTACAACACCATTAAAAAGGATCTTCTCTTATCAAAAGCCTTAACAGAAAATAAAAAGGTTAAGGCTCAGGTTGCTCGAAGCCCCGGAGTAAGGAGTTTACCTGAACCAAGGAAACTCCGGGATCAAATGCAAAGGACATGTAACTCCTCAATAAAAGATGAAAAATACATCTTTCAGAATAAATTCAAGTTTGATGGAAAGTTGTTTAAAATGGGCTTAGAATTTATTAAGTGTAAAACAAGCTTCAAATTGTTGCCTGAATAATGGTGAAGTCTCGATCATTATATGAATTTATTGGGGAAATTGAAACTTGCTTCTATAAATAAAAGTATAAAATGAAATAAAAACCTTGAGCAAATTACAAAAAAAAAAAAAAATTCATTCATTGATATTTTTACCGGGCTGGAACCAATCCAGTTAAAAAGAGGACTATTGGGCCCAAAAGTGACCTGGTTACATATAAAGAACAAAACAAAAGTTAAAAATTGCCCGAAAGGTTACGATACGCTCGCTCCATGATCTGCCGGGGGGTGTTTCCAAAAATTGAAGTAACCAATAGTAACAAGTTCTAAGAAGTTAGGGCTGAAGGAGGTAGCACCGAAGCTGATGCTCCAGGGGAATTATTTTAGGCAGATGACATGTTCATGTTAGAAGGGGAGACTTCAACTTCTGGGAGGGCTTCATTGTCACCTCCCCCTCCAGATAACGCACTTTCTTCTTCCATAGGGAAGGGATCGTCAAGACTATCCGCTAAATTCGACTCCAACTACTTGGCCTTGGTGATCTCCTCATCAATATCGACAAACCCGGCCTTCACAGCTTCCAAGGCTGTCTGACACATCATATAGCCATGTTTTACCATGGACAGAGTATAACTATCAATGATAGCCTGGATTTCTTCTTCTGCAGAGTGAACGGCATGGGTGAGCTTAGTACTGATTGAATGGAAGAGTTCATTGACCTGAGTCAGTTCAGCATTGGTCTTTTGTTGTTTCTCATTCTGAACTGTCATAGTGGATAAACTGTACCTCAAGGATTCATTCTCCTTATTAAAGGCTTCTATCACCATTTTCTTAATTTGGAGACGTTCAACAGAGGTGCTTACATCGGCCTCAAGCCCGGATAGGCGCATCGTCAATTCAGATATAGCATCTAAGGCCTAATTCCATTTCATTTGCAGTCACCAAAATGATCCCCATGAAGCGTATCCTATTGTATATAGGCTTCCTTCTCCTCTTCTAGGTGCATAAGTTTGGCTTACAATTCATCGACCTTGACAAGTTTTTCCTCTGCCACCAACAAATGGTGAACGGCATTATCCCTCTCAGTCATCAGAGTATTTTTCTCCTCAATCAATTGTTGAAGCCCCTCATTGCATAGAAAGTTGGCCTAAATGATTATTTCATTGTTAGAAGGGGTGATTTGGGAGCTGAAAGGAATAGAAAATTTGAGGAAAATTATACCTTGGCTGCAATGTGCGTGCCTTCATTAATGGTACACTCTGCGGATACCCTATGAACTTTTCTTTAATCTTTGTCTGTAGCCACATGCTTCATGTAATTGGCCACTCCAACATGCTTGGACAATAGATGTAAGTCAGAATAAAGCTGGAAGGTTATAGACTGAAATTTTGCAGGTTGAGCCACAGTGGTCGGGTATTCATTCACTAGTTCTTCCATTCGAGGGGAAGAAGCTCGGTTTGGAGAAGACAAAATCTCTTGGTAGTCTTCTTGGACAAGAGTTGTCAAAACCGGGGACTCATGGTATTCTGGAGCCAGAGGAAGAACAGAAACAGTTGTCACAGATGAAGGTTGTCGGACGGTAGTAGCAAAAGAAGCATTTGTATAGCTAGCTCCATGACTGGAAACTTCCATCTCTGCAAAAATATAAGGGACCTCGACTCTTCTTCTTTCCAATAGTTGTTCCTCCTCGGGACCTTCATCATCTAGGTCCACTACAGGGAGAGAACCAGCCATCAGACTGGTCACACGAAGAGCACTGGGAGGAGTGCGATCGCTTCGGTCCGGGAATCTTTTTCGTAAATGCTTAGGGGCTGACCGGGGACTTGCAGATGATTCATTAGGGAGCATTTTCTGCTCATGGGACTGCTGAACGATGTGGGCAACCACACCCAAATCTTCTTGTTCCTCCATGGGAGGAGCAATAGAAGTGGATTTGAAAAGACTTGGAGAGAATAGCGTGAGACAGGGATTTCTTAAAAACACAAAAGAATAGAAGGAAAATATGCTTACCATGGTTGCGGCGGATCGAATTTTGGTCCTCATCAAGTTTCTTCCACATCCGGAGTTCCAGAGTTGATACATCAAGAATTTCTTGAACCCAATCCTCAAGATTGAGCATTTCTACATGTTCCCATCAAGTGGCTGAAAGAAATAAAAGACTCGATTAGGAAAAATATGCACTATTCGAAAAGCGTAAAGTTGAAAAGGGTATGCAGAGACTTACGGTGGAGGTTCCACCATTCTAAAATGGTGCGGCTACCCAGAGGGAGGAGATCAATGATGGAAACTATGACATATCTTTCCATTCAGTCACAGTCATCATCGAGGCTGAGAAGAATGCCTTTGTTGCCTTTCCGGTGTAGGTTAGTGGCCCCACCACAGAAAATGCACAGTCAATAGAGACGGATAAGATGGTCAAGGGTAAAGGGAATGTTGGCCTCCCGAGTAAAATATCTGAGGCATGCAACTGCCCTCCAAACCTGAGGGCCCACTTGAGTTAAACAAATTTTGTAACAGCGGCAAAATTCCAAGATAACATCGTCTATGGCTTCTCCGACTTTTATTGAAAATGGATATGTATCGATGAAAGGATATCCTTGCTGGTAATAAGTTATCCTTTCGTTATCATCATGGATCAAGACCTCAATCTTTGTCCAACGACAGTCAGTCTTTACCGTTGGTAGCATATCTGCGGTGATTCTAGTTTTGTATTCATCGGTGCGAGAATCTCGATCGTCGGGAAACACAGTGGAGATAGATTTTTATCGAAGGTCATGGTTAACTTGTCATGTCTTCAGCATAATGAATGAGACAGAAGGATTCCGGTTAGGTTGTGGTTCTTCTTGGGGGTTAGTGTTCCCTTTGGCGCTAGACGGAGTGTTACCGCTAGTAGAGAGATTAGACATTTTTTCAGGTAGAGTAAGAAAATAAATTACTAACTAAAATCTCTAAGAAATTTTGGCTTGAGGGGAAGATGAATAGAGCAGTGATTTAGATCCATTTGAGGAATACTATTTATAAGCGTTGTGGAGTCATCATTACAAGGGGGAATCGATGTGACGGATGCCAATCGACGGTCGTTCGTCAGATGGCACGTGTGTGCCAGAGCAGATGAGATAAAGCGACACGCCTCATCATGATTTTGCAATCTTCTGTAAATTGAGGGCAGTCAAAAAGTCATCGTCGTTTCAATGTGGTGACGATTGGGGTAGCAAAATGGATGGTTTGAATCTTTTAATTCACCCACCAAATCGAGGAGTTTTGATTGGTTGTCAATTTAAATTCATTTTTTGGGCGGACAAAAGACGCGTTCAGAAAATGCGGCGCTATCTGTATAGGAAAAATTTGTATAATACAGCTAGGTGCATTATGTCATGACACGTGGCAGGTGTTGATGAATCGAATCCATGTCAGCTTCTAGGTGCTACTGGCAGAGCATGAGTAGTACCGGTGGTGTTGTAAGGGCTCGAGGTACCGGTGATTGTAAAGATCGGGTGGATGATTTGAATTCCAACGGGCGGCCGTTACCAAGTCTGATCTCACATCTTCCAACGGAGCATTAATAGAATTTATGAAGACAATAATTGTCTAATTATTACATCATTCATTCCCTTGTATTAATAAGGGCATATATCATGGGGAGTTGTATCTGTGATCTCGTGTATAAACATGACACATTGTTCCATTGTATGATCATCAGATGTAATTTATTACAATATACTTATACATTTTACTCTCAATTTTTGTGCTTTCATACCAGCTACGAAGGCTTTGCCAGGAAGCTAATACGAGGCTCAGGCTAACTAGTTGACTACATATACAAATTCAACTGTATTGTTTTACGGGTAAACAATAAAATAAGACTGAGCTTACAAAATATTTTTTGGTTCATTTAAGTTTTAAAACTTCACCAATTATTTTTTATGTTTAATCTTATTTTATCTAGGTCTTGTTTATAGTGTACGATACACCAGATTCTACGCATTCTACTCATATGTGAAAAATTAAGCAAAGCTTTTTATTTCATTTTATGTCTTATTTTTTTTTTTGAGATACGTGGGATTGTTGAAGATCGGGCCCAAACATAATTTGAATATCTCAAAAAAGAAATATTGTATTAATATCTAGATTCATTATTTTAATATTATCTTAGTTACTCTTTAATAGGATAATAATTTTATAATAAAGCTTAACATACCGTTTGATTCTGGTCTTTGAATTCATTACTAAGGCTATTGAATAGTCATTAATTTTATACATTTTTTATCGTTGATTGATTTTGGTAACAGATCATTTAAATCTTATGATTCAATTGCTAAAACGTATATGACCTCTTAATTAGCCATTATTGGCTTTTATCTCTTTTCAAATTGGAACCTTTGCAAATCTTCAAATTCCTCTCGGCTAATGCCTATATATATATAGTTCTATGTATTTACTTGTGGGAGAGGTAACAAAGTGAATACCTTTTATCATTTTTCTTTATTGCTGGATACAAAAAGATAATCTTTGTTAGTTTTTGTGCTCTTAGTTCTATACTAGAAGAGCTTGTTGAATTCTGAAGAATACATTTATACCGGATGAAATATCCTTAAGGACGGTGTGTTTGACATGCCTCAAGCACGAGAATTTTCATGATTCCCAATAATTTCAAACAATCTTAAGAATATTTCAATTGTTGTTTTTATGGATCACGGAAACAATTAAATGAATGCTACTGTTACTGACAACACCAATGGTGTTCCCATTGCCGATCAAACATCTCCTGTTGTTGTTGGTGTTGTGCCTTCACACTGTTTTGTCAAACACTTTCCTGATGTTTCAAAGGTGAAAGTTTTTGGTGGACAAAATTTTAAGAGATGGCAAGAATGTGTTTACTCTGCTTTGATATATATAGTGTGGCGTCTCCGCTAACGGATTGAAAACCTGATGAATCTTCTTCTGCTCAACTCAACCGATGGATTTACGCAAACAAAGTATGTATTAAGTGCTCTTTCTAACGAGTTGTTCGATGTACATTGTTTTAATAAAGAAGCAAAGGAAATTTGGGACTCGCTGCATGATAAGTGTACTGCTGAGGATGCTACCAAATAAAAATTTGTCATTGATAAGTTTTATCAATGGGAGATGACTGAGGACAAAGACGTGAAGGTAAAGATCTTAAGTCGAAAAAATAATTTTGCCGGAGCAGTTCGTGGATGGTACTCTAATTGAAAAACTACGGCAATCTTGGAGTGACTACAAACAAAATTTGAAGCACAAACAAACGCAATTATCTCTGGATGATTTGGTGAAACACATCATCATAGAAAATAACAACCGAAAGCAATCAATTTCTGCCAAAGGAAAAACAATTGCTACAAAAGCTAATCTTGTGGAAGACAATAAGTGTCGCAACAAAAATACCAGGTATGAAAAGGAATATTGTTACAATTTCAAATCCAACAATTGAACTTTCAAGAAAAAAGGCAATTGCTTTGGCAAACCAGGCCATCATGCTGCTCAGTGTAGAAACAAAGTAAGGAAAAAAAAAAGACAATCGTGCTAAGCCAAGAGTAAATCTGGCTAAAGAAGATGATGTTATTGTTGCGGTCATTTCTCAAGTAAATTATGGTTAATAAAAGTAACTGGGTGATAGACTCTGGTGCTACTAGGCATATTTGTTCCAATAAAACTGATTTTGTGTCTTACACCCAAGTCAATGAAGGAGAAACATTTGTGTTTCTTGTTGATTCAAGTACTACTCATGTTCTTGGAAAAAAATGTTTTTTTTCAAATTCACACGTAGAAAAACTTTGGCCTTAACTGAAGTGATGCATGTTCTTAATATCCGAACCAATCTGATTCGATTAGAGTATTAGGAAAAGTGGGGGTGAAAGTTTCATTTGATCCGATAAGGTTGTGTTAACCAAAAACAACATTTTTGTGGGCAAAGGTTATTATAATCATGATTTATTTGTACTCAATGTATCTCAAGTGATGAGTGAAAATGCTAGTACTTGATTGCTTGTTTTTCTTTAAGACATGCTAGAGTTGGAAACATATGGAATAAATAAGAACTTTCATCCTGGTCTCTATTTATGATTTGATATTTAATAATGAGGCTTTACTATATTAATTAGTTTATTTTAGATTATACTAACTTTAGATTTTGAAAGTTTTGATCAAATGGATGGCTTTCATATAACAGTAACAAAACGTTGGAGCATTTTAAGTTATAACTTAGAAATTGTTTAATTGTTTTAATATGAATTTTAATCGTTTCATTAAAATCAATTGACTCCATTCCTACTTAATGTTTTTTATTGCTTCAATGTGATGAATAGTTCCACTAGCACTCTTGACAAAGATGAAGATAATAAGCCAGTTGATGAAATCAAATATGAAGTATGATTGGTTAGTATATGCATATGTGCTAGATTTCAGGCTGTCCCAAAGAAATTTCATATTACAGTCGTTAAAAGAATTATTAGATATCTTGTGGAAACATCTAAATATGAATATGGTATCCTGCTACTAACAAATTTATTCTTGAAGGAGATAAAGATGACAGAAAAAGTACTAGCTGATCTTGTTCAATTCTTGAGAAATTATGAATTTACTGGAATAGCAAGAAATGGAGATGTGTTTCACTGGTCACTACTGAAGCTGAATATATTATCGTTGGCCAATGTTGTGCTCAACTCTTATGGATGATTCATCAACTCAGTGATTATAGTTTCACTTTTAAACCTGTTAAAATCTTTTGTGACAATTCTAGTGCTCAATGTTTATCAAAAAATCTTGTGCATCATTCTAGGGCAAAACATATAGAAATCAAGTATCATTTCATTAGAGATCATGTTATTAGGGGAGACATTGATTTGCAATTTGTTAACCTGGATGATCAACTTGATTATATTTTTACTAAACATTTACTTGAAGATCGTTTTTGCTCTCTTATAAATTCCTTAGGAATTATTGTAAATCCTGTCTAAATTTTTATAACTGACTCTTACGTGTGTTTGACTATTATTTTGATACTTAGTAATTATTTCCTTCCTTAATTATATGTGAAGAATCCTTTTATATGCAGCGTATCTTTTCTTAAATCTTTCACTCTTCCACCGAGTTTCATTAATTTTCCTTCCTTAAATATTTTGATTTCTTCCACACTTGTCATTAAAACCCTCTACGCATTTCCATCTCTTGTCAATTCATCAGTCACGTCTGACTGCTCCGTTTTTTCACACTTTCACTTCTCCATAAACCCTTTCATCTCCTATCTCACACGCTTCTACTCTTTTTTTTTTATATATATTCCGCTTTCTGGCTTATTTTTGACTATTTCTAAAAATAGTAATCTCAATTTCTTAGCACTATTATCATTAAACTGTGTGATGTGTCTGAATGACCAGAATTTGAGAACAGAGCAACTGATATCACTTACAAAGTGAGCAAATTACTCCCACCACGATTCAAACCCACGCTATACGCCTCAGCTGAATTTTAAGTTCTTTGACATCCAGCTATGCGGACTGCTTCTACTCTTTTTTAACTCAATCCCCACCACTCCTTCATCTACACTCTTCCTGAAAACCCTTTTTCCACCATGGCAAAACCTCTCCAATGTCCACTCACGAGAGTTCTCGTAACAAAGACAATGGGAAAGCTTCATGCTCTTAAGGGTAAGTCCTATGTTCATGGTAGAATAGTTGATTTCAATGTTATCTCCTCCCTTCACTGCCATATCAAAAAGTTCTTTGATTATCAAGGTTGGATAAATGTATTCTCTTATGCATCACTTCGTGTCTATGAGCATCACATTCGACTATTTATGCAAATCTTAGGCCCACTAAGAACAATGAAGTTGAAACTCGAATTCTTCTTGATTGTGCTAGTTTTGAAAAAAAATCAACATTAAAAGGTTTGGTTTTTCTGCTCTTCCCAAAAAATCTTGGCCTTTCAATTTTGAAGTCTCTTTTGAACAAGCAAAAATCTGCATCACCTTAGATTCTGCTGGTTCTCTCTCTGCCCAGTTAGGTCCCAAAAACCTATCTTTTGAGACTCGTGTAATTACCCACATTGTAGCCACTACTATAATGCCTTGTGTTGGTTCTTGTCTATGTCTCAGCGAGACACCCCTTCTTGCTTATTGCCTTGTGAACAATCGTAAATTGAATCTCTCTTCTCTTGTCCTGAATCGAATGTTTGAGTTTGCTGCTGACCTCTTTAGTTTCCCTTATGGAATGCTCATCACTTGTTGTTGGTTACAAAGATGCAGGAAACGGAAATTACAAGTAACTGCTAAGGATTACAAGAACTGAAATTACAATTGAAGAATGAACTAAAATTACAATGAACTTGAAGATTAAACTGAAACAGTTTTTGGTATGATGAGTCGAGTGTTTGCACTCTGTCTTTAAGACAATATTTCCCCGTATGTATCCTTTCTACGTCCTGGACAATTGTCTCCTAAGATAAAACAGCAAGCGAACAAATGAGCAAAGGAAACTCAAGTGCTACCGTGAAGAATTTTGAGTAATGAAATGATGCTAGAAGTTGTAGGAAGACTGATTTCATTTCTGTTTGTGTGTTAAGTGTGGCTCAACAATGGTGACAAATGGTACTTTATATAGTTGAAGGAGAGGCTCATGAACTGCCCACATAAGTGACATTACTTGCCAAGTAATTGCAATTATGGAGGTAGTAATTCACCAAAATAAATGGTGAATTTGATGTGTAACGGATGGCATTTAGGAAGAGTAATTCAGCCAAAATAAATGACTGAATTGAGTGATGTTTACGTTCTGTTCTCTGCCCAATCTGACTTTATTAAAACTTCAGGGACCAAAATGTACATATTGAAACTTCAGGGACCAAATTGTACATATGGCAAAGTTTTCTGGTCCAAGAAGATAATATCAGAAGAAGCACAACCCACAGCCCACGACCCGTGACCCGTGACCCGGACGGGACAGGCGGGCGGCGGCGCGCATGTGGGCTTTTCTCGAACTGAAGCACATCTAGGTCCTCCCTCCTTTGAACACATGGGATACCTCTTGGGGTCCCAAACCCCAAGCCAACTTTGAGACTTATAAACAAAACAATTCTTTCTTCCTCCACCGATAAGGGAGAATTGATCTCAATACCACACTTTTCCATGCTTCAAACACCTCACTTCGTGGACCAATATCTCTTTCATTTCTCAACGAAATTTGACGATCCTTGGCCCTACGATTATCTACTTACTTAGTAGATTATGCACGTGTGAAGAACTGGATTCTCCAACATGCGTAACACTAGTGTTTAAACCGTTAAAGTTGGTCGGACGCAACTCCCGCCAAAGGCAAATTTTCAACAATCCCCTCTTGAAAGAGATTCTGACGCACTCACATGGCGCATTTTCATTTTCAGCAATATTTCAGCGGACCGATGTTGCATAAGGAAAGGTAGCTTCAGCTTTGAACCTTTCATAGTTAAATATCATTGGACTTACTTACTGCGCGGTGACCGTGATGTCTTGAACCGTCAGTGTTTAGTGTAAGACAAGTCAATAGTACCAACACAACAAATTCTCTTACTCTGTTCTTCGTAATGTTTTGCCCGTTGTGGCCATGGACAACTTCTTAGATTCTTAAGTGCGTTCATTTGAGGCGGCTCGTCCTCGCACTTAAATAGGTGGTCTCCTACAAGTTATCCTGCTATACCCCACTTCACAAGTGTTAGGAACCATTAAAAGTTTCCCAAAACCTAACCTCACTGCTGAGGATCATTAAAGATTTTGAAAACTTAACCTTTACCCATACAGCAGATAGCACTTAACGACTATCGCGGGAATGGCTTTGGATTGGGTGTTTCTTTACAGAAATCACTATCCGAAGTGCTCATGCTTCCACTGAAGCGATCAACTGAACCTTTACGGCTTAGTTTTCCCATTGAACTAAATTACTGGGATCTCCAGTTAGTAAGGTTGGGTTACCACCGTATTAGTCCTTATATTTTGGGCTTTAAGCCCATTCCCCTAGACAGGCAAACTATCTGATCCTTGGGTAAGCCCTTTTTGTCAATGGGTCTGGTATATTATCCTTTGACTTAATGTAATCAATTGATATTATACCCGTGGTGATCAGCTGCCTAACGGTCTTATGCCTCCGTCGAATATGACGAGACTTATCATTGTACATAGCATTTTGTGCCCTTCCTAGAGCCGACTGGTTGTCGCAGTGGATCATTATCGAAGGTACGGGTTTGTTCCAACACGGAACATCCTTAAGAAGTCATGAAGTCACTCAGCTTCTTCTCCTGCTTTGTCTAAAGCGATAAACTCCGATTTCATTATGGATCGGGCGATGCAAGTTTATTTAGAGGATTTCCAAGACACAACCCCCACCACCAATTGTAAATACATACCCACTAGTGGACTTGGTGTTCTCTATATCATATATCCATTTTGCATCACTGTATCCCTCTAGTACAGCTGGATATCTCGAATAATGTAACCTGAAAGTTAACATGTATTGCAGGTATTGTAATACCCGATTCAATGCCTTCCAGTGATCATCACTCGAATTACAGGTAAATCTAGCCAACTTATTGACTGCATAAGCAATATCAGGTCGGGTGCAGTTTGTTATATACATCAAACTACCGATCACATGTGCATATCGCTCCTGGTATACAGGTGCACCAACATTTTTATCAAGCTTTTGATTTGTATCCATTGATGACTTTATCGGTGAACTGTCTAACATCTCAAACTTTCTCAACACATCCTCGATGTAGTGAGACTGAGATAAGACCAGTCTGTCAGACGTCTTAGAGATTTTTATCCCTAAGATGACATCTGTGATACCCATATCCTTCATGTCGAAGCATTGTTTCAACATGTTCTTAGTCTCTAGGATTACCCTAGGACTGCTTCCTGTGATCAACATGTCATCTACATACAGACATATCATAACAAATGAGTCAGAGTTACCTTTCGTGTAGACACATTTATCACACTCATTAATGGCGAAACCCTTCGATAGTAGAGTACTATCAAATTTTTTGTGCCATTGCTTCGGGGCTTATTTCAGCCCGTACAGAGATTTGACAAGTCAACAGACTTTCTTCTCTTGCCCTTGAACCACATACCCATCGGGTTGGTCCATATAAATTTCTTCTTCCAAATCACCGTTTAGGAAGGCTGTCTTGACATCCATTTGATGTATTTCAAGGTCACGCAAAGCTGCGATCGCAATGAATACCCATATGGATGTCATCCGGGATACCGGGGAGTATGTGTCAAAGTAGTCAAAACCTTCTGTCTGTCGATAGCCCTTGACTACTAACCTGGCCTTGTACTTATCTATAGACTCATTTGCATTATATTTCCGTTTGAGTATCCATTTACAACCCAACGGTTTATTTCCCGGAGGAAGATCAACCAACTCCCAAGTATGGTTATGCAGAATGGAGCCTATTTCACTCTCAATAACTTCTTTCCAGAGCGATGCTTCTGGAGTTGACAACGCCTTAGCAATTGTCCTTGGTTCATCATTAACCATATAAGCTACAAAGTCAGGACCGAATGATTTATCCTTCCTGGACCTTTTACTTCGCCTTAGATCCATCTCTGGAGTCTCCAAGTTCTGAGAATCTGGACCACTAGATTCCGGATATTCAGCCACCTCGAGATCCGCTAGATCTGAATCATCTAGATCCGGGCCGTCGACGACTCCCGGTTCTTGAGAGCTTTGTTCATAACTTCGGTTGCGAGAGGTTATGTCTTTTTCCTTTCTAGGAAAGGTACCTTCAAAGAATAGAGTATTCCTTGATTCCATGATTGTACCCTGGTGGATATCTGGAATATCTGACTTATGCATTAAGAAGCAATAAGCACTACTGTTATTTGCATATCCGATGAATATGCAATCTACAGTCTTAGGCCCAATCTTGACCTGCTTTGTCTTGGGTAATTCAACCTTAGCCAAACAACCCCACACCTTAAAATATTTGTAGGTGGGTTTCTTTCTCTTCCATGTTTCATATGGAGTTTTGTCCTTACCCTTATGTGGGACTCTGTTAAGAATCGTATTAGCGGTAAGGACGGCTTCTCCCCACATGTTTTGGGGAAGAACGGATTGATCAGTCTTCTCAAGTATTTATAGGCTCAACTTAAGACAGAAAATTATCCATTGTCTCAGCTTCTATAGTTATTTGCTCTACTTTTCATAAACATTGTATTTCTGAGTGATTGACTTTGTAATAAAAAATAGGAGAGAATAATTATAGTTGGTGAGTCGTTGTATCAAAAGATTATGAGAGTTTGAGTGTAGACGTAGGAGCTCCATTCGAACAACCATTGTACCAAACTTATTTACAAGAAGAGCTGCAGAGAACACCCTTTCAACCCAAAAGGACTGGATTACAATTCACATTGAATCGGAATGAGTATAAAATATCTCAAGTCATTTACTTTCTGCAATTATTCTGTTAACAATCGACTACTGATCTAAGGCAGTCGACTAAAAAAAAAGAAAAAAAGTTACAATTCAGCCCCCCCCCCCCCCATACACACACACTCTTACACTTTTAATTGGTATCAGAGCAAGGCCTCGCATTTGTGTTGCCTAATAGCTAGTGAGAAAATATCATATCAAATCATGTCACTTTAAGAAGATCAACAATGATGGTAACCCAACATGTGTGATTGGAGATCTCATAAATTAGGTTCATATGGGTAATAACAAGTCATTAGTTGATCAAAGTATGCACTATTAAAATATGTCCCTCTTATGATGTGTGAATATTGTGTAATTCTGCAAGGCAAAGTTGAGGTTGAGTTAAACTCTTAATCCAAATCATATACTTTATAGGTGTTGTATTGTTCTGCTGAATATACTTGATGATTGAAACTATATGAGTGGGAAGTGGTGCTGCTCCTATGAAATTGTGACAGATTTCTAGAGCACTCATTATTCTATTGACATGTGCACGACCCCTTAGTGCTAAACCGTGATAACGACAAATGTTGTGCGAGTATAATGTGATAAAATAAGATTGAGATTACAAAAGAATTCTTGGTTCATAAAAGTTCTAAACTTCATCAATTTTTCTGTAAGTTTAATTTTATTTTATCTAGGTCTGGGTCATAGTCTACGAGACACAAGATTCGACGCATTTCACTCGTGTGGAAAATTCAGTAAAACTTTTTATTTCATTTTATGTGTTATTATTCTTGTTGAGATCTGTGGGGATTCTTGAAAAAATAATTTGAATATCTCAAAAAGAAATATTGTATTAATATCTAGATTCATTATTTTTATATTATCTTAATTACTCTTTAATATGATAATAATTTTATGATAAAGTTTAACAGATCATTTGATTCTGGTCTTTGAATTCATTACTAAGGCTATTGAAAAGTCAATAATTTTATACATTTTCTACTGTTGATTGATATTGGTAACAGATCATTTGAATCTTATGATTCAATTGGTAAAACGTAGATGACCTCTTAAATAGCCATTATTGGCTTTTTGTTAGATGATATTAATCTCCCTTAGGGAGTCTTTCATTAATATCAAGGTATATATAGAGTACAATATTCATCCCTTATACAATAGGAATCTTAAGCCTATACAAAAGAGGAATCCTAGTCTTACCATAATTATATTTACACAATATATGGAAATATTCTAATTATGGGTAGGGAATATATTGTTTCCTATATTTACACGTTTACACACCCCTCGTCGGAGCGGGAGGAGGCGGACGCCGAGACCGGATCGAAGTCAATAAATAAGCGTCTCGGGAAGTCCTTTGGTAAATATGTCCGCATACTGATAGGATGATGGAACATGTAACACTCTGACATGGCCTAACGCAACTTTCTCACGAACGAAGTGTAGGTCTATCTCAATATGCTTGGTTTGCTGATGTTGAACCGGATTATGAGAAAGATAGATGGCAGAGATGTTATCACAATACACAATAGATGCTCGACTCAAAGGAAAGCGAAGTTCTAACGGTAAATTTCGAGCCAACAAATCTCGGCTACTACATTTGCAACGCCTCGTACTCACCTCAGACCGGAGCGAGATAGGGTAGCCCGTCGCTTGGCGTACCAAGAAATCGATTATCCCCTAAGAAAACACAAAAGCCGAGGTGGAGCGTCGCGTGTCCGGACACCCCGCTAATCTCGCATCCGTATATAAAAGCAACTGTCGGTGCGAGAGGGGTATAGGTGCAAACCATAATCAAGAGTGCCCTTAATGTATCGAATGATACGCTTAAGAAAGTGAAATGAGACTCTCGGGGGCATGCATGAATAAGCACACCGCCGAACAAAGCATAAGCTATGTCCGGCCCGGTGAATGTGAGATATCGAAGTGCACCGCAAGGCTCCTATACGTAGTAGGATCGAGAGGCGGAGCACCATCCATAGCACCGAGCTTAGATTTGGAATCAAGCGGAGTAGGCACCTCTTTGCGTTCGCCATCTTAGCCCCGTACACAATCTCTTCTGCATACTTACGTTGACACAAGAACATATGATTGGCAGACCTGGTCACTGATATCCCCAAAAAGTAACTCAGCTTCCTCAAATCAGTCATTGCAAATTCGGACTTGAGCAAGACAATAATCTCATTTTTCAATCCGTCGGAGGAGGCAGTAAGAACAATATCATCCACGTAAAGTAATAAGTAAGCAGTGCTACTACCTCAATGAAAAATAAAAAGTGATGTATCACTCTTGCTGCATACAAACCCAATCTGCAAGATATACATGGCAAAGCGATCATACCACGCACGGGGGGCCTGCTTCAGGCCATATAGTGACTTATGGAGATGGCACACATAGTGAGGAACCGCTGGATGGGTGAACCCCGGTGGCCGATGCATGTAGACCTGTCTCTCTCGCATCCCCATGTAAGAATGCATTCTTCACATCAAGTCGATGAATCGGCCGGTGTTTGCCCATGGCTATGCTCAAAAAATGTGCGGATGTAGCCGGTTTGACAACCGGTGAAGGTCTCACCACAATCAATGCCCTCCCCGCCGATTTGTGCCATTAGCCACAAGACGGGCCTTATACCTCTCAAGATCCCCATTGTCTCTGAACTTGTGACGAAATAGCCACATACAACGAATGGCATTCACCCCCTCAGGTCTAGGTACTAGATCCCACGTGTGCTGTTTAGTTAAAGCATTGAATTCCTCATACATAGCCGCATTCCAATTAGGGTCTTGTTTGTCCAATGTTGGGTTCTTTGGAAGTGGAGAGATGGTTTGGGCAGACAAGTTTAAATGGACTTTGGGTTTGAAGATTTCATGCTTTGAATGAGTTTCCATTGGATGGGTAGGGACAGTGGGTGGCGGAGTGGTGTCTGAGACTGGGGGTAAAGTCGGATAAGGAGAAGGTAGGGGCGAAGCCGTCGGAGGCGTCGCGGCTCCTGGATCGAGAGTCGCGGCGCTAGAAAGTTGACAGGCTTCTCTGAAGTTTGGGCGCCGCAGCGCTGTCGACGATGTTTCAAAAGATTGCTCTCTGGAAATCAGGTGTCGCGGCGCCTCCCCTCGAGGCCGCGGCTCTGACGACGGAATAGAGGATGTGAGTTGTTCGATTATGAGGGGAGAGATGGCAGACTCATCAAGAAATGAGTAGTCCTGTTTTTGGAATTTTGGAAGATTTGAAAACGGGAATGTGGTCTCGTCGAATGTGACGTGATGAGATATGTGGATCTGACGAGTCGACAAGTCATAGCATAGATAGCCCCTATGGTTCGGCGGGAATCCTAGAAAGACACATGGAGTGGACCTAGGAGCGAGCTTGTGAGGGGCGGTGGAGCTAAGGTTGGGATAACACAGACAACCAAAAATCCGTAGATGATCATAAGAGGGGATTCTATGGTATAGGATTTTGGTAGGGGTCATATTGTGAAGAGTGCTAGTAGGGAGAATATTTAGAGTGTATTCTGACATTTTAGCAGCATAGACCCAGAAGGGTGGAGGGAGGGAGGCATGAATCAATAGGGTGCGAATCATATTGTTAATGGTGCGGATGATTCTTTCGCTTTACCGTTTTGTGGTGAGGTGTGAGGGCGGGGAGAAGCGAAAGACCATGCCATTATTGGTACAAAAGCGGTGAAACATAGAGTTATTGAATTCACGACCATTATCGCACTGAAATGATTTTATGCCTTTTCCAAATTGTGTTTGAATGAACTTGCGAAACTCAAGAAATTTGACAAACACTTCCAATTTAAATTTAAGAGGGTATAACCAAACGTAGTGTGAAAAATCATCAAGCAACACAAGATAGTATTTATGACCGAGAGAACTAGAGATAGGAGATGTCCATAAATCGGCATGTATGATATCAAAAGGAGCAAATGTAACACTAGTAGATGATTTAAACGGAAGACGAATATGTTTGCCTAAAGAGCAAGAAACACAATTTTGGGCAAGTTTCCCATTACAAGCAATGAAATTGTTTCCTCTAAGAAAATTAAAAAGCGGGACTCTGGATGACCAAGCCTATTATGCCGGGTTGAAGAAGAAACAACCGCTAGAGTGACGGAGAGCAAGATGCGCGGCGGAGGTGGAAGTGAATGGATAGAGATCCCCCGTGCTATTGCATCTCGTAAGAGGTGTCCCCGTATGAAGATCCTTCACAGTAAAACCAAAAGGATCAAAATTCACAGAGACAGAATTATTACGAGTAAATTAGCGGACAGATATGAGGTTCTTAATCATGTGTGGGGCATATAGGGTATTTTTTAGGGAGAATGGTGGAAGAGGAGGTTGTGTGTATGAGGTACCATAACCCTTAACTAGAATGCGTTGTCCACTACCAACTGTAACATATTGAGGATGCTTTAAACGAAATAGTTTAGGAATAGTACCTGCAGACTGGGTGACGTGAGATGTGGCGCCTGAGTCCATGTACCAAGTATTGTCGTCGTTGCATAGAGAGGGTGCTTGAACGCCCGACCCAACTCGGTGGGTGTCATGCCGGAGGAGGGTGCGGGACCCGACCTTACATGAAGTGGGCTCGCTTGTGGGGGGCTGGAGCGGGGCCTAACAAACCGGGGTAAGAATACAGATTGTATGGCTGCTGGTACTGGAATGGACTTGGCGCCGCGGCTCTGAACTGGGGCACCACGGCTCTGTACCGGGGTGCCGCAGTGCTTTAGACGAACTGCTGAGGAGCCGCGGCCCAGTTGTTCTGCGATCTCTGTTGTTGTTGCTGCTGTTGGTTCTGTTGACCGCGACCCTTGCCACGACCACGGCCTCCTCTACCGCCGCGGTCTTTTCCACCCTTGCCGCCGCGGCCCTACCGCTGTTGGGAGTTGTCTGGTGGCGTCTGATCTTGGGGTTGCGTGTCGACAGCTAACACCTGCTGGGCGTGCTCATCCTGCTTAGCACGACGGGTTTCTTCGAGCAATAATTGTGAGCGAGCTTTGTTAAAACTCGGTAGCGGATCTGCCTATTGAATAATGGTGGCCAAAGTATCATATTCGCCCTTAGTAAAGCCAGAAATCATTTGTAGCACCATTTTATCGTCAGTGACAGCCGTGCCGATGTTGGATAGTTGATCCGCTAGAAGTTTAAGCTGCTTGCAATACTCAGAGACATTGGAGAAGTTTTCAAAACGTGTTTTGTTGAACTGTTCTTCCAAATACACGGCACGAGTGTGATTGTTGTCCTGAAAAATTTCCTCCAAACGATTCCACAAGTCAAGGGCTGTGGAGTCAGATTTCATGATAGTAAGGAGCAAATCCTGAGAGTTACTACCATATATCCATTGTTTGACGCCGGCGTCGAGACGATGCCAGATAGAATCATCAACCTCCGTAGGGCGCGGAATAGTGTCATCAATATGGTCAAGCACGTTATAGAGACATGCATGATTGCGAAAAAGTTCAACCCAGGGAGAATACTGGTTGTTTTCTTGATCAAGAATAATGGGAATATGGTTCTTGATGTTGAAAACAGTAAGGGCGGGATGAAACGGGGATGATGACTTTGTGGTGGGATTTGTGAAGGTAGAGGCGTCAGAAAGTGTGGAAGAATCCGGGATAGCCATTTAGAGAAGAGAAGAAAGGAAGAACAAAACTCGAAAAACAAGAAAAAAATCCGGGAGGGCCGCGGCGTAGGAGAGGCAGCCGGCGGCTGTGGAAGAGAAAGATTTTTAGGGTTTTGTTTATTTGGCTTTGATACCATGTTAGATGATATTAATCTCCCTTGGGGAGTCTTTCATTAATATCAAGGTATATATAGAGTACAATATTCATCTCTTATACAATAGGAATCCTAAGCCTGTACAAAAGAGGAATCCTAGTCTTACCATAATTATATTTACACAATATATGGAAATATTCTAATTATGGGTAGGGAATATATTGTTGATACCATGTTAGATGATATTAATCTCCCTTGGGGAGTCTTTCATTAATATCAAGGTATATATAGAGTACAATATTCATCCCTTATACAATAGGAATCCTAAGCATATACAAAAGAGGAATCCTAGTCTTACCATAATTATATTTACACAATATATGGAAATATTCTAATTATGGATAGGAAATATATTGTTTCCTATATTTACACGTTTACACTTTTATCTCTTTTCAGATTGGAACCTTTGTAGATCTTCAAATTCGTCTCGGCTAATGCCTATATATATAGTTCTATGTATTTACTTTTTGGAGAGGTAACAAAGTGAAAACCTTTTATCAATTTTCTTTATTGCTGGATACAAAAGATAATATTTGTCAGTTTTCATTCTCTTAGTTTTATACTAGAAGAGCTTGTTGAAACTGAAGAATATACTTATATCGAGTGAAATATCTTTAAGGACAATATTTTTGACACGCCTCAAGCCATAGAAATTACCGTGATTCCCAATAATTTTCAGCATATTTTTCATTATACTAAAAGTATCTTTTATGTAATAAAAAATAAAATATTTACAAAATACTACTTATATAGAACAATAGATCCTTGTAGTCCGTCCCTTCCCCGAATCTCGCGAATAGCGGGAGCTTAGTGCATCGAGCTGCCTTTTTTTATAGAATTGAATCCTCTGCCTAACGTGGCTCACCACCTGAGGTAGGAAACCAATACTTGTAAGGCAGACGGGGAAAAAATTTTGTAGAAAAGGTAGAAACACATTTCCTTCGTTCATTCTTTTGAAGACGTATCATCTACTTTATCCACTTAAAGAGTTGAAAATTACACATAAAAACAAATGTTATAGTGAAACATTGGGATGATTTTGGTTAAAAAAAACTCTTAAGTAATTGAGCAGAAAATAATTTAACTGAACAGCAACAAGAAGTTCATGAAAACTCACAAAGAAAAAGTACAAACAATCACTAAAAAGGTAAATAGATTTCATTCATCAAAAACAATCAATTATGATCTTTGTACATATATTTAGCCTTTGATTCAACTAACAAAACACAAAATCCTTCATCTTCCCTTCCCCTCATCTACTCTATGTTTTTTCCTCGAATCACTTAGTAAATAAATTAATCACATAAAATATGTCACTTCTTTTAATTATACATATCAGCTTGGATTGGTACAAGCTTGAGATTAGCATATAATTATAGAAAGTGACATATTTTAAGTGATTAACTTATCAACGTAATTGACACTTAGAAACTATGGACAAAAACTTATCCAAAATATGCCTAAAGTGTCTAATCGAAACAATCTATCACGTTCTTAATTAAACAGGCCGTGGTTGAGTTTTAGATACTATCAATGTATTAAGTCAAAATACAAACATTCCCGAAAAAAGTAACTAATTTCATTCATCAAAAACAATCTCTCTATTATAAGGTGTGTACATAGCCTTTGATTCAACTGACAAAATACAAAATCCTTCATCTTCCCTTCCCCTCATCTTTTTTTTTTTTTACCCCTCAAATCACTTTGTAGAGTTTCCTTTCTGGCACTTTTCCTTAATCCATTTAAAACCAAAAGAAGCACCACCCTTCACTTTCTTTGCACCCACAACCGCAGCAAACTTTGCCTTGTCAGCACCCACAACAGCCACCGATTTTGCCTTGTTGAAACTCGTTGATGCCACCGCCGTCACCTTTTCCATCTTCTTCCCGCCGCTAGTTTTTCCCTTGCTCCTATAATCTTCATCTACGACGTCATTTTGGCTGCCCCATTGATCCGCCCAACTGTTTCCGTTACTTCCCATTCTTGAAATAAAAAAAAATCGAATCTTTAACCACCAATAAAAAAAAAAGTTAGAATGTTTAGCCACCAAAACAAGAAAAATTTACAATTTTGGACACATAAACACAAAAAGGTTTGTCTTTGGCAACAAAACACAATAAAATTCCAATATTTGAAAATCCAAAAGAGTACAAAAAGAAGAGAAGATCAATAAACATGAACCTTCAACAACATACCCAGTGTAGTTCTATAAATGGGGTTTGGGGAGGGTAAGGTAAACTCTGAAGGGATGGGGTAGAGAGACTGTTTCCTATACACCTTCCCAAACAGCCAATAGAAAAAAAAAATTAGAATCTTTAGCCACTAAAACAAGAAAATATTTCAATCTTTGGCAACAAAACACAATAGAAAAAAATTGAATCCTTAGAAACCAATAGAAAAAAAATTGAATCTTCAGCAACCAATAGAAAAAAAGTTAGAATCTTTAGCAACCAATAGAAAAAAAATTGAATCTTTGACAACCAATAGAAAAAAGTTAGAATCTTTAGCAACCAAGAGAAACAAATTTGAATCTTTAGCAACCAACAGCAAAAAATTGAATCTTTAGCAACCAATAGAAAAAAAAAATGAATCTTTAACAACCAATAGAAAAAAATGAATCTTTAAATCTTTAGCAACCAATACTAATTCACATTGCCTTGTTGTGTCAGACGAAGAATAGCTATACTGATTCGGTATACTCTCAAGACGCCCTCGGTACAATATTGACAATCTCAAAAAGATGCAATTTCAATGAATTGTCATTTACTATATCTCATTTTTTTCGGAATTAATCCTCTTTGACAGAAAAAAGTTTGAATCTTTAGCAACCAATAGAAAAAATTGAATCTTTAACAACCAATAGAAAAATCTTTAACAGCCATAGGAAAAAATTAGAATCCTTAGCAACCAACAACAACATACATAGTATAATCCCACAAGTGGGTTTAGGGAGGATAGAGTGTACGCAGACCTTACACCTACTTGGGGTAGAAAGATTACTTCCGATATATTCTCAGCTCAATGAAAAGAATCGTTACCAACCAATAGAAAAAATTGAATCTTTAACAACAAATACAAAAAACATTGAATCTTTAACAACCAATAGAGAAAAAATTGAATCTTTAACACCAACAGAAGAAAAATAATCGAATCTTTAACTACCAATGAAAAAAGTTTGAATCTTTAACAACCAATAGAAAAAACATTGAATCTTTAGCAGCTAATAGAAAAAACATTGAATCTTTAGCAAACAAAACAAGCAAAAATTACGATTTTTGGAAAGTAAAACACAAAAAAGTTACAATCTGTGGCAACAAAACACAATAAAATTGCAATCTTTGAAACCCCAAAAGAGTAAAAAAAAAAAAGTAGAAGAGAAATCAAATTTTACCAGAGGTCTTTAGAAACCAAGAGAAGAAAAAGTTGACATTTTTGACAAATAAAACACAAAAAACTTACAATCTTTGTCAGCCAATCACAATAAAATAACAATCTTTACAACAACAACAACATATCAATATAGTCATACACAGTAGAGTCAGTATAAGATAGAGTGTACGCAGACTTGAAAAGGTATTGGAAAGATATAGAGGTTGTTTTCATAGAACCTCGGCCCAAAGAAAAGCAAACAAAATAACAATCTTTGAAAACTCAAAAGCGTAAAAATATAAGACAAGATGAATTTTTTACCAGAGATTGGTGGTGGGAACTGATGGGGTTGCTCCAAGATTTTAATGGGTAAAGATAAAGAGGATTTTTGGTGAAGTGTGAAAGAGGATAATAAAAGGGACCAATTGTAAGAAGAAATTTAAGGTAATTGTAATCCATTGGTATTCAATGCTTTGCTGTCTGGAATAGGCCTGTCCAGTGGGTTGGGTTGGGCCGGCCAGATCCAAACCCAACCCGTCTCGTTACTCGGCCAGCCCAATTCTGATCCCCTAAAAAAAAAATGTCGGTGTCGGGGTTTGAACTCGGAACAGGTCTTGGGATTCGACCCGACTCATCCCGACCTTGTCATGTCTCGTCCCGTACCTATCCCGCCCCCTCCCCCTTTGCAAAAATAATCGTTGCAATAACAACCAAATTTCGATTTTGGCCGTTGTTCAACAGTTATAATGGTCATTTTTGGCCCCAAACTCCCTTAATATTTATTTTTAACTTATAAGTTAATATATTTATACTTTAACCTTATTTCTGAACTATAAATACCTCATTTTCCTCTTCATTTTTATTACAAATCTTCCTCCCATCTCTCAATTTATCTCTCTACAATTCTACAAATCTTCCTACTATTAAATATTATATCAAAGTAAAAAAATTGAGAGTGAAGTTGGCAACTAGCTTGAGGATCACCCATCGAGCAAAGTTTCAATTTTCAACATCGATTACACGTCGACGTTTGGTACATTCATTCCTTCTTTAAATTATTATTGTTACTCTATTTTAATTATCATACTTAATTTCATTATCTTTAATTATTTATTTGCATAATTAAAATGAAAGGATTAAGATGTATGTTTAAGGGTAAGGGTAAAGGTAAATGTAAATGCAAGGCTTCTTCTTGTAGGGGTAACAAGAGCAGGGGTACTTATTCCAGTAATCATATTTCTAGTCCCGATGATTTCATTGATTTCACTCATATAGATGAAACTGTTTTTTTTAATGATATACCATTAGATGATGAGGTAGATGAACCAAACTTTAATTTAGATGAAGCACTAGATGACATACCCACTAGTGCACCTCAACCTCAGGCTTAGACTGAGTCTCAGCCTGAAACTGAAACTGGAATTACTCATATTCCCCCTAGTATGAGTCGAGGGCCCACACAACAAAAATTAAAATATGATGCATGACATTTTTTTATAGGGACCAAGAGAATCAACTAGCTAGATGTAAAATTTGTAAAAATGTTTATAAATTTAAAATCGAAAAAGGTCAAGGTGGGACGGGAGATTTATTGAGATATGTACAAGACGAGCACACAACTAGGTGGAATGAATATCAGGCTAAAAAAGCGGGTGTGCCAATGCCATCTGAGTCGGGACAAGGTTCACATAGTGTCCTCGACCTAGTACATAGTCAAATTAACCCGACGACGGGGGGAATTTTTGGTCCTAAATATCATAAAAACAAAGATAGAAAAAATATGGCAAAATTAGTTGCGGTGGAGAGTTTGCATTTTTCATTTCCTTCCTCTCCTAGTTTTATTCATTACATTCGAAAAACATATAATCTTGTTTTTAATGATTTTCCTAGATCAACTGTTAGAAGGGATGTTTTTAAATTTGCAAGTGAATATCAACAATACTTACGTTATGCATTGTATCATTTTAATGGCAAAGTGGCTATCACTTCTGACATAGGTCGTAGTACTAATGATAATGATTATTTAACGGTAACATGTCATTGGATAGATCAAAATTGGTCTATGCAAAAACGTATTTTAGCATATAGATATATTGATGATAGGCACACTGAATGTTTTATTGCATAAAATATTAATGAAATTTGTGATTATTATGGAACAAATGATAAAATTATAACTATTACATTAGATAATGCTTCTTCTAATGATTATGATATAAGACTTTTAAAAGTTCGATTAATTCCATATTTTCCTAATCATTTTCATATAAGATGTGCGTGTCATATTTATAACTTAATTGTAAAGGATGACCTAAAACTTTTTGAAAGCATTTTTGAAAAAATATAATTTGCTATAAATTTTATTTTTAAAGGTGATAAAATACAAATACGTATATGTACTTTGACCTTACATATTTGTCTTATGTATTTGTGTGACTGTAAATGATCTCATAAAGTTTAGCCTTAATAAGTCTTAGATATTTGTGTGGCTGTAAATGATCTCATAAAGTTAAATTATTTCTAAATATAGAAATGTGTCAATTTTTTTGGGACAAATATAGAAAAATAGAATATTTTTTTTGGGACAGAGGGAGTATTCGTTAGATTTGACAAAAATATAGATTTTTTAAACCATAAACACCAAATACTAAGCAATATAAAAAAAATTGCACTAGACAAATATAAAAAATAGAGAAAATTACGCCTTTAAAAGTTGCATCAGACTCTAGAAATAAATCAGTTATTAGCAAGAAAAAAAAGTGTACCTCAAAATGTGAGTTTTGGATATTTTTCTTTTTTCATAGTACCCCTCAAATCTAAAAGATAGAGTTCGGTAAAATAATTAATGGAAACAAAAAATGTACTTTTTGACAAATTAAAAGACCACAATTGCTCCGTACAAACTTAAGAAACTATAATGAATGGACTCTCAAACATAAGAGGGCATTTTTGTCATTTTTTCTAACATAAACATTCCACGAATTTGTAAGAATAAAGAGGAAATATATTAAACAATAGGGATAATGTTATATTTTCATATATTATAGTTCCTCAATGTATATAACTTGAATTCTAGCAAAGTACATGTGATCCAAAGTCCTAATAAATTACATGTGATTGTTTAGTATTTAGGAAAATATTTGAGTAACCTTATAAAGTTGGAAGGTAATTAACTTATTAAAGCTGTATAGTCAAACCACAGGGGATTGTGATTCTTTCAGCCATTGGTGGATATACTTGTATTTCTTTATACTTCGTGATTTTAGTTACTTAACTTATATAATTGAGTCAATTTTCTTCACCCCTTTAATATTTAAGAATTAAGAAACAATATCCCCTTCACAGTTCACATGTTGAATGGACACGGCACACCCTTATATAATATTTTTCAGTTAGATTATTCTTTTTTTTAAAAAAATAAAGGTCTTTCTTTTATAACTAAAATATAAAAATATATAACTCTTATTTATTAGAGATAAGTTATTTATATATTTGCATAAGCATAAGCACTCAAATAAGATACCGATTGATTTCATGTAACCAAGCATTTCTTCCATAATAGTTCGTTATTTGGAGGTGTGTTAGGTAGATATTAAATTCTGCATAAGTAATACTACTTGTAGTAGCTGGTTAGAGGTAAGTTATTCATGTATAAAATTAACACAGTGTTTGATTTGCAAGTTAGAAACCCACATAATTAATACATGTATAGATTTGACTATGTATTATTTTATGTAGGATAAAATGTGAAATAACTAATACTCCTACATGAATAACTAAACCCTGCATAATTAATATCTGCATAAAATAACATATAGATTCCCTCATAACTAATCCTCGTATACTAATACTTGCATAACTCTAATCAGAGTTACACATTTTTATATTTTAATTCTAGAAAAGAAAAATCTTTATTCAAAAAAGGAAAAGTCTCACCGAAAATATTACATAAGGGGTTATAGTTCTCATTCAACACGTTGAGGGTAATTTATTTCCCAACCCATACATATTAAGGAATAAATTGGAATTGACTCTAATCTTGTTCATTGGTCGGATCGGATTGGATTTAACATATTTGGGTTATAATTTTGGATTTCAGATTTTGTAAAATACAATTCGAATTCAATCAAGATTAACTTTGGATCATATCAAATTTTTGATGTTTAGTTCGGGGTAAACATTTCATATCTGATTGTACGCCTTATTAAGATGCTTATAGCACTGCTATAGCACGCCAACATCCCAACACCTAGTTTATAATCTTCATCAATCAATGTATAATAAAGTTCATTAAACAAAATCATCAATAAAATAAATTGCAATCATCAACAAAGTAAATTAAAATTCCAAACAAATGTCTAATAACTTAAATGAACATGTAACCTTTTATATGTATCTATATATTTTGGATTCCGGTCGGATTGGTTTAAAATTGTACCAACCCATATCCGATGCATATCCAAAATTTAAAAAAACATAAACACATATCCGAACTAAAATATCCAAAACTCAAAATCTGATCATCCAAATAGCGTGAATCAATTTGAATTTTCAGATATATTCGAACCGTGCACAACCCTAATTGACTATATAATTTGCATAGGCATATACGTTCATTCTTCATTTTAAATTAATATTTGTGTGGAAGTAATTGGTTTAGTCTGGTATTTTGACAAGTGAGGTTAGAAGGTGTTTTCTTTTGAAAACTTTATTGGAAATGTGTATGTTTAAGTTATAAAATTATCGTGCATAAGTCAAGAAAGCTCTTGACCAAATGTTTAATAAGCTCAGATTTCAGAAGATTGTACAAAGTTCGAGGAAAATTTTAAGTGTGATTTCTAAAAAGGAGTAGTTGGAATTTGGACATGAATATATTCATATTTTAAAAAAAACAGTAGTTGAAAAATTGATCCATTCTTTCAAATTCAAACTAATATGCAAAGTAAAGTTTAAAAACCAAGTCTTTGGAGTTTTGACCTGAATCTGATCCATTATTTCAACTTAAAATAAATATTTTTAAAGTTTTTACTCATAAAATTTTAATTGTAATTTCATGATCAAACACAATATTTAACTTCCGAAAACCTTTTTCTAGCTTAACTTCAAACTGTTTTTTAATCTTTCAAATATCAATAAATTCATGTCCAAGCATTTATACTACTTCTCAAATTCACACGTGAGCTTTTTTTTCGAACTTTGTTCTATCTTCTGAAGTTTGAGGTTATTAACATTTGGTCAAGAGGATTCTTGACTTATGCACGATAATTCGACATTAAGTTTCTATAGTTTAAACATATCCCTTTAGGATCATTTAAGTCTTTTACACTTAACATCACCCCTAGGGCCGTAAATCGGAAAAGGGCAGCGTATACAAAGCATCCCGCTTTAGCAGGGTTCGGGAAGGGCCGCACAACCGATCCCAAGAGGTGTGAATTAGAAAGTCTATCATAATGCAAGCACTAGTGACTATTTCTTTGTCTCGAACCCATGACCTATAAGTCACACGGAGACTTGAGCGGTAGATCAAAAAACCATACTTTTTAAAGTTCGTAATGAAGCTCAACTCATTCTAATATCTGAAATCTACCAACTCTTCTAATTCAATCTTCATTAGTTACACTTCAGTTCACGTATTTAAGATAATGGGTCAATTTGATTAACGTTTACATATTTAAGACAATCTTAAAATATATTTTGAGAATATTTCAAATATATATTTGTTTACCAAATATGCATTATTCCAACTAAAGAAATATGTTCTTTGATTATATTCATCAATAATGTACAATATATATAGTAGTACAAAAATATTTAAACTATATAACTAATTAACCTAATTACAGTAGGAAATATAATTCTACCTAAAATAGGAAACCTAATTACAATAGGAATACAATTCTACCTAAAATAAGAGATATACAATTAATGAAAGAATATTTTTGGAAAATATTCTATTACACCCCCGCAGTCGAAGCGAGAGGTCCACGAACACTGAGATTGGCTCAAAAATCATCAAATAGTATGCACGGAAGTTCTTTGGTGAAGATGTCGGTAATCTGATATCGGGAAGGAACATGAAGGACACAAACTTGACCACGAGCCACTTTTTCGCGAACAAAATGAATGTTCATCTCAATGTGTTTAGTGCGTTGATGTTGGACGGAATTGCCGGAAAGATATATCGCACTAATATTATCGTAGTAGACCAGTGTTGCCTTTTGAATCGGGCAATGAAGCTCAAGTAGAGGGTTACGGATCCAACAAGACTCAGAGACGACGTTGGTGACACCTTTGTACTCTACTTTGGCACTGGATCGGGATACTATATATTGCCTTTTAGAAGACCAAGACAATAGGTTATCTTTGAGAAAAATGCAGTAACCAGACGTGGAGCGTCGGGTGTCAGGACATCCACCCCAGTCAGCATCAGAATAAGCAGTGAGACATGTGAGCAGGGACCTATATAGATGTAATCCGAAGTGAAGTGTACCTTGGACGTATCGTAAAATACATTTGAAGGCATACATGTGTGCTTCCATCGAATTGTTCATGTGTAGGCAGATTTGTTGAATGACATAGGATGTGTTAGGTCTCGTGAATGTGAGGTACTGCAGGGCCCCAGCCAGGCTACGATAGTGAGTCGGGTATGAATATGGGGGGGCTGGAATCAGTGCTGAGCTTGGAATTAGTGTCTACTGGCGTGTGGGTTGGTTTGCAAGATGTCATGCATGCACGATCAAGGATCTCTTTCAGCGTACTTCTTCTGACAGAGAAATAGGACACCAGAATGTCGAGTGACAGATATGCCCAAAAAATAACTCAGGGCCCCCAGATCCGTCATTGCAAACTCGGAGCAAAATAGAGACATAATAGACCGACGAAGAGCTTCAGATGATCTGGTGAGGATGATCTAATCAACATATAATAATAGGTAAGCCATGTATGTACCCTTATTGTAGATGAACAGAGAATGATCAGATTTGCTGTGTGAAAAATCGATAGAGGAGACATAATCGGCGAACCGCTGGTACCATGCTCGATGAGCCTGTTTTAGTCCATAGAGCAATTTTCGCAACAGACACACATAATCTGGATGAATAAGGTCCCTGAAACCCATAGACTGATGCATATATACCGTTTCATGAAGATCTCCATGTAAGAAGGCATTCTTGACATCAAGATTATGAATGAGCCAAGACTTGGATAGAGCAATGCTGAGGACGGTCCGGATAGTTGTGGGCTTTACGACCGGGAAAAACATTTCATCGTAGTCCACTCCCACCTGTTGAGACCTACCATCACCTACAAGACGAGCCTTGTACCTCTCAAGAGAACCATCAGATTTTCTTTTTATGTATAAAAATCTACATAGAATGAATAATGTTAGCATCAGGTGGACGGGGTACTAGGTCCACGTCTTATTATCAATAAGAGCATTATATTCGTCAATCATTGCGGCTTTCCGGACAAGGCATCGTTTGGATTTCGAGGGACATGGGAAGGGACAATTGAAACTGATGGGTTAAACAACCGTTTAGGTTTATGAATTCCATGTATGGCATGGTTTTCCGTGGTCCAAGAGCGTATCTCAAGACACGGGATGGGAGAGGGGCATGCCGCAGAACTGTTGGGAAGAGGAGGAAGGGCAGGAGTGGCGGGACCTGCAGAATGACCTTGAGGTGGGCTGTTCCGAGCCCCGTCGGCAGAACCGGGGTGGGCAATGTGTCCCGAACTGTTTGAGGTGGGGGCGGGTGCCGGGGGTTGGGACGGCACACTATGTAAGTGATTAATTAGAAAAGGGTTTATGCCATCATCTAAGAAGTCGTAGTAATGCCGATGTGGCGAGTTTAGAGAGGCAAAGGGAAATTGAGACTCATCAAACAGGATATGGCGTGAAATAATAATTTTACGGCTTGACAAGTCATAGCATGAGTAACAACAATAATTGGCGGGGTAATCCAGAAACACACACGGGGAAGACCAGGGTTGGAGTTTGTGAGTGGTTGGATGGAGAGGATAACAGAGACATCCAAAGATACGCAAGTGTTGGTAGGAGGGGTTCGTACGAAACAGAACTTGAGTGGGCTACCGTTGAGATAGAGACTTGTTTGGGATTATATTTAGGAGATATGTGGCCATGGAGAGTGCGTAATACCATAATTGAGGGGTAATTGAGGCGTGAGCAAGTAGGGCATGAATTATATTATTTATGGTTCGGATTTTGCGTTCGGCCTTACCATTTTGGGAGGAGGTGTGAGGGCAGGAAAACTGAAAGGTAAGACCATTATTAGAGCAAAACTGTTTGAATTGATTATTATTGAATTCCCTGTCATTGAAAACATTTAATGCTCTTTTCAAATTGTGTTTTTACGAGAGCACTAACAACAATAACAATATACCTAGTGAAATCCCACATCGTGGGGTCTTGGGAGGGTAGAGTGTACACAGACCTTACCTCCACCTTGGTAGGTAGAGAGACTATTTTCGGGAGACCCTCAACTCAAGACAAAAAATAATCACAAGCAAGACAATAAAAACAAAGCAAGATTAAAACAAGAGTAAAGAGTAAAGCAAGAGAAACTGTCAGACTCAGATAAGGAATTAAA
This sequence comes from Anisodus tanguticus, assembly GCA_034509755.1. Taxonomy (NCBI): domain Eukaryota; kingdom Viridiplantae; phylum Streptophyta; class Magnoliopsida; order Solanales; family Solanaceae; genus Anisodus; species Anisodus tanguticus. The sequence goes on along the minus strand of CM067552.1, from coordinate 11,515,991 downwards.
GCAGTATAAAGCGCATTCGAACAAAAGGGAGCAGTAGCAAACACAACTAAATAAGATAAACAAAATACACTAAAGAACACATAGCAATAGAAATCAAACTACAGTGGATTATAAATCAATAATATGCCTATAAGCGTGATAGACTAATCGAGCCTACAGTAATAATACTACAACTATCAATTTATAAGCATAAGTAGGACTATGGTCGAGTACTTATTACTCTTCTACCCTAATCTGTGTCCTCCACAACTCCCTATATATGATCATGTCCTTAGTAAGTTGCACCTGAGCAATATCCCATCTAATCATCTCTCCTCAATAATTCTTCGGCCTACATCTAGCCCTCCTGAACCTGTCCATATCTAACCTCTCACACCTCCGCACTGGGGCATCTGTGTCTCTCATCTGCACATGTCTGAACCATCTCAACCTCACTTCCCGCATCTTATCATCCACCGAGGCCACTCCCACTTCTCTCAGATATCATTATTTCAAATCATATCTCTCCTTGTATGCCCAAATATCCATCTCAACATCCTCATCTTTGCAACTTTCATCTTTTGTATGTGCGAAGTCTTGACTGGCCATCACTCCGCTCTATACAACATAGTCGGTCTAACCACCACTCTATATAACTTGCCTTTAAGTTTTGGTGACACCTTTTTGTCGCACAAGACTCCAGATGCGAGCCTCCATTTCATTCATCCTACCCCAATACGATGTGTGACATCGTCATCAATCTCTCTATTTTCTTAGATAATAGACCCTAGGTACTCGAAGCTTCTTTTCTTTGGAATGACCTGAGTACCAAGCCTTACCTCCACACCTGTCATAGGGTCGCTCCCATTGCTGAACTTGCATTCCAAATATTCTGTTTTGGTCCTACTCAACCTGAACCCTTTAGACTCAAGAGTTTGTCTCCAAACGTCCAACTTGGTGTTTACTCCACTGCGAGTCTCATCAATCAGGACTATGTCATCTGCGAACAACATACACCATGGTACCTCACATTGGATTTGTCACGTCAGTCCGTCCATCACCAAGGCAAATAAGAATGAGCTAAGAGCTGATTCCTGGTGCAGCCGCATCATCATTGAGAAATGTTCCGAGTCTCCTCCTACTGTCCGTACTCTAGTCTTGGATCCATCATACATATTCTTGATCGCCCTAGTGTACGCCATAAGAACACGTCTAACCTCCAAACATCTTCATAGAACCTCCCTAGGGAATTTGTCGTATGTCTTCTCAAGGTGGATGAAAATCATATGTAAGTCTTTATTCCTCTCTCTATACTATTCCACCAACCTCCTAATAAGATGAATGGATTCGGTAGTCAAATGCCTCGACATGAATCCAAACTGGTTCTCGGAAATACACACGCCTCTCCTCACCCTCGTCTCCACAACTCTTTCCCAAACTTTCATAGAGTGGCTCAGCAACTTGATACCCCTATAGTTGTTGCAACTCTGGATATCACCTTTTTTTTGTACAAGGGAATCATTGTACTCTAACTCCATTCTTCGGGCATTCTTGTCATCTTAAAAATGATGTTAAACAACTCAGTCAGCCACTCCAAACCAGCCCTGCCTGCGCTCTTCCAAAATTCAATTGGGATCTCATCAGGACCGATCGCTCGTTCCCTGTGCATCATGCGAATAACACCTGCAACCTCCTTAACCTTAATGTTTCTACAATACCCAAAATCCCCGTGCCTACCAGAATGCTCTAGATCTCCCAACACAATGTCTCCATCTCTTTTTTCGTTCAAGAGTTTGTGGAAGTAAGACTGCCACCTTTGCCTAATATGCGCTTCCTCCACCAATACTTTGCCATCATCATCCTTGATGCACCTCAGTTGATCCAAGTCACGGGTCCTCCTCTTCCTTGTCTTAGCTAATTTGTACAACTTCTTATCCTCGCATTTCTCCTCTAATTCCATATATATGCGTTCGAAAGCCGCTATTTTCTCCGCCGTAACCGCTAGTTTTTCCTCCTTCCTCTCCATCTTATAAAATTCCTTATTCGTCTACTTCTCCACTTCATCTCTGCTTTCTACCTATTTCACATACACCACTTTCTTAACTTCCACCTTCTCTTGAACATCACCATTCCACTATCAGTCCTTTCGATGTCCACCACGATAACACCGCGAGACTCCTAGCACTTCTCTGGCTACCTCACGAATGCAACTAGTCATCCTGTCCCACATACCGGTCGCATCCTCACAACTTCCCCAAGCCCCCTTGGCCCTAAACCTCTCCCCCATCTCTTTTGCACTAGCCATAGTCATACTTCCCCATTTGATTCTTAACCTGTCATCCACAACCCTCTTCTTCTTCTCCAACTTGATATCCAAATCCATCACAAAAAGCTTATGTCCGGTTGTAAGATCCTCCTTCAAAATAACCTTACAGTCTTTACAAAGACCTTTGTCAACTTTCTTAAGGAGTAAAAAATCTATCTGAGTCTTAGCCACTGAACTACGGAAAGTCACCAAGTGTTCCTCCTTCTTTATGAATCTAAAATTGTCTATCACTATCCCACAAGCTCTAGCGAACTCCAAAAGTGAGACGTCTCTCCCATTCTTAACCCCGAGTCTAAATCCTCCATACACGTCGTCATAACCCTTTGGAAGTGACCCGATATGTCCATTGAAATCCCTTCATACAAATAACTTCTCGGTGGGTGGTATACCTCCTACCACTTCATCTAAATCCTCCCAAAATCATCTCTTCTCCTCCACATCGAAGCCCGCTTATGGCGCATAAGCACTAATAATGTTCATAGTGAACCCTCATACTACCAACTTAATCGTCATTATCCTGTCATTGACCCTTCTCACATCTACCACCCAATCCCTTAGTTCGATGTCTACCAAAATGCCTACCCCATTCCTATACTTCGACCTACCGGAGAACCATAACTTATACCCGTCTACATCTTTAGCCTTAGGTCCTACCCATTTGGTCTCCTGAACACATGCTATACTAATCTTTCTCTTCTTAATAATCTTAACTAGCTCAATGGCCTTCCCCATTAAAGTCCCAATATTCCAAGACCCTATTCTCAGCCTAGCATCTCCCTTACCCCACTTACCCCTACCCCTTCTCCCTATCCCACCAGATCCACTAGAGCAATGGACACAAAGACACAAAAGAATACTAATCCAAGGTTAACACTAACACACACGGGAAGAAATACTAGAGCACATATTAGCAAGAATCTAGAGGTATGTCAGGCTACTACAGATCCGAATGATAAAACAAAGGACAACAAGAATACATGCAAGAATCTAAAGTCCAGATTCAATAAAACGCAACACGCAAAATTGAACAACACGGATAAGAATAGATATTGAGTACAGACAATTGGAGGTACCAACTCCAGGCTGATAAAACATGTTCACACACTGAAAATTAGGGTAAACACGTCGAAAAATACTGTTCACGGCCTAAAATTATTGTTCCTATCGGAAATGACTGTTCGTTGCCAGACGACATCGCAGATCTAGGGATACCTGTAAAAAAAAAAAGAGAGACCGCCAGAGACTGCCTGATGCAATGGTTGGCGACGGTGTCGATGACATGGTGGTGACGGCGAGCAAGGCTAGTGGGAGCAGAGAAGGTTGACGGTGGAGTCCGTTGGAGTCCGGCAGCATGGAGCAGGGTAGGGGTGCGGTCGGGTGAGCAGATAGGGGGAAAGAAATATCCAGGTCGGGTTCACTACCATGTTTTTACGAGAGCGCTAAATGAGGAAAAAATGTGGTAGACCTGGGATTTGTTGCCAATTGGAAAAGTTCGTAGAAAGTTAGAATAATAATCCAAAAATAACACATAATATCGATGACCAGCTGTACTTAAAATAGGGGACATCCACAAATTACTATGTATGATATCGAAATGCATTAAAGTACAATTTGTGAATCCAGAAAATAGTAATTTAACATGTTTCCAAAAAATGCAGGATTCACATATAGGAGTCCTAGAAATACAGTTGCAATTAATAAAAAAAAAATCTAAGGGAGCGTAAAACAGAATCTCCCGGATGTCCTAATCTAGAGTGCCATAAGGAAGACGAAAGAGCAGCAAATGTTAATGGAACTGAGGTTGGATTGTTGACGGCATTTGAAATAGGGTTGAGATCTCCGGTGCTGTCACATCTCATTATTTGTCTCCCTGTCGTAAAATTCTTCACAGAAAAACTAAAAGGATCAAAGTCAAGAGAAACATTATTATCAATTATGAAACGTCACACAAATATTAGATTCTTAATGAGTTTAGGGGCATGTAGGACATTTTTTAAGATTAGCGGTGGATGTGGTGGGGATAAGGATGAATGACCAAAACCGCGAATGAGAATGCCTTGTCTACTACCAACAATAGTATTCTGATTTAAATTACTCAAATTGGAATAAGACAAGAGAGTACCTTGTGATGCCATTATGTGAGATGTAGCGCCTGTGTCCCTATTCCAATTTTCATCTGGAGCGTTGAGTGACATTGTGTTCAAAGCTGCCTCAATGTTAGTTAGTGCATAAGTTGAGGGGGGGCTGTGTTGTGTAGGCATGTTGGCGCGTTGGTCGAGTATGCCAGGGTAGGCCTATCGGTTCTGAGGTGAAGTCTACGAGGATGTCGAATATGGGCTAGGAGGAGAGGCCTATGACGGTGGGGCCTACGCGGCCCACGACGGGTAGGCAACCCATGGTAGAGGCTCCCTGCCACAGCCGTGGTCGCTGCTGGCTATTTCCTGCCGGCGGAGACTGCCCCTTCCTGGACTGCCTGCTCCCGCGGTTGTTGCGGGTAGATATGGGTTGCTGCGGGTCCTCGGGCCTGCGATTCTGGTTGCCGGAGTTGGAGGCCCTACCGTCTACAGAGGGCCCAACGGTGGTGGTAACAGCGGCGTCGGCAATGCTGGCCTGAGTGGTGTTGCGCTTGATTTTTTGGGTTTCCTCAAGAATAAGCTTTGAACGGGCCTCATAAAATGGAGGCCGCGTGTTGTGTAGGCATGTTAGGGCGTGGGTCGAGTATGCTAGGGTGGGCCTGTAGGTTCTGAGGTGAAGTCCACGAAGATATCAGATACAGGCTAGGAGGAGAGGCCCATGATAGTGGGGCCCACGCGGCCCACGATGGGTAGGCAGCCCATGGTGGAGGCTGCTGCCACAGCCGCGGTCGTTGCTGACTATTTCCTGCCGGCGGAGACTGTCCCTTCCCACTGCCGTTGTTGCCGGAATTTCGTCCGTCGCTGCCCTTGCTGGACTTCCTGCTCCCGCGGTTGTTACGGGTGGATGCGGGCTACTGCGGGTCCTCGGGCTGACGGTTCTTGTTGCCGGAGTTGGAGGCCCTGCCGTCGGCGGAGGTCTCGCTGGTGGTGGTGAGTGCGGCATCGACAATGCTGGCTTGAGTAGTGTTGCGCTTGATTTTCCGGGTTTCCTCTAGAATAAGTTTCGAACGGGCCTCATAAAACGGAGGCAACAATGTGAATTGCTGAAGGATGGTGGCAACGCCGTCATAGGATTCGTTCAAGCCTGTAATAAGTTGCATGAACAATCGCTGATTAGTGAGTGGTGCGCCGACGTTGGAGAGTTGGTCGGCAAGAATCTTGAGTTCTTGACAATATGCAGACACGTTTGGAAAATCGTCCTGATGAACGTCCTTGAACTGATTTTCAAGGTATAACGCTCGTTGAGTTTTATTGTCGTAGAAAATACTTTCCAAACGTTTCCACATTTGGCGGGCAGTGGCATCAGTCTCAATAATGTGTGCAACAAATCATTATAGATTATGCCGTATATCCACTGGAGGACGACTGCATCCAAACGAGACCAGAGTGCATTATCAGAAGTCGAAGCCGAATGTAGGTCTGTGGACTTCAGTGTAGGAGGGATGATGTGGTCAATAACTTCATAAACACGACAATGGATCTTAAAAAGCTCCGCCCACGTGGAATATTGACCATTTTCCATCTCAAGAGTGATAGGGATAAAGTTTTTGATGTTGTTTACTGTAAGTGCATGATGAAATTTTGTTTTGTCAGCCATGGAAGATGAAATTTAGGAGGAGAAGGGAGAGAGAATGACTGAAAAAAACACTAGGGTTCCGTGGGGGTGGCGGCCGAGAGCTATGGTCGGCGGCAGTGGATGTATTTTTAGGATATTGATACCATAAAAGAATATGTTCCTTGATTGTATTCATCAATAATGTATAATATATATAGTAGTACAAGAATATTTAAACTATGTAACTAATCAACCTAATTACAGTAGGAAATATAATTCTATCTAAAATAGGAGACCTAATTACAATAGGAATACAATTCTACTTAAAATAAGAGATAAATAATTAATGAAAGAATATTCGGGAAATATTCTATTATCAACTTCAAATTTGAAATATAGAATTTGAAGTATGTATAACATGTTTGAGGACTTTTTTAAATTTTCACTCACAAAATTATGTATATATTCTGAGATTATTTCAAATACGTAAACGTTTATCGGATGAACCATTATTTCTACTTCAAATTTGAGATATAAAATTTGAGGAGTTTTTCAAATTTCTACTTACAAAATTATATTTTCATATCCATACACAACTTTAATCTCCAACTATATTTTTTCAACTTCAAGTATTTATTTTTAAAAGAATCTCAATCAACTCATTGTCCAAATGTCTACTTAGATGGTTAAAAAGGAGGGAAAAAAGAAACATGAAAACTCTGAAAAAAGAAAAAAAGAGAAGAATACAACAAAAGAAGTGAAGAGTGAAATCGTACGTGTCCAAACCACATCCATTCTTTCTAAATAACAACCTTACCTTACAATGACAATCTACGAACTGAGTCAAAAAGACTCCAAACTACATTGCTTCTTAAATTTAGTTCCACATTTCTACTGACTCATCATACCAGGTACTAATTTTTCTTCTTGGTTTTAGATTATGCGCTTTTTGTCTCATTTTAATATGAACCGTACAGTTAAAATGTTAGTGATAAAATATCTAAAAATTAATGACTGAAAAGTTAGTTGATAGAAAAATAATGTTTTCAAGATATCAACTTTGATAAAACCAATTATGAATTTGAATTCTTGAAAATTAATGTCAGTAACAGAATGATGTTAATACCTTGGAACGTTCCAAGTCAGCATATAATTAAGTTGGAAGCAAGCAAATTAGGGAGTATTTTGTTGGGTTGGAAGGTGGATTGCAGGAGCACAAGTAAAACCAATTGTGATTTAGGGTGTGTTTGGTTTGAAGGGAAGTGTTTTCATGGAAAATAAGTACTCTCCGTTCCATTTTAAGTGTCTTAGTTTGACTTGACACGAAATTTAAGAAATAAATGAATATTTTTTAATCTTGTGGTCTTAAATTAAAGATGTGTGTACTTCTTTAAATCTTGTGATCTTAAACTTGCCACGTAGGATGTTGGAACTGAAAAATTTACTAAATATAGAAAGAGACACTCTTTTTGGAACAAACTAAACAGGAAAGTAAGACACTTAAATTGGGACGGATGGAGTAATTTTTTTACTTATTTTCTTGTGGTACGTAAGCAGAAATTATTATCGCAAAATCATTTGCATATAATTACTACTAAAAATCTGTATTTTCCCACTGAAAAATATTCAATGGCTATTTCCCACTGAATGTCGGTCAGAAAAACCTAAATAGTAGTGTTTTCATACGAAAAATGAAGAAGTTTCGTGCGTTGCAATGGGAACCTGTTTTCCATCATGCGTTTTCCAGTAAGCTGGTTCGGTGGGAATGAGGTTGAAAAATTATGTTTTTTAGCACAAATTTCCACTAATGTCGATGGGAAAAACCTCCGTTTCTAGGAGTGAATTTATGCCATACTATGGGAGGTGGGCTTAGGCGGTAGGGGTGTGGGGTGGTGGGGATGGGGTGTGTTGGAGGTGGGAGGAGACAATCAATGTGGAATGTCACTTGTAGAACTTGTTTTTCATACTTCAGTTTAGGAATTTGTTTTCCTAGAGAAAATAATTTCCAACAATTTTGACCAACCAAATATGGAAAAAGGGCAGCCCTTAGGATTTCAGAAAATCTATATTGCTTATGGGCATTGTGTTGGGGTGGAGGGGGGGGGGGGATAGTATAAGCAGAAGGGTGTTAAAATAATCTATCTCCCATTTGAGATTCTTGGTAATCATGGTTGTTTAGACCTTGGTCCTTCACTCCAAGGTAAGTTCTAGTTCTAACTCAGTTAGAACCATGTACTCCAGGAATATACTCAAGAAACATGAGTCCTCACTATTGGTGATACTGAAGTACATAATGTTTGCAATTTCAACACAAACGCCAGGTCTCAAACCCACGGTGTCATCATCAGGTAGCCATTCATCAGAATGGTTGTCTCCTGCCTCCACTTCCTTTCAAAAGGTATTACCACTCAATTTTTGTTTGTTAAGAGTAAAATCAAACGTACTTTGTATACTTGTCATAGGAACATGTATTTACCATATTTTAGGATAGTATATACCTTAGTTTTACACATAATTTATGTTTTTCTATACTTAATATATTTAAATTCTTTTTATGCTTTCTTTTGAGCCGAGGGTCTTTCGGAAACAGTCTCCCTACCTTGTTAGGGGTAAGGTCTGCGTACACTCTACCCTCCCTAGATCCCACGTTGTGGAATTTCACTGGGTATGTTATTGTTGTTGATCTACCTTAATCAAGGAAGCTAGAATTCTGTACTCCTATAAAACATATGAATACAGTGGACATTTTTGGTACATTTTCCTTTCGACAATTTTGCACTTCGTATACACTGTTCAATTGTGTTTATCTGGAGACATTTTCTTCATTTTCCCTGACGTAATGTTGTTGTCATTATATCTTCATAGAACTGTGTTTCACAAGGCAGTCCATTTTCGTCAAAGCAAAGTTCTTTCTTAGGAGGTCAATATCATGTTAGACGCTTCCTTGGGCTCAATCAAACTGGAAAAAGAAGAAAAAATGCAGGTAAATTATGCGGACTCATCCAATTATGTTTTTATTGCTTGTGAAAATTTAGAGGTAGCCAACTCTTTTTTCTTTTTCGACTGAAATAACCATCACTGCGGATTACAAAGACTTCCATGTTTTGTGAATTTCTAGTATCACCTTTGTTCAGAATCTGATAAAATGACTGACTGACTTATACTATTTCTTCTCCTGATCCATCTTACTACGGTCTCATTTCAGCAATACAACTTCTGGGCTTGTTATGTGGTAGTAATATGTTGTTATGGTAAATGGAGTTGTGTTATTATTGTCCTATAATCTTGTTTCTTCATTTTGTTTGTTGATACTGAAGGTGCTGTGGTATCACCAACTTGTGTTCTTCCACTTACCGAAGAAAATGTTGAGAAGGTTCTAGATTTAGTCAGGCCTGGCCTAATGGCAGATGGAGGGAACGTGGTACTACATGAAATCGATGGCCTAGTTGTAGTTCTTAAGCTTCAAGGAGCATGTGGATCTTGTCCAAGTTCAACAATGACACTTAAAATGGGAATTGAAACTCGCCTTCGTGACAAAATCCCTGAAATAATGGCAGTAGAGCAGATTCTTGATTCCGAAACTGGCCTTGAGTTAAATGAGGAAAATATAGAAAAGGTACAATATTTCTTAGCATTTGTAATTACTCTTAACTTGTTCTGAGTAGCATTTAGACACGAAAATAATGCAATATTTCCAATAATATCAGCTTCTTGGAGAGATTAGACCATACTTGGTAGGCGCGGGTGGTGGAGAATTGGAGCTTGTTCAGATTAACGACTTCATTGTTAAGGTTCGGCTGAATGGACCCGCAGCTTCTGTGATGACAGTTCGTGTAGCTCTTACTCAGAAATTGAGAGATGCAATACCAGCTATTGCTGCTGTTCAGTTGATAGAATGAAGAAATGCTCACCCATACAACGACGTTTTCCTGCAAGAATTTCAGCAATGTAGATACTTGTTCTCTCTTTACAGTATCATTTTTGCCTTGATGGTATACACGTAGCATTCTTTATCCCTTGACTAGTTCTTACCCTATTGCCAGTAACAGGGGAGTTATGAAGTTCTCATCGACTCATTACATGCTAAGTAATAGGAGACTTCACTTGGACATTTTCCCAAAATTGTAAGTAAAATGGATTTATAGATACCTGAGGATATTCAAGAACTGTAAGGTCTAGTTCATAATATGTAAGCCATACTAAAATTGAACAATGATATGAAACTGCCACATCAATTCAAAAAGTTCATATCTATTGTGTTATCTACTGAAACCCTTTACATCAGTGTTTAATAAAACTCATTCTATGCGTTAAATAAAACTCCACATTTTCTACATTGAACTTGGACATTTATGAAAAATTATTACCTTCGAAACAAACATTAACTTTTTAATTAATAATTCTGAAGTACAAATGGATTCAATAATAAGAACATATGAATATGTTTCTGAATGATGGCTTTGTTTTTGGAGAATCCTGCTCCCATTAGTATCTTAAAATTGAAAGAAATAATCCCCTTGATTATTTTCATTAATGATTGAGTATATATAAAATTTACAATGTTTCATAATATGGAAAATCCTATTTCCATTCTACTCTCAAAATCCTATTCTATTTGTACAAGAATTCTACAATTATGATAAGTGTACAATGCTAATTAATTACAAATAATATGGTACAAAATACTCTCCAAAACGTGATATACTTACCATGTATATCACAGACAGTTTGGTAAGTATATCACAGACAGTGGCCTTGTGTTTCCGTGATATACACGGTATACACAAGGCATTGTATATGCATGTATATCGTGTATACCATGATATACTTTCACACCCCCGCAATCATAGAGGGCGGTCTTCGTACGCTGAGACTGTCCCTAAAATCTTCAAATAGAGCGAGGGAAGACCCTTCGTAAAGATGTACGCAATTTGATACCTTGGAAGGGACATGGTAGACGCGTACTTGTCCACGAGCTACCTTTTCGCGAACAAAGTGGATATCCATCTCGATGTGTTTAGAGCGCTGGTGTTGAACCAGATAGATAGATGACACTAACATTATCACAATAAACCAAGGTAGCTTTCTGAATGAGGCAACGAAGTTCTAAGAGAAGGTTACGTAACCAACATGATTCAGAGACCACATTGGCTACACATCGATACTCGGCCTCCACACTAGAGCGTGATAATGTAGACTATCGCTTGACAGACTATGAGACCAAGTTATTACCAAGAAACATACAATAGTCAGACGTGGAGCGTCTGGTATCTGGACAACCACCCCAATCAGCATCCGTATACGAGACAAGTGTAGATGTAGATGATGGATATAAATGTAAGCCATAGTCAAATTTTCCCTGGATGTAGCAGCGCATTCATGTGCTCAACCCTGGGATTATGCATAAACAAACACACCTACTGCACGACATACGTAATATTCAGTCTCGTGAAAGTAAGTTACTGAAGAACTCCAGCAAGACTGCAATAGTGAGTGGGATCCTCGTAAGGTGAGCCAGCCGCAGCTTCTAGCTTGGGTTGGTATCAACTGGAGTGGAAGTAGACTTACACGAGGACATACCAACGCGCTCAATGATCTCAGCGACATACTTCCGTTGTGATAAGAATAACCCGCCTGTATGACGAGTGACAACAATCCCCAAAAAGTAACTCAAGGGCCCCAAGTCTTTCATAGCAAACTCAGAACTAAGCATTGTCATGATAGACTTGCGCAAAACATCAGAAGAGGCAATCAAGATAATATCATTCGCATATAATAGAATATAAGCCATGGAAGTACCACGACGATATATGAACAATGAATTATCAGACCTGCTGTGAGTAAACCCAATAGGCGAAACATAGTCCGCAAACCTATTATACCAATCCTGTGGGGCTTGCTTAAGCCCATACAAGGACTTCTTTAATAAACATACATGATGAGGATATTTGGGGTCTCGAAAACCCAAGGGATGATGCATGTAAACGGTCTCCTTAAGATTAGCATGTAAGAAAATATTTTTCATATCTAGCTGATGAATGGGCAATGCCTTTGAAAGAGACAAACTGAGAACAATGCGAATGGTAGCCGGTTTGACCACCGGACTAAATGTCTCACCACAATCCATGCTAACTTGTTGAGTTTTACCATCACCTACAAGACGAGCCTTATGTCTCGCAAAAGACCTATCAGAATTATCTTTATGAGTGAAAATCCACATAGAACAAATAATATTAACACCAGAAGGATGGGGCACCAACTCCCACGTCTTATTTTCAATAAGAGCATCATATTCGTCGTTCATAGCCAATTTCCAATTCGGGTCATTTAACGCAGCCACTGGGTTACGGGGTAGGGGGATGTAAGAATATTAGAATTTAGATTAAAATATCTTTTTGGTTTAAAAATACCCAGTTGACTATGAGTGATCGGTCTGTGACTCGGGGGAGAATTGGGTGGATTTTGGGAAAAATTCAGATAGGTGATGGACTGGTCAACATGCAGTGGGCCTGCTGACCCAACACGGGAAGCTGGATCGGGACTTGAAGCAAAAGTAGGGGCAGAACTGGGCTAGATATTTGGCCTAGTTGCTGGACCCGGGACGTGAGGGACTGGCCCACTGGGCAGATTCGACGGGACATGAGGCCCAGTGGGCAGTAGGCCCGCTTGTGGATTTTGGGTGGGTGACAAATCCGATAAATGGTGGATAATATACGGGGAGACATCGTCATCTAAAAAATTATACGAACTAGGCCCGGGACTACTTACTTTAGCAAATAGAAATTGGGTTTCATAAAAAATAACATGGCGTTAAGGTATTTTTGAACTATTTGACTAGTTTGAGGACATCTTTTAGCCAAAAATATAACAGAGGTAAATCTGTCTTATTTCGAATAGTTCCATTGTTTTACTCTTTTTCCTTTTTTAATTCTGATTAAAGCTAACTAGGAATTTTTTTTAGACCTATTGTGTTAGTGAATTTGTGAAATGATAAGCATTTAAGGTCGACTTTTAAGCACAAACTTGTCACATTTTCAAATAAACGTACGTTAATCAGCAAATCATCAACAATTTGAACATATAAAACATTCCCAAGATATTCATGAGATCACTTAATTACAATTTCTAACGTACTGATTCATGTGATTGTAGCAGATGGGAATAACTAAAGTAGACCTGCCTCATTTAGAAAAGTCGAATAGCCGATCCTATGGCGGTGGAAGTGGTTGTGCACTAAAGGCCGGTGCTAATTGTTAGTATGTGATTGTAATTGATAGAGAATAGTGGTAAAAAGTCATGTTATAATGATTTCAAAATTATGTGCAATCTGAATGATTTAGACCCATTAAAAGCAAATAAATGCTTCCAAGTATATATAGTATTATACTTTTATATTACGTATGTTGCACTATTATATACTATATATTTGCTTTATTTATTTATGTTAAGGCCTGGGGTGATGCTCAGTCCCTGACGGACACTAGTCTCGTCATTAAAATAAGAAAACATTATATACTATATATTATATTATTTGTTATGTATATTAACTAATATATACTATATATAATATCATTTCTTATGTATATTACACAAAAAGTATTATATATATATGTGTGTGTTCATATTCATATTTGAGCACATACATTATTGTATTCATATATTAGGTTTATTAAAGAAGCATAATATAATATTTATATATTAGATATATATTGTATACTATATTAAATATATACAAATTTAAATACAATTGAGTTAATCTTCCTATTTCATGAAAGAGAGAGAAGAAAAAATTGAATAATAAATATGTAATGTCAGACAAGAAGCCAAATTTTTATAGTATGGGATGTCAATTATTTATTAAGACCCAATTTTAGTGATAATTCATACGTAATTAAAATTTTATGGAAACCAAAATTTTCATTTTAATGCATTTCATAGAGATATTTAAGGGATATGAAAAATCGTACATAATGTAATTAAAAATTTTAAAATCGGAATAAATTGTATTTGTATAATTTTTTTAAAAGTAGTTTTACCTTTTTAAAAATACTTTTTTTAAAGTGATATTTGTGTAATTTTTCCAAGTAGAAAAGATTAGGATTGCTACACAAATAGTCAAATAATATGTTATTGTTTACTTTTTATAACCGGTATAAATATAGAGAGATGACAATTGGACCAAAGTTGTTAGAGATGGTATCAAAGTTGGACTCTCCCTCAGTACGGTGGTGGGGTAACCAGGGAGGACTTTGAGTCCCAAGGAGGGGGGGTGGAGTGTATGTGAGACCCATGATGGAGGACAAACCTCTGAAGAAGAGAGGCATATTACAGCTTAAGCGAATCTCACATCGGAATGAGAGAAGAAAAGTTAGGAACCTTATAAAAATGATTCCAGAATCAACTATTGAGACGTCTTTTGGTTTAAAACCCAATGGACAAATGAAAGAGGACAATACCTTAACAGTTGAACCAAGGTTGTTACCACCTCTGAATTATAACATTCCTATAAAAAACATTTGATTGCACGGTTTGCCCTTCAAATGGGTTGGTCTTTAATTTTTGCCCCTCACATGGAAGTTATGTCTATTGGGGCATAAGTTCTTTAAAGGATTCGGCACAAGTTGTGTTTAATTCTTAAAGAACTTATGCCCCAATAGGTATAAGTTCCATATGAGGGGCAAAAATTAAAGACCGACACAAAATAGGGGCAAAAGTGTACATGACTCAAAAAACCCTTCAGTTCAAAGTGGCATAAAAAGTATCTCCGCTCGTTTTGTAGTATGTGAGAGCTAGAAAATAAGTCAAAAAGAATATTTATGTGGTATTTGATCTTCATTTTTTGAAATCAATTTTTTCTTCTTCTAATAGATTTAGTTAAAAAGACATAATCTATAACGTACATAATATTTATTTTAAGTACGTTTTAATATTCATACATTTCAATTGAATTTATTGTTATTGATTATTATACGAAAATTGAAAGACTTCTTCACAACAGCTAACCCCTGCTTGTTCTTGAATGTTTTCCTAGAAAAAAAATTTTGTTTCATCAGAATAAGTGTGCCTAATTTGTGTTATGATATCCTACCTAGTAATAAAAGGATGCTCTGCCTTTTCGTCATCATCTGTAGAAATATCCATATTCATTAAATCATCATCTCATTCCTCATTTTGCATTATTTCCTCATTGACTAATGGTTGTGCTGGTGATTGCGTGGGGGAGGGGTTGTGGTCAGATGCGAATTCAGAATTTTAAGAGGATGGATGCACCTTCAAGATGGAAAAGTGTTCATCCGAACCCTCTCGACAAAATGTTACACACCATATTTATGGTAATATTTTTATTATTTTTGCATATATATAAATCTTGAATCTCATAAGTCCAAGAATAGAAGTTGGCTAGTTTAGGGGTTCAGAATTTACCTTGATGTTCCAAAATCAAATCCCAAGCACTACATTTTTATTTACATTAAAAAAAGGAAATGAAGAAATTAAAGGAACAGAACGTGCATTAAAAGGTCAGCAACGTTTTTTGATCCCTCGACCTTGAGCACTTGATCCTGGCGCCAAACCAGTGCTCCATTTAGTTTAGTTTGATCATATGTTCCTTCATTTAATATTATATATTTATAAAAATTATACACTTAATATACCGAGTTTAATCGAGCGACCATGAGTTCATGTGACCCATTTTTTACACATAAATTCGCCCCTAGTTGTGATGATGATGGTGCTGCTATTGAATCTTCCTGAGACCTCTCATCAATATTTATCCATAATAAAAATGGGCGTAGAACCATCACCACCAACATAAAAAAGATACAATCGTACATGTTGTCTTTTAGGTGTAAAAATTACCCGTTGACTACGGGTGACTGGTCCATGACTCGGGGCAGAGGCGGGGGGATTTTGGGAATTTACGGGACTCGGGATGGACCGGCCGGCGGGCGGTGGCCCGCGGCCCGTAACGAGAAGCGAAACCGAGAAGCGGGCCACTATTGGACCCGAAAACGAGTGCTCGGCTGGGCGAACGGATGGCCTAGTTGCTGGAACCAGAAGTGAAGATGACACGGTATGGGTAGTACCAGCGGGCAGTGGGCCCGCTGGAAATTTTTGGGTGCGGGATACGTCCAAAAAATGGTGAATAATATACGGGGATATACTATCATCCAAAAAATTATACGAATTAGGCACGAGAGTATTAACTTTAGCAAATGGAAATTGAGTTTCATCAAAAATTACATGGCGATTAATGATGATTTTATTGGAGGATAAATCAAAGCATTTGTAACCACGATGATTAGACGGAAAACCCAAAAACACACACGGAGTAGACCGGGCCTGAAGTTTGTTAATTGTGGTGGAGGGAAATAACGGATAACACAAGCAACCAAAGACCCGAAGATGACAATAAGAAGGAGTTTTATTATATAAAATTTGAAGAGGGGAAGAATAAATCAGACCTTTGGAAGGAATAATGTTAAGGAGATATGTAGTCATTTGAAGAGTATGATGCCAAAAATATGGGGGTATGGAAGCATGAATCAATAGAGTTCGGACAATGTTCACGGAAGCCGCAAGATCGGCAATTTCACTAGTTATTTATGGAATGAATTTTGCGTTCGGCTTTCCCATTTTGTGAAGACGTATGAGGACAAGAGAAACGAAAATTGATCCCATTATTAGCACAGAATTCCCGAAATACCCCATTGTCATATTCTTTGCCATTCTTACACTGAATATGTTTGATTTCTCGTTCGATTTGGGTTCTAATGAATGCTCTAAATTTCAAGAAGATGGAAAAACTTGAGTTTTTTTCGCTATTGGAAATGTCCATAAAAACTTAAAGTAATCATCCAAAAACAGAACATAATACTGATGATCCAAAGAACTAAAAACAGGAGATGTCCATAAGTCGCTATGAATAATATCAAATGACATTAGAGTATGAGATTTTGAGTCTACAAATGACAACTTAATAATTTTTCCTAGAGAACAAGACTGACAATTTGGAGTACTATTTGTACCCTTACATGAAATAAAACTATATTATCTAAGGACGATAAAATAGATGATCCCGGATGACCAAGACGAGCATGCCACAAGGAATGAGAAATGGCTGCAAATGTGGATGGTAGGGCTGGACTCGATGGACCGGAACTGGGTGTGATAGGATAAAGATCTCCCCTACTATTACACCTCATGAGAGGACTCCCCGTCTTGAAATCCTTCACGGAGAAACTAAATGGATCAAATTCAATAGAAACGGAATTGTCAGTATTGAATTTACGGACAGAGACTAAGTTTTTAATCAATTTGGGAGCGTGTAGGGTATTTTTCAAGATAAGAGGTGGATGAGGGGGAGACAATGTTTTATGACCATAATCATGAATTGGAACAGAATTACCATTACCAACAATTATACCGCGAGGGTTGCTCAAATTGGAATAAGATGAGAGAGCACCTGAATCGGATGTCATGTGGGTAGTGGCACCGGTGTCCATATACCAATTCAGGTCCGGTTGAGTCAAACCAAATGTGTGTATCGCGACCTCAATATCGGTCTGAGTGGGGCCTGCTGCGTGGTGGGCTTGCGAAGGCCGAGGCTCAAAAATTCCTGCGAGGCTATCTTGGGCCGTAACTGCTGGAACTGGAATTACTAGGCTAGTGGGCAGTGGGCCGTCGAGGTTGCTGGGAAGCCCACTGGCCAGAAGCTGGAAATTGTTATGGAGTTGGGCCGTAGGGCCACTGTTCACTGGTCCAAGCCCACGGCCCAGAGGCCTAAGGCTGAGACCAGTGGGTCGGTGGCCCACTGTAACCGGGATGGGGTCCACCGCCACTATTTTGGCCACCGCAATTGCCGCCGGAGCCTCCGCGTTTGCCCCCGCGATTTTTTCCATTATTTTTCCGGCCATTCTTGCAGCCCCTGTGAGATCGATTTTGGTTCGAATTGTCACCAAAACTTTGAGGACTATTGGAGGAAGTTATCATGACCATGAGACTAGCATTAGTAGCTGCCTTTTTAGCCAAACCGGCTTCTTCCAAGGTAAGCATGGATCGGGCTTGATAGAACCTTGGAAGAGAATTACTTTGACGAAGTAGAGTTCCAATGCCACAATAGGCCTCGGATAGGCCAACAACCATCTTTAAAACAAGACGATCTTCACTAACTAGTGCACCAACGTTGTGAAGTTGGTCCGCCAATTCCGTCAACCTTTTGCAATATGCTGAAACGTTCGGGAAATTTTCCATATTGACGTGGGAAAAATCATGTTCAAGGGTAACAACTCTGGAATTTTGATTATCCTGGAATATGTCACGCAATCTATCCCATGCAGTCATCGCCGTAGCGTCTGGCTCAATAATCGTCTGCAATAGGTCGGTAGAGATAGTAGAATAAATCCACTGAAGGACGGTGGCATCAAGTGTTGTCCATAACTTAGGATCATCCTCGCGTTTAGGCACCTCTGTATCCTCAGGAGCCGCGGGGATTATGTGATGGATGACTTGGTGCGAACGAGCGTGAATTTTGAACAACTCGGCCCACATCGCGTATTGGACGTTTTCTATTTCAAGAATTAAAGGGATATGATTCTTGATGTTAGAAACAACATGGGCAGGGTTAAACATGTTTTTTGACATCAACATAACGAAAGAACAATAGGTGATAAAGGGATTTGAAAGAGAGATTTGGAGAGCGGAAGCAAGAAAAAATATGGTAAAACCCGAGGAGGTGGGTCGGTCTTTGGCCGAGAAAACAAGAATTTGTGGGAGAAATTTTTTTTGTTTGACCTAGACTTCTGATACCATGAAAGAAATAATCCCTTGATTATTTTCATTAATTGAAAGGTTATATATACAAGTTACATATTTCCATAATAGGAGAATCCTATTCCTAAAACCTTATTCTATATTAACTATACATTTATGGTAATACAATAATTATGGTAATACAATACTAATTATATTACAACATTACCTAAACTAGGATACTAAATATTTACCATAAATTACATAGAATAATCAGCCAAATCCGAGAGTCATTTAGAGAGCAAAGCCGAGACCAATATACACAATATACATGTATATATGTATATTGTGTATATTTAACATTTTTCTTCTTCTAATAGATTTAGTTAAAAAACATAATCTATAACGTACAAAATATTTATTTTAAGTACGTTTTAATATTCATACTTTTCAATTGAATTTATTGTTATTGAGTAAAATTGGTGCTATTTTGCGATTAGGTTTACAGATATTGAATATAAAACGAAAATTGAAAGACTTCTTCACAACAGCTAACCCCTGCTTGTTCTTGAATGTTTTCCTAGAAAAAAAAATTAGTTTCATCAGAATAAGTGTGCCTAATTTGTGTTATGATATCCTAGCCAGTAATAAAAAGATGCTCTGCGTTTTCGTCATCATCTGTAGAAATATCCATATTCATTAAATCATCATCTCATCCCTCATTTTGCATTATTTCCTCATTGACTAATGGTTGTGCTGGTGATTGGGTGGGGGAGGGGTTGTGGTCAGAGGTGAATTCAGAATTTTAAGAGGATGGGTGCACCTTCAGGGTGGAAAGGTGTTCATCCGAACCCCCTCGACAAAATGTTACACACCATATTTATGGTAATATTTTTATTATTTTTGCATATACAGTAAAACCTCTATAAATTAATACTCTATAAATTAATAAACTCTCTAAAATAATAAAATCTTCCGGTCCCGACTTGGGCCTTTGTAAAAAATCATCAAATTCGATAAGATAATAAGATAATAATTTTTCGGAAAATCCCTTTATAAATATTAGGTCCCATTAAAACTCTAAATTAATAATTCATAAATATTACAATTATAAATATTATGGTAATTTGCTAAAATATGAATCTATTGTTACTTGATTTTTCTTAAAATTTAAATCTAATTGGATTTCATCCCTAACTTTTTTAATTGCAGCCAAGAGTTCCGGTGTCGAGTTCTCTAGCTGCAACAAAAAAATTTGAAGAGTTGTTGTCGCGCTCAAAGCCTCCTTTCTCGTGACTGGTTCCAACGGTATTGAATCATCTTCAGCTTCATCATTAGTAGGATCTTCAATAATATCAGCAACAATTTCCTCTAAACTTTGAACCATTGAACATTCATCATTTTCACCCGGATAGTCCACCAATTTGTTGACGTCCATTTCATTGCGATAACCAACATCCTTGACCATATTCTCAAGCTCATGTAGGCTTTCTTCAAAGTTTGTCTCACTTGAGATTTCTTCATTTGAACGGATTTTGCAGTGCCGAAAGCAATTTGCTATTGACACTTGAGAAACATTGGTTGTCCAAGCGGAGACCGCAAAATTGATGGCATCTAAAACATTAATCTTTTCAGATTAGGTAGCCCCAACTCATGACCTTCCAAAGTAGATTTTTGTAGAATCTCCTACGATAGTGCATCTTGAAAGCTCTAATTATTCCTGCATCACATGGTTGAATCTTTGATGTCATTTTAGGTGGGAAAAAAAATAACTCAACATTCCGTAACCCTTCAATATTTTTTGGATGGGCTGGACAATTGTCAACCATCAACAAGATTCTTCTGCCATTCATTTTGTGATCAAACCAGCGAACATATTCATCAAAAAACACACTAGTCATCCATGCCCTCTTGTTGGCACGATAATGACAATTGATGCTGCTCATGTTGATATTTTTGAAGTAACGTGGCTTTGCATATTTTCCAATAATCCATAAAGGAATTTTTTCTGAACCATCCTCGTTGCAACAAATAACAATTGTAAGCCTCTCTTTGTCTTGCTTTCTTCGTTCAAGTTGCTTGGTTGCAAGAAAGTGATCAGCTTGTAACCTGTAAAACAGACCTGTTTCATCCAAATTAAAAACATCTTTCATGGGAAATTGGTTTATTTTCCCCCTTATAGCCTCCAGTTTCATTTCCATGTCCTGCATGTCAACCGAACCACTTTCTCCAAAGCGACGGAATGATTTAATACCATGTCTTACCTTGAATTTTTCAAGCCAACCTTGAGAAAATTGATGTTCATGAGGGTGTTGAGGATGCAAAAGCTTCATTATATCCTTTGCTTTCTCCAAAATAAGCTCTCCGGTCATGTTGACTCGATCTTGGTACTGAAGAAACCATTCATAAAGAACCTTCTCCATATCTGGATATTTCGCCGATTTGTGTCGCTTAATATCCCCACCCTTCTCAAAGTTGGCTGAAAGGTACTCCGTTGATCTCTTGAGAGTATTTGATATTGTACCTTGACTAACTTTCAAACGATATTTTTCATCAACCCACTCTTGTAAATCTTTTTGAGTGCATGTGGGATGGTCTCTCTTATACTCACGTAATGCTTTACGCATTTGATCATTCATGGATGATTTTGCGATGCCTTTTAGATGAGAAGACATGGTTGGGTGTTATGAATTATTTTATTTCCATATTGAGATTTATATAGTATATGTTTCATTCATCATGCATGAATATATTTAATTGGCTATAATAGTTATTTAAGTGCAACGAATTAATGTAAACATGTATACATTATTTAAGTAATTCCAATGAATTGATACATGCGTCCATGAATATAATAGTTAATTGTATACAATGAATTGATATTATACATGAATATATTTAATTAGTTACAAAGAATTGGTTGATGCATGAATATAATCAATGAAACATATATGAATTCATTTATTTTCAATACATATGTACTAAATTTGCTGAATTTAAAAAGTCTCTCTTTTAATTAATAAAATATTAATTTATCGATATATTAATATCTCTCTAAATTAATAAAATTTCATGGTCCCAAGGTTATTAATTTATAGAGGTTTTACTGTATATAAATCTTGAATCTCATAAGTCCAAGACTAGAAGTTGGCTAGTTTAGGGGTTCAGAATTTACCTTGATGTTCCAAAATCAAATCCCAAGCACTACATTTTTATTTACATAACGAAATGAAGAAACAAAAGGAACAGAACGTGCATTAAAAGGTCAGCAACGTTTTTTGATCCCTCGACCTTGAGCACTTGATCCTGGCGCCAAATCAGTGCTCAATTTAGTTTAGTTTGATCATGTGTTCCTTTAGTTAATATTATATATTTATAAGAATTATACACATAATACCGAGTTTAGTCGAGTGACCATGAATTCACGTGACCCATTGTTTACACATAAATTCGCCCCTAGTTGTGGTGATGACGGTGCTGCTATTGAATCTTGATGAGACCTCTCATCAATATTTACCCTTAATAAAAATGGGCGTAGAACCATCACCACCAACATAAAAAGATACAATCGTACCTGTTGATCGTTTCTATGATAGAACGAGCTAATTTTTCCTTTCTAGGCACTACATTAATTATTTAACTAATGCACACATCTGGGCTTACCATTTAACTGACCACTTTCAGTTAGGCTCTCAATTAACTTGTTATACGTGTCATTCTGTCGCACTACAATAGGTACTGTCACATTTATTAAGACCATCAATTTCAACACACTACTAAAAACAGGATCAAAAAAATATTAAAAAAACTGAGGGACTACTATTTTTTAATGATAAAAAAAAGGAAAATGTATCAACTGAGAATCAAACCCCAAGTATGTACCGTGACATTGAACAATTTTATCACTAAATCACTCGTCAGTTGCAATTTTTGTGCTTTACAAACCAACGAACGTCCGTCGGATTTCTAAAGAAAACAAAAACAGTAGTCCCTCGGTTTTTTACGTTGATTTTTTTAGTTTTGTAGTAGTAATGTTACATTGTCCATTAATTCACTAATGTAATCACCGCCCATTGCTATATTGTCCTCCCTGAATTTAGTATACCTAGAATGGTCGATGATTGAGCAAAATTAAGTCTTTCAACACGAGAGAGCCATCACCACTTACCGGGCAGCTGAGCAAATGGAATAGTGGAATGACTTCCAAAGACAAAAGTACTCCCAAAACTACCTCAAATTAATATCGCAAATTAGGATCGTTCTCTTCGAAATCATTACTATATATATATATATATAGAAGATGTCTCTTTCAATAAAAATTGTATAATTGTTGTATAGAATATGTATCCCCACATTATGTGTTTAGAAAATATATTATTGTTGTATAATTTATATATAATAAATGTATAATCAACGTATACTTATTAATTATACACATATTATATAATTATTATACAGATATTATAATAATTGTAGCAAAAGACCTTTAGCAACAACACTACATGCAACAACTTTAGTGACGACTTTTTGATATTTTGCAACGACTTTAGTCGCCATAACAAGTTTGATCTCATGTAGTAGTTGGGCCGCTAGGTTAGGTGCTTGTCAATTGGTTGGCTAAAGAACAATTCGCGGCATTAAGGCTAAACATAGGTCATTAAAAATTTTAAATTTCTATTAAACCATAGAATATCATTTTCCCAAAATAATTTGAGAACTATTTTCTCCATTTAAGTTATAAAATAGGTCTTTTACCCGCACGACTGAAGAAACAAGACCAAAATTTACTACTATTATAGAATGAAATGAGAGGAGCTTCCGGTTCAGGTCAATTGATAGGAAAGCCCTCTGATTTCCGGTTACATAAATTGGGTTAATAAGGGTATTATGTAAATGTAGGGACGAAGCCTCACATGTCCCACTAGGGGCTATAGACCCCAACAAAAAAAAATACTATTATTATATTAACAATTGCTAAAAGCCTCCACCCACAAAAAAACATTAGTCCACAACCTTTTACTACTCGTTGGAGCTCGCATTATAATACTTTAGTTAGACTCATTCATATGTTTTCATCTGTTATTCAAGTACTTGATCTTACAATGGATGATCCGGAGCAAAGAGTTGATGCAAACATGTTTTTAAATGCATTACAATCATTTGAGTTTGCATTCGCTATGCATTTGATGAAAAAGGTATTGACGATTACCAATGAGTTGTCATTAGCATTGCAAAAAAAAAAGAGCAAGAGATAGAGAATGCTATGAGATTAGTGGAGATTTCAAAGCAAAGATTGCAATATTTGAGAGACAATGAATTGGATTCTCTAGTTAATGAAGTTTCTTTGTTTTGTTCTAATCATGAGATTGTTGTCCCTAACATGAATGAAAAGTATGTATCTCATCGGCGGTCCAAGCGGAGAACTGAAGAAAAGACTAACGATACTTATTTTCTCATCAAGTGCTTTTATGGTGTTTGGACAAACAACTTATGAAGTTAAATAGCCGATTTTCTGTGACAAGTGATGAATTGCTTCTTTTTGTTGGGTGTCTTAATCCTAGAAATTCATTATTTGCTTTTAACAAGGAAAGTCTCGTCAAGTTTGCTCGATTGTATCCTCATGAGTTTTCTTCACATGATCTAGAGTTACTTGATAATCAACTTGAGACTTATATTAATGATATGCGTAGTAGCATTGAGTTTTCGGAAATTATTTGCATTGGAGATCTTGCAAAGAAGATGGTAGAAACAAAAAGACACGAAATCTATCATTTGGTTTACACGCTTCTTACCCTAGCATTAACTTTGTCAGTTGCTACTGCAAGTGTAGAGAGAGTCTTTTCTGCTATGAGCATCATCAAAGATCGACTGTGAAATTGAATATCGGACGATTGGATTAATGATTTATTAGTACCTTATATTGAGAATAGAATTTTGTATGAGATCAGTAACGAAGCCGTTATGCAACGGTTTCTGACTATGAAATCTCGTCGAAAAAATTGTAATTATATTTTATTATTTTTGAACAATTTATATTTATATTATTTAGAATTTAAATTATTACCTATTTTTAAAATTTATATAATATTGTATTGGCGAAATTGATTTGCTTCGTCTCTGTGTAGCTCGTCTTTTCTGTACATGTGGGTCCCATCAGGATAGCTTTGGTTTTCTCTGCATTTGTTTGGGTCTTCTCTTTTAAAGCGTGGGTCCCATCACATTCTTTACAATACATGTTCCAGACTTTCAATGAGGTTCTACCCATTAAAATGTATAAATTTCAAAGTGCAGCCCATTTAGATCAAGAAAGTACCGACTTGCAATATTTAATCACTTGAGAAATCATGCTGAGGGAGTTAAAACAAATTGTTCCTTTCATGCGCTGTTATTTGTACAGGAGAATTTTTATGAAAATTAAATCGCAGCATTTTTTATATAACTTAAACTTCAAAATTTACAACTATTACATTCAAAATATTAAACTATAAACTAATGTTTAACCTCAGGGTATATTTCTGTTAAATATCCATAGGATATACACGTGTATATCCTATGTATATTGGGCCTCGGTTTTGTATATATGACCATGTATATGGTCTAGATTTTAGGTAATGTTTTAGTGTAAATATTACATTAATTGGTATTGTACACTTGTATATCCTATGGATATTGGGCCTCGGTTTTGTATATATGACCATGTATATGGTCTAGATTTTAGGTAATGTTTTAGTGTAAATATTACATTAATTGGTATTGTACACTTACCATAATTATAGGATTCTTGTACTACTAGAATAGAGCTTTGGGATTAGAATAAGAATAAGTTTTCTATTATGAAAAATAGTAAATTGTATATATACTATTTCAATTAATCAGAATAATCAATGGATTATTTCTTTCATGGTATCAGAAGTCTAGGTTGGGAATTTTTCTCCCCCAGTTGTCGTCGGTTCCGAGCCATTCTCACCTCGGTTTCCGTGCAAATTTTCGATCCCCAAATTCTCTCTTCTAAATCCCTCAATCACCTATTATTCTTTCGTTATCTCTACCTCAAAGAACACGTTTCACCCTACCTTACAGTTTCTAACATCAAGAATCATATTCATCTTCTTCTTGAAATAGAAAACGTCTCATATGCGACGTGGGCCGAACTGTTAAAAATTCACACACGTTCGCATTAAGTCATCCATCACATACTCCCAGCGGCTCTTGAGGATACGGAGGTGCCTAAACGCGAGGATGAACCTAAGTTGTGGACAACTCTTGATGCCACCGTCCTTTAGTGGATTTACTCAACTATCTCTACCGACCTGTTGCAGACGATTATTGATTCAGACGCTATGGCGATGGCTGCTTGGGATAGGCTGCGTGATTTATTCCAAGATAATCGAAATTCCAGAGTTGTTACCCTTGAGCAGGAATTTTCCCATGTCAACATGGAAATTTCCCGAACGTTTCAGCTTATTACAAAAGGTTGAAAGAATTGGCGGACCAACTCTGCAACGTTGGTGCGCCCGTTAGTAAAGATCGTCTCGTTCTACAGATGGTTGCTGGCCTATCCGAGGCCTATAGTGGCGTTGAAACTCTCATCCGTCAAAGTAATCACCTCTCAAAGTTCTATTAAGCTCGCTCCATGCTTACTTTGGAAGAAGCTGACTTGGCTAAGAAGTCGGCTATGAGTACTAGTTCTGTGGTCATGATGACGTCCTCCACTATTTCTCAGAATTTTGGTGACAATTCGGGCCAGAACCGTTCTCAAGGGGGCGGCAAAAATAGTAGAAAAAATAATGGCAAAAATCGCAGGGGCAAACGTGGCGGTTCCGGCAATGGTAATAATGGCAGTGGGCCACCACCCCACTGGTCCCAACCTTGGCCCCCCTGGCAGTGGGCCTGGGCCAGTGGGCAGTGGCCCAACATCCTTTATTTTTCTGGAAATTCTTATTCCGAGCAGTGGGCTGGCCAGCCTTTCAACCCCAATTTGTAACAGCATAGTGGTTTTCAACGCAGTGATGGGCTGGGGCAGCATGTCGGGGTGCTTGGGCCTCGGCCTCCGTAGGCCCACCATGCAGCGAGCCCCACACAAACCGACATTGAAGACGCAATGCACACACTTGGATTGAATCCGCCATACCCGAATTGGTACATGGACACCGGAGCCTATACCCAGATGACATTCGATCAAGGTACTCTCTCGTCTTATTCTAATTTGAGCAACAATCGTGGCATAATTGTTGGTAATGGTAATTCAATTCCAATTCGTGGTTATGGTCATAAAACATTATATCCCCCCCCTCATCCACCCCTTATTTTGAAAAATACTCTTCATGCCCCTAAATTGATTAAAAATTTGGTGTTTGTCCATAAATTCACCAATGATAATTATGTTTCTGTTGAATTTGATCCTTATGGGTTTTTTTGTGA
Source organism: Anisodus tanguticus (assembly GCA_034509755.1). Lineage (NCBI taxonomy): Eukaryota > Viridiplantae > Streptophyta > Magnoliopsida > Solanales > Solanaceae > Anisodus > Anisodus tanguticus. Next base: position 11,488,825 of record CM067552.1, on the reverse strand, counting down.
AGGATTTCAAGACGGGGAGTCCTCTCATGAGGTGTGATAGTAGGGGAAATCTTTATCCTATCACGTCATGTTCTGGTCTCTCGAGTCAAGCCTTGCCTTCAACTTTTACAGCCCTTGCTCCTTCCTTGTGGCATGCTCGTCTAGGTCATTCGGGGTCGTCGATTTTGTCTTCCTTAGATAAACATAATTTTATTTCTTGTAAGGGTACGCGTAGTACTCCGAATTGTCAATCTTGTTCTTTAGAAAAAATTGTGAGATTGCCATTTGTAGACTCTAATTCGCATACTTTAATGCCATTTGATATTATTCATAGTGATTTATGGACATCTCCCGTTCTCAGTTCTTTGGGTCATCGTTATTATGTTTTGTTTCTGGATGATTATTCTAATTTTTTATGGACTTTTCCGATAGCGAAAAAATCTCAAGTTTTTCCAACTTTCTTAAAATTTAGAACATTTATTAGAATCCAATTCGAACAGGAAATCAAAAATATTCAGTGTGATAATGGAAAATAATATGATAATGGGTTATTTCGGGAGTTTTGTGCTAATAATAGGATCTATTTTCATTTTTCTTGTCCTCATACGTCTTCACAAAATGGGAAAACCGAACACAAAATTCGTACAATTAATAATATTGTCCGAACTTTATTGATTCATGCTTCCGTACCCCCTTCATTTTGGCATCATGCTCAACAAATGGCTACATATCTTCTTAACATTATTTCTACCAAAGGTTTGACATATTCGTCCCCTCTTCAAATTTTATATAATAAGACTTCTTCGTATTCACATATTAGGGTCTTTGGGTGCTTATGTTATCTGTTGCTTCCGTCCACCACAATTAACAAACTTCAGGCCCGTTCTACCCCTTGTGTGTTTTTGGGTTTTCCATCTAATCATCGTGGCTACAAATGTTTTGATTTATCATCTAATAAAATCATCATTAGTCGCCATCTTATTTTTGATGAATTTCAATTTCCGTTTGCTAAAGAGATTAGTCCCGTGCCTAGTTCGTATAATTTTTTGGATGATGATGTCTCCCCGTATATTGTCCACCGTTTCTCGGACATGTCCCGTGCCCCAAATTTGCCAGCGGGCCCATTGCCCGCTGGTTCTACAGTCCCCTCACTGCCTCCCGTCGTGGGTCTAGAAACTGGGCCGCATCCCCCAGCCCAGTTCTGGCCCAGTTCTTGTTCCTGTTTCTACGATGGAAACAGTACCCAGTTCCTGTGTTGGGCCAGCAGGCCCACTACTTGCTGGCCAGTCCGTCACGTGTCCTGATATTTTCCAAAAAATTACCTAATTCTCCCCCGAGTCATAGACCAATCACTCGTAGTCAATGGGGTATTTTTAAACCAAAAAGTCATTTTAATTTAAACTCTAATATTCTTAAATCACCCTACCCCGTAATCATGTGTCTGCTTTACATAACCCAAATTGGAAAATTGTTATGACCGATGAATATAATGCTCTTATTGATAATATGACGTGGAGTTGGTGCCCCATCCATCTAGTGTTAATATTATTCGATCTATGTGGATTTTTGTTCATAAGAAAAATTCTGATGGTTCTTTTGCGAGGCATAAGGCTCGTCTTGGGGTGATGGTAAGATTCAGTAGGTTGGTGTAAATTGTGGTGAGATATTTAGTCCGGTAATAAAACCGGATACAATTCGCACGGTGCTCAGCTTGGCTCTTTCGAAAGCATGGCTCATTCATCAGTTAGATGTGAAGAATGCTTTCTTACATGGTGATTTCATGGAGACAGTCTATATGCATCAGCCCTTGGGGTTTAGGGATCCCAAATATCCTCATCATTTCTGTTTATTAAAGAAGTCTTTGTATGAGCTTAAGCAGTCCCCACGGGCTTGGTATAAGAGGTTTGTAGACTATGTTTCGACTATTGGGTTTTCTCACAGCAGGTCTGTTAATTCATTGTTCATATATCGTCGTGGTTCTTCCCTGACTTATATACTATTATATGTGGATGATATCATCTGGCTATTGTATGTTTCTTGGTAATAACTTTGTCTCCTAGTATGCAAAGCGTTAGTCGACGTTATCCCGCTCTAGTGCAGAGATTGAGTATCGAGAGGTAGCCAATGTGGTATCGGAATACTGTTGGTTATCTTCTTTTAGAGCTTCATTATCTTTTTCAGAAAGCTACCTTGGTTTATTGTGATAATGTTAGTGCCATCTACTTTTCTGGTAATCCAGTTCAGCACCAGCGCACTAAACATATCGAGATAGACATTCACTTTGTTTGCGAAAAGATAGCTCATGGACAAGTACGCGTCTGTCATGTCCCTTCCAGGTATCAAATTGCAGACATATTTACAAAGGGTCTTCCCTCGGTCCTTTTTGAAGATTTTAGGGACAGTCTCAGGGTACGAAGACCGCCCGCTATGACTACGGGGGTGTGTTAAATATCCATAGGATATACACGATATACACGTGTATATCCTATGTATATTGGGCCTCAGTTTTGTATTTATGACCGTGTATATGGTCTAGATTTTAGGTAATGTTTTAGTGTAAATATTACATTAATTAGTATTGTACACTTACCATAATTATAGAATTCTTGTACTACTAGAATACGATTTTGGGATTAGAATAGGAATATGTTTTCTATTATGGAAAATTGTAAATTGTATATATACTCTTTCAATTAATGAGAATAATCAATGAATTATTTATTTCAATTTCTTTAAAAGATAAATGTTGGAGAAGACAAAAAGTAAAAAGAATATCAATTTCATTTTGCAATATAAAACGCTATTATGAAGCATATGTAGTTAGATAGATTATTAGAATTGGAGGCTTGATACATTAATAACCTGTTTTCAGTAAATTATATTTAGTCACTAATTACGATTTATTTTAATTGAGAAGCTGAACACATGCTAATCTGTTTATATGAAATTAAATATTTATAAGCAGATGTTGTTCTCTATAGGCATGATATGCTATTAGGGGTCGTTTGGTAGAGTGTATAAGAATAGTACTGAATAGAGTGTATCAGTAATGCTGAGATTAGTTATGCAGACATTACTTATGGTGAGTTTATTACTTTATTATAATACAAAAAATTAGGATGGTAGTGCAAAACTCCTCTGAACCATGCATATGGGCGGTGAGTAGCACTCCAAAAAAACTCTGAATAATGCATATTGCCAGCGAATCCATCGAAATGACGCAATTTATTTTACTTAGTTTACCAATTTTAATTATTGGGTAATTAAGGTTATAGCATTAGAGGATGCTAGGATTTTAATTATTTTTGGAAAAGGTTTTGAGCGACTTTAAGGATAATTGTGTCTTTAACTATGTTTATATAAGTATTAAAATTTTTGTAACTCTAAACTTGCACTGAAAATTCACTTTAACAATTAAACTTTACTTATAACTATTTACCCTCCTAAACAACTTATACATGAATTAAACTCAACCTTATGTTGCCAACCCAATCTTATAATAGGTTGTGTAGAACACTCTCCGCTACATTAGCGTCACGTCAACCATCGATTAAATTTTAAATTTTTACTCTTTTTTTTATTTTTTGTATTTTCATTCATCTTTGTCCACGGGCTACCTTTTCTCAAACAAAGTGAATATCCATCTCGATATGTTTAGTGCGCTGATGTTGGACCGAATCCCCAGAGAGATAGACGGCACTAACATTATCACAGTAGACCAAGATAGCTTTTCTGAATAGGAAAGTGAAGCTCTAATAAAAGATTAAGTAGCCAAAATGACTTAGACACAACATTGGCTACCCCTCAATACTCGGCCTCCGCACTAGATCGCGATAAGTTAGCCTGGCGTTTTGTAGGTCAAGAGGCCAAGTTATCTCCAAGAAACATACAATAACTAGAGATGGCAATGGATCCTGGACCCGGTCCGGATCCGGTGGATCCAGATCCGTTTTATAGGATATGGATCTTCAAAATTTGGACCCGACGGATACGGATCGGACCCGGATCCATTTCTGACGGATCGGATCTGGATCTGGATCTTGTATTTGAGATCCGTATCCGGTCCAGATCCGACCCGTGGATCCGTTTTTTATTAAATATATTCATATTCTAGAATGTAATTTTATAAGTATTTTCTTAAAATTGTTAAGCACATCAAAGCAAGTTTAATTTATCCCCGCGTTAACTCAAAAACCCAAAAATAAAGAGGTAACTTCGATAATAAAATCAATGTTATATTAGTGAATGACTAACATCTCCATAGACAAGTAGTTAAAATTATATTCACTTCATTTGTGAAGATTCCAAGCACATGCAAGTTCTGCATTGTGGAAATACTAGTCAGCATTTTCCATAACTATTGTCATTGTCCAACGTTTTTAATTAATAGCTCACAATCAAAATGAGACAACGAACAAAATATCTCATATAAACATTTCAAAATTGAAACACAGTAAACTGTTAGCTAAGTAAAAATCGTTTGTCAGTTTAAAAAAAATCTTAGCAAGGCAATTTTTTTTACATGTGGATCCAGATCCGATCCGTGGACCCGGTAGATCCGATGGATCCGGATTTGGATCTGATTTTTATGGACCCGATGGATCTGGATCCGGATCTGGATTCAGGTATAAAAACGGATCTGGATCTGGATCTAGTAGGATCCGGTCCAGATCCGATCCGTTGCCATCCCTAACAATAACCAGATGCTGAATGTCTGGTATATGGACATCCACTCCAATCAGCATATGTATAAATGCAGTCCATAATTAAGTGTGCCTTGTATGTATCATATAATGCAATTGAGCGTATTCATGTGCTCAATCCGCGGATCATGCATAAATAAACACACCTGCTGTACTGCATAAGTAGTATCTGGTCTCGTAAAAGTAAGATACTGAAGAGCCCCTACAAGACTACGATAGTGGGTGTGATCCTCATATGTTGTGCTAGAAGTAGCACTCAACTTCGGTTTGGTATCAACCGGAGTAGAAAAGGACTTACAAGTCAATAATCTCAGTCGCATACTTTTTTTGCGATATAAATACACCACCGGCATGACGAGTGACACCTATACCCAAAAATAACTCAAGGCCTCCAAGTCTTTCATAGCAAATTCTGAACTAAGAAGGGACATGATAGACTTGCGCAAATTATCAGAGGAGGCAGTCAAAATTATATCATTGACATATAACAGAATATATGCTTGAGAAGTACAACAAAGATAGATGAACAGAGAATGATCAGACATGTTGTGATAAAACTCAATAGTAGACACATAATCTGCAAACCTCTTATGCCAAGCTCATGGGGCCTGCTTAAGCCCATACAAGGACTTCTTCAAAAAACAGACATGGTGAGGATAATTGGGATCCTTAAAACCCAAGGGTTGATGCATGTATATTGTCTCCTTAAAATCACCGTGTAAGAAAGCATTTTTCATATCCAGCTGATGAATGGGCCATGTTTTCGAGAGAGCCAGACTAAGCACAGTGCGAATGGTTGCCGGTTTGACTACCGGAATAAATGTCTCTCCACAATCCACGATAACCTATTGTGTTTTACCATCACCTACAAGACGAGTCTTATGCCTCTCAAAAGAATTGTCATAATTTTCTTTATGAGTAAAAATCCACATAGAACGAATAATATTGACACCAGGTGGACGGGGCACCAACTCCCACGTCTTATTTTCAATAAGAGCATTATATTCGTCATTCATGGCCATTTTCCAATTTGGGTCATGAAGGGCAGACACTAAGTTACGTGGTAGGGGTGATTTAGTGACATTAGAATTAAGATTAAAATATCATTTTGGTTTAAAAAAACCATGTTGGCTACGAGTAACGGGCTCTTAACTCGAGATAGAATTGGACGGGATTTGGGTAAAAGTCGGGTCGGTAGTGGACTGACCAACATGCAATGGGCCTTCTAGCCCAACAACGGGTGGCTAAAAAATGGACTTGGGGAGGAGTTAATTGGGCCAGAAACTGGGCCAAAACTCGATCGAGAATCGAAAGCTGAAGTAGGACCGAGACTGACAATGGGTCGTGACTCGGGAACAATACCTAGAATATTTAGGCCAATGTGAGAATGTGGGCCAACAGGCAGTGGGCCTGCTGGCGGATTTGGGTCACCGGACAACTCAGATAAATGGTGGATAATATACGGTGAGAGCCCATCATCCAAAAAATTATACGAACTAGATACGAAACTATATAATTTAGCAAACGGAAAATGGGTTTCATCAAAAATAACATGACGACTAATTATTATTTTGTTAGAGGATAAATTAAAACATTTGTAACCACAATGATTAGATGGATAGCCCAAAAACACACAAGCGGTAGAACGAGCTTGAAGTTTGTTAATTGTAGACAGTAGACGGAAAAAGTGAATAGCATAAACACCCAAACACCCTAAGATGAGAATACGAGGAATCTTTATTGTAAATAATTTGTAGTGAGGATTGATATGCTAAACCTTTGTTAGGGAGAATGTTAAGGAGATAGGTAGCCATTTGTAAGACATGATGCCAAAAAAAAGGAGGTAATGAAGCATGTGCTAGCAAGGTTCAGACAATATTATTAATGTTACGATTTTTTCCTTCGGCCTTCTCATTTTGTGAGTACGTATAAGGACAAAAAAACCAAAAAGATATGTCATTCGTGTCACAAAATTCTCGAAACGGCCCATTATCATTTTCTTTCTATTATCACATTAAATATTTTTAACTTTCCGTTCAAATTGGATACGGATTAGTGCTCTAAATTTTAAGAAAATTGAAGAAACTTGCTTTACTTTATTTTGTTATTCCATTACTTGTTACAGTCAATTATCACTTTGGTTACTTTTAGCCAAGCAATTTAATTAGCTTCTATAATATCATTATTTGGTCATCTTAATTTGTGTGTCCTTGAACCACTTAACAAATTCAATTATTACTCTATCACGAATTTAGGGGCAAACACACACTCAAGAATGCATATTAATTCATATATCCAGCAGTCCACGACATTCTTCTTTACTTATAAGGACACAACTAGAAAAATGTGGAGAACTACACCTCTATGTATTTGTCTGTCTAATATCTACATGCACCCCCCCTAAATTTCAGCTAAGACTGAAAATACATAGAGCAAACATTATATTTCTGGACATAAAGACTGTTTTAGGATATTCTTTAAACAATAATTTCTTTCAAATTATAATTAGAAGTTGTTAGTTTCTGGTGAAGTTTCAAATTTATACTGCCATGTTGCAATATTTGAAAATAGAACTGTCTTTTGACTTGCAAATAGTTGTGCTATTTATATCAAAACCTTATCTCACTAATTAAATTTTGAAATAAAACAAATAGCAAAGCAACAACGAATTGATGTGGACATTCCAAAGGCATATGAGAATATATGAGTTGTCCTGGCTGCTGTGGTAGCAGGTATTAGCTCCTATTACTCATACAACTTGGACCTCCTAAAATAGATATGTATATGTCCAGGAGCAGGTGACTTTCCCTATTTTTCAATTCCAATTGGCAGCCATAAAAGCAAGAAATACTTAGAGTGACGAAGAAAATGATAAACACAATGATTTTGATTTTAACTGTATGTGCGCGAAAAGCAAGTATTTATAGAGTTAAACAGATATATTTTTGAACCCACGTAAAACGTCTAAATTCAGAATTATTCATATTAGACATATGAAGGATACTATTTCATGAATAATCCAGCGAGAACTCAAGCTAAAAATAAAAGTAAGTTTTGACCAAGAATAAGAACTCATGAAAAATAACAACCTATCAAATAATATTCATATTTGATTTATTTTTAAATGATCAATTATGTAACTCATATTTAATGAATCAGATTGGATGATATTTTTTTAGTCATTTTGTCAGCTCTACTCAGCTATAATGATTTGGGGTATTTTGTCAGCTCTACTCAGCTATACAATCCTAAAATTTATTATTTTTTTAGCCAACAATTAAGTTGAGGAAGCAAAAGCCACAAAATTGACATTCTATAACAAACTTCAGTTGGTAATCGTAGTGAATATTCTCTTCTTTATTTCATGCTCTATAAAAGTACAACAAGAAACAGACTGTAACTAATTGACCAAAAATAAAAAATGATGAATATAGTACTAAAATAAGCACATGTTAGTTAGCTTTGTCACAGCTGAGTGCCTATAAATTTCCTTTTAGAGTTGATGTGTGTACAACACAAACACAAGAAAGAAAATAAACACTAGTAAGTAGTATTAGTATCTCTTTTGAAGATAAGAAACAAAATGTCAACATTTGGCTATTTGTGTCCTCTAATATTTATGTGTATCTTAGTGTCTAGCCATGCTCAGTTACAACCAAATTTCTATGCCAAGAGCTGCCCAAAAGCAGAGAAGATTATTTTAGACTATGTTAAGAAGCACATTCCAAATGCTCCATCTCTTCCTGCTGCCTTAATAAGAATGCATTTCCATGATTGCTTTGTCAGGGTAATTAATTACTACTCCTTTTTTAATTTAGGTATTTTATTTATCTTTTTAGTTCGTTTCAAAATAAAATGTCACTTTTTATATTTAGTAGGAGTAACTCTTTTAACTCCAACTTCCAACATAACATGTTTAAGACCACAAGATTCAAGGACACTTTGGTATATTACAAGTCCGGAACTTAAATTACCAAAAAGAAAAATCAACACAAATACCCCCAAAAAAAGTTACACTAGTAACTTTAACGCAAGAAGGACTTAACTGTAACGGCTCGGTTGAAATTTGGCCCTACCTCTCGTTAACGACCCTCCCTTATCAAAATAACATGACGTATTTAAGACTAAAAATTTCAATAATCTTCTTTACTTTCTTAAACTTAATGCCCAGTAAATTAAGACATAAATATAAACGAAGGGAGTAGGATAGATGTCTTGTACTATTTCACATGAAGATATTCATTTGACAATTGCATAGTTAGAGTGCTATTTCTGATTCTTTTTTCCCCCCCTTATTTTTTGTGTCTTATTGACAGGGGTGTGATGCATCTGTGCTCTTGAATTTCACTTCAAGTACAGGAAACCAAACTGAAAAAGTGGGTATCCCAAATCTAACACTGAGAGGTTTCTCATTCATTGATAATGTGAAGAAAGTAATTGAAGCTGAATGCCCTGGAGTAGTTTCTTGCGCTGATATTGTTGCCTTGGTTGCTAGAGACTCTGTTATGATCACAGTAAGTCAAGAACATGAACCATATAAATTTCCAACATAATTATTCAACCATTTTCTATTTGTTATGACCATTTTATTCTTGGGCATGATAGGGAGGTCCTTTCTGGAATGTACCAACTGGAAGAAGAGATGGGAGAATATCTAATGCTTCAGAAACCTTATCAGACATCCCAGCTCCAACCAGTAACTCAAAGACTTGGTCCTATTATCTGGTAAGCCAAAATTATTACTACTTCTGTTTCATTTTATGTGACAAGATTCAAAGTACCAACACTACTAAAAATTCTCTATTTTTCCACTGAAAAATGTTCAATGGTTATTTCCCACTGAATGTCTATGGGATAAACCTAAAAAGTAGTGTTTCACATGAAAAAAAATAAGGAAAATTTTCAGCGTTTCATTGAAAACTTGTTTCACACCCTGTATTTTTCTAGTGAGCTAGTTTGGTGAGAATGAGTGAGAAATATTATGTTTTATAGCATAATTTCTCACTGAATATGGATGGAAAAAACCTCTATTTCTAGTAGTGAAAGTTCAACCTAAAAAACGTTCGACAAAATTGATGGGATATAAAGTCTTCAAATTCAAAATATCTCGTGTTTTCCTTCAGGTGCTCATACCATTGGAGTCTCTCACTGCTCGTCATTCTCAACACGTTTGTACAATTTTACCGGGACTTTTGGTACTCAAGATCCATCTCTTGACAGTGAATATGCAGCTAACCTGAAGGCAAAAAAATGCAAATCAATCAATGATAACACAACAATAGTTGAGATGGACCCTGGGAGTTTCAGAACATTTGATCTTAGCTACTACAAACTCTTACTCAAAAGGAGAGGCCTCTTTCAATCTGATGCAGCCTTGACGACAAGTACAGCAACAAAGTCATACATCAACCAACTTGTCGAGGGATCACTTAAAGAGTTCTATGCTGAATTTGCTCAGTCCATGGAGAAAATGGGAAGGATTGAAGTTAAAACAGGTACTGCTGGTGAAATTAGGAAGCATTGTGCGGTTGTGAATAGTTAAAGAGGGAGTCTTTGTCTTTTTCTTTTGTTCGCTCCATGATTTTAAGTGTACAAGCCCTGCGTGAGATGGTTTGGGCAATATGTATCATGTTATTACTTCTGTATTTCTTTTTCTTTCATCTTCTTCCGTTTGTAATTATTCCGTTCTATTGTGTGACTTGATGGTTGCTTAAATAAAAGGCTAAATATATGTAGTTTTTAAAATTTGTTCTGATTTTTTATTTAGAAACTTGAACTAAGTGTGATACCTATTGAAGACTTGAACTTGGCTCAAATTATGTCTATTAAACACGATGTGATAAAATATTTAAAAAAGCAAAATACATGTAATATACACTGTGATAATGTGACAAAGACACAATGTGGCTTTTGATTCTAAATAGTTAAAAATAAAAATAAAAATACTTTTGAACCACAACAACAACATCAAGAATATACTCATTATAATTTTATTAGTGGGGTCTAAGGAGGGTACAATGTACGTAGGGCTGGCAATGGATCAGAGGTGGATCAGGTGGAGCTCAATCCGCCTCCACCCGCCAACCATCCATCCACCACCCGACCCATCCATCACCCTATTTTTTCTTCATCCACATCCGATCCACCCATCATCCACGGGTGAATCGGGTAGATCGCGGATGAAAATTATAGCATAATCAGTTTGGTACTTTTGGTTTATTTTTCACTTTTCATACTATCTTGTTTTTCATACAATCTTGCTTTACCATTATAATTTAATCTTGATACCATTGTAATATTCCTCAACCTATTATATTGCTATTAGTTATAGTCATATATAGAGTGATGTTCAACATAGAAAATGTCAATTATGTATAACGTAGTACAAAAATAACATTTTTGATACTAGGAATCATTGTTATTGTCATGTTGAAATTGAAAAAGAATTTTCATTCACTTTAGAAAAATAAAGACAACTATTCAAGTACTAGTAATGAAATGAGTCAGGGGTATGTTATCACTGAACTACACAAAAAATAACTAATTTATAAACAGGTGGATGAATGAGTCGGGTGGTGGGTTGGACGCATGTCCACCCGAATCCGACCCGATCCGTCACTCGGTCCATCCGTCACCCAATTAAAATTCATGTTTTGTTGGATTTTCGTCCATATAATTGGGTCGGGTGGATCGGATATCCATCGGGGTAGGGTGAAATTGTCAGCCCTAAATGTACGCAGACTTTAGTCCTACCTTGGGAGGTAGAGAGGATGTTTCCGATAGACCCTCGGCTCAAAAAAGATATTTTAAAACAGGTCAAGAAAGGAATAGAGAAAATAAATAAATCACGACAAAATACTATAGAAAACATGACAAAGCATTCTAACAAGGAATAGTAACTATAATACGATAATTGAGATACGAAAAATAAGAGATATTAACAGAAATTGGCTCAATACCACTAGTCTAAAAGGAAAAGCTTAGTTTGTATACCCAGGGCCCTCCCTTATCTATGCGACCCTTGTTCCATGGGTTAATAAGAATTGTAACTCTTGGTTAACATCATCCATTTCCCATGTGTGTTATTTTCTTTTCTTTTCTTTTTGTTTATCTCTCTCTTTATATAGATTAGTTAAGAAATTTCAAGATTTATTTTTATTTTTCATTCGGTGTTTGGAATCCATATTGGGGCCGACTAATCCGGATTCGTGTCGGGTAGCCCATATTGGGGGGCAAAGCACTCCCTAACAATGACGGCTCCGTATCCAAGAGGGCTCGAACTCGAAACCTTGGTTAAGGATGAAGTAGTATCAGCTACTACACCACAAGTATTGTTGGTTAGAAATTTCAAGATTGAGCAATGATGATTGTTGTTACTTTTCAAGAAACATTTCAAAATAGATCTATATATAATTTAATTGATTCATCCCACTTTTTGGCCTTCTTAATTACTATTTCTTTTTCATTTTCTCCGCTGATTTATGGTAACCATATTTTATTAAATTATATAAATTGAAACTCGGGTATCAAAACCTCAGATTAACTTGAAAAGGTTGAACTTTGTTAACACTCAAAAATACTTTTAGTGTTTAGCCGAATCAAGTGGCAGTCGAAGATGGAAAATCTCAAAATGAGCAGGCAACAGAATTCTAAGCCAATAACTGAACTGACTCGTAGCCGAATTTATTAGCCCTAGCCCTGAGCTAGAAAAGCTTCATCGGCTATCTCAGTAACTTGGCCGAACCATAAGTCCAAGGAATGACTGGGACCCACACATATTTGGATGCCTCGAAGACCAAGTCAAAGCACCTTCTAGACCCCAAGAAGCAGAAATAAATAATCAACAACTAGAAGGAAGTGTCGTCGGTCGTGCAAGAGGAAAACAAGTAGCAAAAATTGGCACCACCTCATCATAGTTGGCTAGTGAATTTATTGGGTAATTTAGTGGCTAACATAGGGGGATCACATATTATTTCTTGTAGTATAAATGTAAGATCAATTGTACAGAATAAAGACAACACAATCAATCAAAAACCATATTTTTACATATCTTTAACCTACCTTTATCGCCTTTATTGCACTCTATATGTATTCATGTTTCTTACCACTTAGTTTACTCCATCACTATCCTAACGCTTTCTGGAGTAGTTGGGGAACCCATAGCTGGAAGTTAGAGTTTTGCTTCCATCCCAAATCGCTTAGTTAAGGAATCAATTTGTCATCTGATTTTGTCAGCCGATAAAATGACAAACATTTCAGACGGAAACAAATTTGGCACACCCAGTGGGACCATATGTGATCTCATAGCGACGTTTGATTCTCCAGGTCAGGATCACGCTTGGCGTATGCGCCTAAGGTCTTGTAAGAAAATGAACCTAGAGTCCAGTACACATCCTAAACCGAATTCTCCCAGAAGGAAAAACGAGCCACCATTTTGTTCGGGTATGCCTACATCGGTTGATACCCCTCCACTTCCTCGATCAACCCAAGCTGTGAGTGAACTTAGTCAGCCTGAAGGTCCAACTGTTATGACCACGTCATTCATTAGACATCAGATTGACTTAGGCATCCACGATATTATGTACTAGGTTTCCAAATAATTGGCTGACATTGTCAAGCCAATGGTGCATAATGAGGTTCAACATGTGAGAGAACTGAAAGCACAATCGACTGCATCCAGGAGAAGGTTTGGCTAGTTCTACCATCCCTCTAAAGAACGGTGCTGTGCAGTATGCAATTGTGACTCCAGGTGTTGTTCCTCAGCCAAATGTGTATCAGTCAGTACCTACTCAGGTACAGCCGATAGCACACCTAGTTGTTCCAGGAGCTCAGGTTGCAGGCTTTGGTGGTTATGCCCAACAACAGCAATGAGGATATACCCCACCTGTTAGTAATAGCCAGCAGAATATCTTCAACTTTCAAAACCCTGTTCAACAAGGTGCAGAATGGAGGGCTCCAGTTCAGAACTCCTACCAGCCGGTTCCAGTTGAGAATCGTCAAGGGACGTCACAACTGATGAACCCTAAAACCATTACGAATACTATGAGGAGGTACTTTGGGATCCAAATAAAACCCTCGGATAGGCCTGTTTAAATGAAGCCCTACCCCGATTGGGTAGATCGGGTAGCACCATTGCCAAGAGGCTTCAAAATGCCTGATTTCGCCACCTTCTCGGGTGATGACGACAAATATACCATTGAGCACATCGGCAGATTTACCGCCTAATGTGGCGAAGTTGGCCAGAACAAGTATCACAAGCTGCAGTTATTCTCCGTTTCTCTAACCGGAACATCATTTTCCTGGTACTCATCTTTGATCCCCGATTTCGTGCAGATCTAGGCTGACATGGAGCGTTGTTTCCATGATAGATTCTATTGGCCCCAACCTCAGGTCATCTTAACCGATTTGACGAATCTCAAGCAACAGGTCGATGAGTCAGCTACCGATTACATCGAAAGATTCAGAAGGAAGGTTGGAAAATGCACTGTACACTTCCCTGAATCAGAATGCGCCCACATGATAATCAACAACATGCATCCTCAGTTAAAGGAGAAATTAGTGGGACATTCATTTTCTAACTTAAGCCAGTTAGCCGAGAAGGCTAGCCAAATAGCGCACTACATCCAGGAGAATGAGAAAAGAAGAGCTAATCGAAACTGAGGCTCCCGTTTGGTATCCATTATTGAGGAAGATGAGTCTGACTCAGAGTCAGCCAATTACACGGTAGACGCAATGGTAGCCGAGATTGTCAAGGGTAAAGTTTACTCTTGCCCAGCCCTGAAAGCTACGAAGGGCAAAGAGACGAGTTCGACTGATGACAAGATCGGTTACTCATTTGACATTACAAAGGCAGGTCAGATAATTGATCATCTACTTAAAGATAAACAGATTTGGCTGCTTGATGGCCATAGGATTTCGGATGCCGAAGATCTCAAGGATAAGAAGTACTATAAATGGCACAATTCGTATAGTCACGCTACTTCTAATTGTGTTCTTCAGGAAGGCAATGCAAAAGGGCATCAAGAAGGGCAGGTGTTGACATCCAATTTTGTCCTGTCTTTTCCAATTTATTTGCAATTTTAAATATTTTTATTGCCTCAAAACAATTTTAATCTACATACATACATGCGTATATATATATATATATATTATTATTCTCATTATTATTATTATTATTATTATTTGCATTTTTTACTGTCATTTGCATTTTTTAACATAATCATAAGTTTTATCAGAAAATTCTATGTTATTCTATTTTTCGTAAAAATGGCATCGCATTTCTATTTTTTATCAAGCATTAAGCATTTCACAAATATTATGTTTTATTATTATCACATTGTTATATCCTATTTTAAAAAATACTTTGCATTTTTCTTCGAAGCATTTTTAATATTAAACCCCTTTTATATTTTTAAACCCATAACCCATTCATTTCCCAACCCAAAACAATTTCTACCCAAACTAAATTCACCCAAAACCCATTTCGCCCAAGCCCAAACCGAACTCGGCCCAACACCCCTTTTTCGACCAAACTCCCCTTTTATTCCCTAACACCAAAAACAAACCCTAACACTCTTCTCCTTCACAAAACTCAGTCGCGACCCCACACCCCTACAAACTCGACCCCACATCGCCGGTCACCTCACCCCTGCCACCACCGACCCATGACACCACCAACTCCCCCCTGTTACGCCGACACCACCAACCCTTCGACCCATACCCTTATTCCCACAAAATCCGCGACCCATATCCCCCAAAATCGTCACTTTATTTTTGAAATTCAAACTCTTTGAAAAGGGGTATGGGGGTGAACGTTGGAGAGTCCGAATCCACCTATAAAACCCCCCTTTTTGTTCTTCAAAAGAGAGGAGACGGGACCGAAAGAAAGAAAATATCTGTTGTGTTCTTGATTTTTAGTTTTCACCCTCATTGTTATTCAAGAAATAAGTCCGAAAATAAAGAAAATGGAAGAAAAAAGGTTTGTTCTTCACTATTTTTGGGCCTCCGTTTGGGTATGTTCGGGTCGGGTCGACCCGGACAGGGGTAAGAACCAGATTTATGTGTTGTATATCATGTTGGTTATCTGAAATTGGTGAAAATAACTGATTCAGGTTGAGACCTCTGATTCGGGTCGACTCGCTTTGGGTATATTTCCAGATTTTTGCATTTTACATCTTATTTGTTGGTTATCTAAAAAATCAAAATTTTGATTCCGATTCCGGTCACTGTTTCGGGTTGCATTTCTCGGATCGGATCATCCCGAAAACTAGGTCGCCCATTCGGGTCACTGTTCAGAATCCGGGTCTGGTTTTCATAAACATTCCGAATCCTGTTTCGGTTCAGAAATTTCAGAATTCAGGTCGATTATTTTAATTGCGTACTGTTTGTTTACTTTGGCACTTGAGCACCATATGCGGCTATGTTGTTATTTCGTTGATTTGAACTAGCACTGCATTCTCTTCGGAAAATGCTTCTCGGATTCAGTTTTGCTATTTTGGTATTATTTTACTGTTTTAAACTAACTACTACACTTAGGCCAATGAAATTGAATTTGAGGCCAAATTGCCTCTCGATTTAAATTCGGCTGTGTTGCTTTGGTATATTTACTGATTTGAACATGATACTACATTGACCGATGAAAATATCCATCGATTTTGAGGCCTCCACAGTTGGAAACATGGAAATATAACTTCTGGGCAAGGATGAAACTTAAATCTTTTTCTTACTTCATCCGAGAGATCAACATGTTTAGTAGGCAAGGCAACTAAAATGACCGACGAGTTATATGTTCGCAGCCACGACGTGATTGGAATGATCTTTCTTTTTCTTCCGAGATACCAACATGTTTAGTAGGCGAGACAATTAAAATGACCACCGAGTCATATGTTTGCAGCCACGACATGATTGGAATGGTCTTTTCAAAATTTAAGTCTAAGCCCTCCGTGATCAAAACATTCACTGTTTTGGATATGGATCAGTAGTTATTTATATTTAACTGTTTCTAACCATTTGTTCTTGACAGCTTGCAAGGAACAAAGTCAACGAAGGCAGATACTCCTCGGAGATTATTTATTTTGTTGTTCTTACTTTCTTTAATTCGGCTTTATCTCGCTCTGTATTGTAATATTATTTATTGCACTTATGTAATTATTGAAATGCTTAGAATAGGTTGACTTAGAATTAATTCATAAGGTTGTCTAAAACTGGAAACCCGTCGCTAGCTTATTTACTTGTAGGCTCGGTTAATTCAAACTTAGAAACCCTTCGCTAGTTATTTATTTTTAGGCTCGTCATACATATTCATACATATTCAAAATTTTCAAAATAACTTTGGTCATCTTTTATTCGCTTTATTAATAATATCTTTTTTCAATTGTACAAACTCAAAATGATTTCTAAAAAATTACTTCTTTGGCATTATAAGTAATTCGTTTTTTTTTCCTTACTATTAATTGTCCCAAATGCATATTTTCAACTTTACAGGTATTTTTCTTTAAATACAAATGCATACTTGAACAAAAATGCATTCTTTTACTAAATATTTGCAACATTATTTTAACTTTCTATTTTTAAAATATGCATTTTCCTTAGTACAATAATTAACCCGAGTTTAACAGGATAACCGCAAGTTAGCGGATCTTAAAGGATGCCTAACCCCTTCCCTTTAGGATAATAAAGAACCCTTACCTAGAACCTCATTAGTTTCGCAGACCTTAAAGTTGGAGTTATTTTGCAGCATTTATAGTCAACATTTAGGTGCCCTAATTCACCTTAGAATAATTAGGTGGCGACTCCTTAATCCAATACCGAGGAATCACCGATACGTTGTGCTCCACTTTGACCCGCGCGGTCAAAAACGTGTGCGATAGCATGGCGACTCCGCTGGGGACATTCAGGTTCTTAACCATAGCAAATATAGGTTAATCATAATTGCGCTTTACTTTCACTCTTTATTTGATGTAATGCTTTGATTTGTTTCCTTTGTGAAATTTTGCATGCATAACTGCTTTAATTGCTATATTGTTTTACTGCTTTCCTTAAATTGGCATTCCGCTCATATTTCTTCCATTATGGAAATTGACACTATCACACATTACACGCGAGGTGTGTTTTGCGCACCCGCAAATTTCTTTCATATTACCAAATTTTAGGAGAGTTGGTGTATGCGCGGAGTGTCCGGACCATCCGGTGGCCGCGTAGCCTTCTCACTCGAGTAGTTCGCTCGGGAACCTTGAGTCTAGTCAGTCAAATCTTAGAAAATTTAAGATAGAGCTATACCACCCTTTATCTTAAGTCATGCATGCATACACCTTAGGTGGGTCGATCCTTGGTGTCGACTCTACAATTAAGAAATCTACCAAAAATTGTCCACGGATCTCGCAACCCAACGACCAATCAACATATTATGTGTAGCGTGATAATGATAGAAAAATCCAAGCCTAATCATGACATGCCGAAATTGGAAAATGTACATTCATTTTTTTGTCTCATTTCCGACAAAAGCATTACAGTTTAGTGGCTTGGATCAATCTATCATAATTTCGCATATTTTGCGTTTAGACCTCCGGCATAAGAGAGGCCCCATTCATATTAGGATGCACATTTAATTTCCATACAATCTGTTTGCTATTTTCTGCTGCTTTCCACTCTATGCATATTATTTGAATCAACAATTACTCACTTTATACTAACTTGGTGTTCTCCATTTTTTCAGAGGTTTATTTTGCCTAATTTATTTCCCCCAAAGGTTGATTCGCGTTGACTAAAACTGGCGGAACACCCTTACTTCACGAGATCAAAGGCACGATCATTCAGCAAAATGACTGATTCAGATGCATCCGAACGGACTGGCCTGGGACTTATCTCTCTTCCGAGAGATGAACCCAAAGCTTCAGAAATGGGAGATACTACCGTCCAGGAAAAATACATCGCCCAACTGCCCATTAGCGTCAATACCCCACTCCCTGAACAAGGGACGAATGCAACTGCACCGCAAACTTTTTCATCTCCTGAATCGCCATTTCCCCAAAACCTCCCCAAAAATTCGCCGCAAAGCGAAACCAATCTGCAGCACACTAACCCACAACCTATCAACCCACAAGCTAGTCTACACCAAAGCCCGCTACAAAATGATCTGGGCACCCTTCACAACTCTAAATGCACCCCAAGCTCCACTTACCCAAATTACCCCACTTATCCAAAACACCCCTCTCACGCAAAATCACCAGGCAATCCAACAAATATCGATGGCACACATCACTAATAAGCAGTATGTGCCACTAGTATATGCAATGGAAGCCCAACCTTTTACTACCGCAATACCAAACATGGCTCTTCAGGAAAATGGCTAGTGTGAAGAGATGGACAGGCAGGTAAGGATCAGACCGATGAAAGTGTGGCGAGAGAAATTCATAGCCTAAAAAAAGCATTCAAGAACATCCAAACCAGCAAGGGACATGAAGGACTCGAGTATGAAGATCTCTGCATGCATCCCTACATTGAATTGCCTGTCGGATATAAAGTGCCAAAATTTGACTTGTTTGATGGGAAAGGAAATCCTCACTCTCATTTAAGATCGTACTGCGACAAACTGGTTGGGGTAGGTAAAGACCAGGCCATCATAATGAAACTGTTCGTAAGGAGTTTAACAGGAGAAGCACTCGACTGGTACACGAGCCAAGACCCGCGGAAATGGCGTAATTGGGCACGATGGCACAATAATTCGTGGACAGATTTAAGTTCAACACTGACACAGTCTTGGATAGATTTTATTTGATGAGGTTGGAAAAGAAATCCACAAATACCTTAAGAGAATATGCCATGAAGTGGAGGGCAGAAGCAGCAAAAGTTCAACCTCCGATAGCAGAAACTGAGATGACCACTCTCTTTGTACAATCTCTGAAAGATGCAACCTACTATGAAAGAATGATAAGCGTCATAGGACAGAGTTTCTCTGAAGTTGTAAGGATGGGAGATTTCATAGAAGAGGGAATCAGAACTGGAAGAATTACAAACTTTGTAGTGTTGCAAGCAATGAGTGAGACAATTCAGTCGGACTTATTTGAGGGAGCAGTAAAGAGGAAGAGAGACGGAGTGTCCCCTGTCATGACGGTTCGGAAACATAGGCCAAATCAAATATCAACCTACCAAATGCCATCACCCCAGCCTCCTTACTACAATCAAAATAACTAAAGTTCTCAGCTTTCCTATGATAGCCCATACGCCCAAAGCCCTCAACCTTATTATCAACACCCACCTGCTCCCTACCCTGCTTACTATATCCAGCCAACATATAGCCTGCCTCGAGCACCTGCCTATCCAAATCTCCCACAATACCAGCCCGCATACTTACCTCAGCCACGAGTCCATCTACCAAACGCACCCAGACCCCGTGCAAAACAAGAAAGAAAGCCAGTAAGAACTTATACACCTTTAGTCGAACCTCGAGCCCAGTTGTATGAACGACTGAGAATCGCAGGAATACTCCAGCCCATCCAAGGAAATGTCCCCAATCCTGTTCCCAAATGGCATGATGATACTAAGCATTGCGCATACCACTCGGGAATCCCTGGACACGACACTGGAAATTGCTATGCCCTCAGAGACAAAATTGAAGCATTAATCAAAGAATGAGTTATCCAACTGAAGGGACGATGCCAATGTGAACATGAATACTGTTGATGAAGAACACAATTTGGAAGGGACTATTGTGCCAGTCCAGAGAAAGGAAAATGTTGAATCATCGACCTTTATCACCCATGTGATTACAGTCCAAGTGAGGGCACCGTTTGGAGTAGAAGTACTTCCTCCAAAGCCACGGACCATGGCACCATCTGTTCTTGGAAAAGTCTCATCAAACAATCTCCAAAGGAAGATAGATGCTCATTTACCAAAGCATGTTCCGCCTCTAAGTCAGTCATTCGTCAAAGCACGCGCCACTCAAGAATCAAAGAAGGACAATGCAGCCAACCTCGTGAGGGAATTCAAAAGATTTTTCATTGTTGAAGAAGAAGCAAAATGCAATGTGATTCTCGATGATTACGCTAGAGACTCAACCATTTGGGATGCAGAGCAAGGAGATGTTTTGAAAAAATTGGACCTGAGCCCCGGCCTTGTTTCTCTCGGAAACTAGTTAATTGCATTAATGTTTTATGAAATAATGCGATTCAGATTGAGGCCTGAATCACATCTACGCATTTAATGTGTTTTGCCTCCACCTTTTGAAAGCTCAAAATGACAAACCCGCATTGCTTTTGCTATTTTAAAAAAATCTGTTTTGCTTAAATAATTTTCTATTCTCTTTCATCATGCAAACTAATAATTTTGTCGATAATATGTGACATATAATGAAACAAGAAAACAAGGTCCCAAATAACAAACAAGGCTTCAAATAAATGAGGAAGATTCACAGCCAGAAGAATTGACAGAAAATTGGAGCATGTTTTAGAACAAGCCGATGCCGGATTTGGATGAAACATCGTGATGGTTGATAATTATAAGCATTGGCACGAGCGTTTGCCCTTTGTACTCTTGGGCTACCGCACTACAATCCGGACTTCTACTGGGGCAATGATATATCTTTCGCAGCCAAGAGAATACTGAATCATGTACAAGGAGGTTGATTGATGAAAAGCAGATGAACACGGTTTGTCCGGGGCAACTTTATCAGAATAGAATGACCAAAACTTTTAAGCAAGAAAGTAAAGACAAGGGTTTTTTAACCGGGCAATTGGTGTCAAAACACATATTCCCACACCAAGATGAAGCCAAAGGAAAATCCTAACTGGCAAGGGCCTCACATGGTTCACCGAGCGCTAATCTTGGCTGAAATGGATGGCGAAGTGTGGCCAAAAGCTATCAATGCAGATGCAGTGAAGAGATACTATATCTAGGATTTATTATTCTCCCTGTAATACCTTTCTATGTAGTAAAAATTGTGCTCCCTTAGCGGAATACGCAAAGAACCCATGTCGGGTTTCGTTTCTTTAGAACAGAAATTTCTTTACAATCCCCTTTTGCTTGACATGAACTATGTTATTACCTGATTCCCTCGGCGGGATACGTAGGCGGCCACATCGGCTTCGGTCCCACTTTTGGAAAACTTCAAATACCTTTTGCCGCATGAACTACGTCATGACCTGATTACCTCGGCGGGATACGTAGGCGGCCACTCCAGGCTTCGGTCCCACTTTTAGAAAAACCCTTACAATCCCCTTTGCTTGCATGAACTACGTCATGACCTGATTCCCTCAGCGGGATACGTAAGCGGCCTAAATTGGCTTCGGTCCCACCATTAGGAAATCTTTTCTCCTTTATCTTACATATGACAAAATGTACCCATCTGATCGCCCTGATAGAACAAGCAAGCAACCCACACAAGACTCGACTTGGTCCAGTTGAAAGTTCAGCATCCTCACATATCGAAAATTGGGGAAATTTTTTAAGAAGATCACTGCAAGATGACGCTGATAGGCATAGAAAATTGTCGGCCAACTAAGTCTTCAGCCAGAAGAATCATTTTGGATAAGATGTTTGCTTTGATTCACCGCATATCACTACTCGACAGATATTTACATATATGCATACTTTTTTATAAGCAAATTATTTTCAACAAATATTTTAATTAGAGTTCGACAAGAACTTTTTACTGATATGCATACTTTCTTATAAACAAATTGTTTTCAACAAATGTTTTCATTAACGATTAGCCAAGACTGGAAACTAGACAGAGGCTGCAGGTCAGAATCAGCAGGATATGCAACTATCAAGTGCCAAAGCTACAAAGTCAACGTGAATCAACCGCCCCTCCCCCGAACTCACAAATTTTCTTTGAGTACAGGTTCTTCAGGTTGAAAGAAGCAGGGAAGCCACATCACTTATGATCAACTTCACAAAGAATTTCCGCATCACGGCTCACCGCAAGGATCACGCTCCTGTTTTGCATCTATACAAAGACATCGTCTTGACCTACAGGGGCCCAACCATTATGTCTGCACAAGGATGTTATTTCGAATCACAGGGAGCTTAAACACAGCAAACCGACGTGGAACCATCGATTACAGCAAACCGACGGCAAGAACGTAATTTACATCAAACGACGATAAGGACATTGCATCACATTTTCGTCTGTGCAAGGGCGACATTTCAATTCACAGTCCACAGGAGTTTGGATCGGCAGAAGATTCAACACAACGTGGAGCTATCTTTTACAGCAAAACAGCATTACAACGACGTCAACAGCATTACAACGACGTCTTCAGCGCAATAGCTATCTCTTACAGCAAATAGCATTACAACAACGTCATCAACGTTACGGCAGCACAACAATTATCTTTTACAGCAAAACAGCATTACAACGACGTCTTCAGCGCAACAGCTATCTCTTACAGCAAGCAGCATTACAACGAAATCTTCAGCCCAATAACTATCTTTTGCAGCAAAATAACATTACAACGACGTCAACTGCATTACAACGACGTCTTCAGTGCAAAAACTATCTCTTACAGCAAGCAGCATTACAACAAAGTCTTCAGCTCAACAACTATCTTTTACAGTAAAACAACATTACAACGACGTCAACAATATTACAACGACGTCTGCAGCACAACAACTATCTTTTACAGCAAAAAAGCATTATAACGACGTCAACAACATTACAACGACGTCTTCAGCGCAACAGCGATCTCTTACATCAAACAGCATTACAACAACGTCATCAACATTACGACAGCACAACAACTATCTTTTACAGCATTACAACGACATCAACAACATCACAACGATGTCATCAGCATTATCATCACTACGACATCACCAGCATTATGTCAGCACAATAGCTATAACTTACAGCAGACCGCATTACATCAACGTCATCAGCATTATGTCTACTCAACACGTCTACACGGTCACATCTTCAACACAACACGTCCATACAACGACGTCATGAACAACATTACAACGACGATATCAACATTACATCCATGCAACAACGTCATCGCATTACATTAGTTCAAGGGCGTCATTTCGACTCACAAGGTCTCATTTCTATGTACTCATTCTCGGCTATTTCTGTCTTAGCAATTATGCACTAATTTTGCCTTAAGCTTTAGTTTGCAGGAGCTTTAATTTGCAGGAGTTTCAGCACAACGTGGAACTATCTCTTACGGCGAACCGAGGAACTTCAGCACAACGTGGAACTTCTTACGACGAACCGAGGTAATTTTTCCCGATGATCAAGACAAAATTGGCTACTCAGTCAACTTCTTTGGCCGAAAACTCTTTCATCGTCTCCGGCCAAAGAGGGGCATCTGTTGACACCCAATTTTGTCCCGTCTTTTCCAATTTATTTGCAATTTAAATATTTTTAACACTTCAAAACAATTTTAATCTATATACATACATGCGTATATATATATATATATATATATATATATATATATATATATATATATATATATATATATATATATATATATATATATTATTCTCATTATTATTATTATTATTCGCATTTTTTATTGTCATTTGCATTTTTTATCATAATCATAAGTTTTATTCAAAAATTCTATGTTATTCTATTTTCCGCAAAAATGGCATCACATTTCTATTTTTTATCAAGCATTAAGCATTTCACAAATATTATGTTTTATTATTATCACATCGTTATATCCTATTTTAAAAAATAATTTGCATTTTTCATCAAAGCATTTTTAATATTAAACCCCTTTTATATTTTTAAACCCATAACCCATCCATTTCCCAACCCAAAACAATTTCTACCCAAACTAATTTCGCCCAAAACTCATTTCGCCCAAGCACAAACCGAACTCGGCCCACCACACCTTTCTCGACCAAACTCCCCTTTTATTCCCTAACACCAAAAACAAACCCTAACACTCTTCTCCTTCACAAAACTCAGCCGCGACCCCACACCCCTCCAAACCCGACCCCACATCGTCGGTCACCTCATCCCTGCCACCACCGACCCATGACACTACCAACTCCTCCTTGTTAAGCTGACACCACCAACCCTTTGACCCATACCCTTATCCCCACAAAATCCGTGACCCATATCTCCTCAAATCCGTCCTAAAATCGTCACTTTATTTTTGAAATTCAAACTCTTTGAAAAGGGGTATGGGGGTGAACGTTGGAGAGACTGAATCCACCTATAAAACCCCCATTTTTGTTGTTCAAAAGAGAGGAGACGGGATCGTAAATAAAGAAAATATCTGTTGTGTTCTTGATTTTTAGTTTTCACCCTCATTGTTATTCAAGAAATAAGTCCGAAAACAAAAAAAATCGGAAGAAAAAAGGTTTGTTCTTCACTATTTTTGGTTCTCTGATTTGAGTATGTTCGGGTCGGGTCGACCCAGACAGGGGTAAGAACCAGATTTATGTGTTGTATATTATGTTGGTTATCTGAAATTGGTGAAAATAACTGATTCGGGTTGAGACCTCTGATTCGGGTCGGGTCGACCCGCTTTGGGTATATTTCCAGTTTTTTGCATTTTACATCTTATTTGTTAGTTATCTAAAAAATCAAAATTTTGATTCCGATTCTGGTCACTGTTTCGAGTTGCATTTCTCGGATCGGATCGACCCGAAAACTGGGTCGCCCATTCGGGTCACTGTTCAGAATCCGGGTCTGGTTTTCATAAACATTCCGAATCCTATTTCGGTTCAGAAATTTCAGAATTCGGGTCAATTATTTTAATTGCGTACTGTTTGTTTACTTTGGCACTTGAGCACCATATGCGACTATGTTGTTATTTTGTTGATTTGAACTAGCACTGCATTCTCTTTGGAAAATGCTTCTCGGTTTCAGTTTTGCTATTTTGGTATTATTTTACTATTTTGAACTAACTACTACACTTAGGCCAATGAAATTTAATTTGAGGCCAAATTGCCTCTCGGTTTCGGTTGTGCCGCTTTGGTATAATTTACTGATTTGAACATGATACTACATTGACCGATGAAAATATCCATCGATTTTGAGGCCTCCACAGTTGGAAAGACGGAAATATAACTTCTGGGCAAGGATGAAACTTAAATCTTTTTCTTATTTCATCCGAGAGATCAACATGTTTAGTAGGCGAGGCAACTAAAATGACCGACGAGTTATATGTTCGCAGCCACGACGTGATTGGAATGATCTTTCTTTTTCTTCCGAGATACCAACATGTTTAGTAGGCGAGACAATTAAAATGACCACCGAGTCATATGTTTGTAGCCACGACGTGATTGGAATGGTCTTTTCAAAATTTAAGTCTGAGCCATCCGTGATCAAAACATTCACTGTTTTGGATACAGATCCGTAGTTATTTATATTTAACAGTTTCTAACCATTTGTTCTTGACAGCTTGCAAGGAACAAAGTCAACGAAGGCAGATACTCCTCGGAGATTATTTATTTTGTTGTTCTTACTTTCTTTAATTCAGCTTTATCTCGCTCTGTATTGTAATATTATTTATTGCACTTATGTAATTATTGAAATGCTTAGAATAGGTAGACTTATAATTAATTCATAAGGTAGTCTAAAACTGGAAACCCGTCGCTAGCTTATTTACTTGTAGGCTCGGTTAATTCAAACTTAGAAACCCTCCGCTAGTTATTTATTTTTAGGCTCGTCATACATATTCAAAATTTTCAAAACAACTTTGGTCATCTTTTATTCGCTTTATTAATCATATCGTTTTTCAATTGTACAAAATCAAAATGATTTTCAAAAAATTACTTCTTTGGCATTATAAGTAATTCATTTTTTTTCCTTGCTATTAATTGTCCCAAATGCATATTTTTCAACTTTACATGTATTTTTCTTTAAATACAAATGCATACTTGTACAAAAATGCATTCTTTTACTAAATATTTGCAACATTATTTTAACTTTCTATTTTTAAAATATGCATTTTCCTTAGTACAATAATTAACCTGAGTTTGACCGGATAACCGCAAGTTAGCGGATCTTAAAGGATGCCTAACCCCTTCCCTTTAGGATAATAAAGAACCCTTACCTAGAACCTCATTAGTTTCGCAGACCTTAAAATTGGAGTTATTTTGCAGCATTTATAGTCAACATTTAGGTGTCCTAATTCACCATAGAATAATTAGGTGGCGACTCCTTAATCCAATACCCAGGAATCACTGATACGTTGTGCTCCGCTTTGACCCGCGGGGTAAAAAACGGGTGCGACAGCAGGTTCAAGCTATCCGATAAAAGCATAGCTGAAATGTCTGTTGATATTGACCATTTCTCGGTAGTACCGATATCTATGGTATCTTTTGCTAAGCCAGATCAACCAAAAGACGTCAAGGGGAAACAACCGATGAAAACCATATGGGTTCCAAAGAAGCCCACTGGTAAGGAGGGGGTCACCAAGACCTTTGTGTTTGATCGGCTAGGCAGCTTACGAGACATCTATGAGGGCACAAACATGCAGCCAGCTAGAAGCAGTTTTCGTGGCCGCTCTTATAAACTAGAGCATATTGCTCGGGAACCTCACAAATAGTACCCGATATAAAAATGGACCCAACAAACCTCAGGAGTAGGCTTGGGGGAAAACATGACTGCCAGTCGATGAGAAGCCGAGCATGCCCCAGATAGGTGAAGAACCACTACCCATGGCTAAACAGAGGGTGTCTGAGTACAACGTGAAGGAAGGCATTTTTTCCCTGTGTATCACAGTGAGGGATGAAGGTCAGCTGAGACCCCGGAGGATGATTAAGCCAACCGCCAATATAGAGGAAGGAAAGTGGTTCATCAATCAGGCTTCTAGAAAGAAAGAGGCACCGCCGAGTGTCATATCCAGGACGCAGAAAAGGAGGATACAACGTACCAAAGCCTTGTGCAAGATGAATCTAACGTTACACATGATATCTAGCGATGAGGCAGCCGATAAGCAGGAAATTCCTGAGTCTGCCGTAGCTGAGGCTATCGAGTGGGCATTCGGCTTAACCTCTTCAGAGATAGTGCCACATGAAGGAGAAACTTTGGACCAACCTGAACTAAATATACAGCCTGATGACAACCCGATAGAGGAACCTCGACGGGAGACTAATATTCTGAAGGAATCCATAGCCGAGACGGTTCCATAGGTCGCACGAAGGATCCAGGCATTAGAACCCCAGTCGGTTCCTATATGCCTTAAGAAGATGGAAGATATTAACTTCCCGTTAACCGAATTGGATGATGTAGGAGACTCCATCCTCGATTTATTCAAGCAGGATTCAATCGATGAGATTTTGGCAACCATTGAAATGGTCAGCCTGATTCCATGTGAGTTCTGGGCCGGCCGCTCTAAGTTGGATAGCCTAGAAGGCGATGTGTGTGTGGAAGACACTGAATGTGCGATATTAGCCGATACCACGGCTAGGGATGCTTCGCATGGGATTATCATGAGATGCCTGAGGTGGCACGTACTTTGGTAGAGCATAGATTGCCAACTAAGGAGGGTTTCACACCTCATAAACAACCGCCTAGGAGATATCACACTCAACTGATGCCTCAAATTAAAGCTGAGATTGAACGACTGCTGAAGGTCGGATTTATGAGAATAGCTAGGTATGTGGAATGGTTGGCAAACATTGTGCCAGTCAAGAAGAAGAATGGCAAGGTTCGGATATGTATTGATTACAGGAACCTAAATCTAGCCACTCCCAAAGATGAATACGTCATGCACATAGCCGATATGCTAGTCGATTCGGCGGTCGCTAACGGTGTGCTAACATTCATGGATGGATACTCCGGCTATAATCAGATAGTAGTAGTTGATGAGGATACTCACAAGATTGTTTTTAGGTGTCCAGGAGCCTTGGGCATTTACGAGTTGGTAGTTATATCGTTCGTTCTAAAGAATGCTAGTGCTACTTATCAGAGGGAAATGAACACCATCTTCTATGATTTGATCAGCAAGACTGTGGAGGTCTACATTGATGATGTGGTGATGAGGTCTAAGGACTTCAAGGATCATTTAACCGATCTGGAATAAGCACTAAAAAGAATGAGGATTCATAATCTTAAAATGAATCCAGCCAAGTGCATGTTCGGAGTATCGGCTGGCAACTTCCTTGGCTTCTTGGTACATAAGAAAGGTATTAAGATAGATCACAACAAAGCCCGGGCAGTAATGGAGTCTGCACCACCCAGAACAAAGATTGAGTTACAAAGCCTGCTAGGGAATATCAACTTCCTAAGGCGGTTCATATCTAATTCAACTGGCAAAATGAAGGCTTTCTCACCTTTACTTAGGCTTGAAGGGACAGAAGAGCTAGTATGGGGCCCGAAACAACAAAAAGCATTTGACCAAATTAAAAAGGTCCTGGCAACTCCTCCCGTGCTGGTACCTCCCATGCCAGGAAAACCGTTAAAATTGTACATCTCGGCTGCAGATTTGTCTATCGGCTGCCTGTTAGTACAGGATGCCGATGATGGAACCGAAAGGGCAGTTTACTAACTTAGCTGAATGCTCAATGGAGCTGAAACTAGATATACTCCTATAGAGAAGCTTTGTTTGTCCTTATTCTATGCTTGTACAAAACTTGAACATTATTTAATGCCACATGTGGTTCATATTTTGTGCAAGATTGACATCATCCGGTACTTATTAAATAGACCTTTTTTGAAAGGACGGCTAATGAAATGGGCAATCAAGTTCATTGTGTTTTCTTTCGAGTATAGGCCACTTAGGGCTGTCAAAGGTCAAGCGATATCCGATTTCTTAGCAGACCACCCTTGTGCAAATGTGGAGGACCCATGCGTCACCTCTACTGCATGTATGGACATCATCCCTTGGACACTAATTTTTGATGGGTCAAGACCTCAAAAGGGAGTCAGAGCTGGAATAACGATAACTGATCCTAGAGATGAAACGTGAAGGTTCTTTTATCGGTTAGATTCTGACTTGACAAATAACCAAGCTGAATACGATGCTCTCATCATAGGACTCAAACTCCTAGTTTCTATGAAAGCAAAATGCCTCAAAATTTATGGAGACTCTCAGTTGGTTATCAAGTAGCTGGCCGGGGAATATGACTGCAAAGATCCAAATTTGTTAGCCCATTACAAAATGGCTAGCAGGTTACTTAGTAGGTTCGCATCATCTACGTTAAGTTATGTTCCCAGAGGCATAAATATTGAGGCTAACGACATAGCACAAGAAGCTTATGCCTTTAGGAAGTCTCTACTCACTCTAGAGTATGATGAGCTGCCAGCCAAAGTGTTAGCCATGGACCAGATCGACTCGTGGAAACAGGTATTAATCGGCTACTTAAAAGATCCTTCTACGTGCAAAGACCTTAAGGTTAAGATAAGGGCCTTGAAGTATGTGCTCATTGATAATGACCTTTACAAATTGCCTTGCCACAAGTTTGGCCGATAGGGCTCCATGGTCAACTTATTATTCCTAGAAGTGGGCTTCAAGCCACCCAAAAGATCCCTAGCCGTAAGAATACAACCCCATGTATGGGTCATAATTATCCGCTGGGAGAATGTAAGGTCGTCATCGGCTACTTGACGGACCCAATGGGGAGTGGCCCATCTTTCAAGGACTGGTTATCAATCTGTATAATGGTCTCGAGATAGACCATGCAGGGTGGAGACTGCAATAAAAACGTCCTGAGACACTAAAGGTTTTTTTTTGAAGAGTATCGGCTAGCACCGGCAGATTTAATGAGAAATAATGGTCATCAAAACTATTAGGAATAAACTCTGGAAAATACAGGGTGATCCACAGCTAAAGGAACCACAGGGGACCGGCTAAGGTATCTAAATTTCTAGAGCCCATTAACCTTGCTTAGGCATCGCCAAGAGCCATATAAAGATAAGCCAGAAAGAGAGATGCTAGCTGACATCTTACCCGAAACGGCTAACGCCGCATAAATTTCCAGTTCCTTCACGACTGTACAAGATCATGTGCAGACAAAATATCAGTTGAACCAAAAAAGCAGAAACCATGATGATCAACATTGTCGACTGGGAGAGGTGATACACGGCTGTTGTTGGCCATGAAGTAGCCATAGCCGGAAGAAGTCTTTGAAACCTTGATGCCCAAGTCAGCAATATCTATATTGCCTAAGACAGGCGCTTCGGCTCCTAGTATCGGAAGGCCATGTATCGCCGTCACATCAAGCTGTGTGGGGGTCATCATCCCCCAAGGGAAAACAAAGGCGTTGGCGGTGGTCGAACAATAACCAAGGAAAGCGTATATGAGACCAATGTTACAGGGGAGGTCAAACCCCGATAGCGCAATGGCATCATAAAGACCTATGCGTCTCCATTCAGCCTCTTTGGCCGACTTCATTTATTCCAACCAACCAGAATAGTTGGAAATCTTGGCCGGCCAGGTACGCAGGCTAGCCGGACAACGGTCATCGGTGAACCAATCACAGGTAAGAGGAAGATCATAGTTTGATGGGAGAAAGAAGGAGGTCACCTTGTTCAGATGTACCATAAGGGGCAAGAACCAACTATTCATCGATAAAGGCAAAGGTAGAGGTTAGGTCACCAACAGCCAAATCGGTGTTATCTGATCCTTGAGATAGAGAAGAAGATGAAGACATGGTTCTATGATTGAGAAAATAGGGTTTTTTGGAGGCGCAAAGGAATTTGGGAACGACTGATGGCTAAATGAGAAACCCATGGGAAGACGTCTCCCCTTAAATATCCCCTTTCATTTTGGAAGATGTGGCTGACATGTATTAGGACTCTTTTCTTTCAAACACGCGGTTGAGATGCGTCGGAAATTATTTGTGGTAGCCGAGACGCCTCGGTTGAAAAGAATTCAGAGAAATTCATCATTGCGTGCATTTAGGGAAAAAGTGATTAAACTGACACTCGCGGCAGCCACACGAAACGATGGCTATTTTTTAATACATCAACTCAACAACTACACTCAAGTTAATGTAGGGGGCAATTTTTAACACTCAAAAATACTTTTTGTGTTTAGCCGAATCAAGTGGCAGCCGAAGATGGAAA
The DNA here is from genome assembly GCA_034509755.1 of Anisodus tanguticus. NCBI lineage: Eukaryota > Viridiplantae > Streptophyta > Magnoliopsida > Solanales > Solanaceae > Anisodus > Anisodus tanguticus. The sequence continues at coordinate 11,457,169 of CM067552.1, read as the reverse complement.
ATCTCAAAATGAGAAGGCAACATAATTCTAAGCCGATAACCGAACTGACTCGTAGTCGAATTTATTAGCCCTAGCCCTCTGCTAGAAAAGCTCCATCGGCTATTTCGGTAACTTGGCTGAACCATAAGTCCAAGGAATGACTAGGACCCACACATATTTGGATGCCTTGAAGACCAAGTCAAAGCACCTTCTAGACCCCAAGAAGCAGACACAAACCATCAACAACTAGAAGGAAGTGATGTCGGTTGTGCAAGAGGAAAACAAGGAGCAAAAATCAGCATCACCTCCTCATAGTTGGCTAGTGGATTTAGTGGCTAACATAGGGGGATCACATCTTATTTATTGTAGTATAAATGTAAGATCAATTGTACAGAATAAAGACAACACAATCAATCAAAAAACTAATTTTTACATATCTTTATCATACCTTTATCGCCTTTATTGCACTCTAGTTGTATTCTTGTTTCTTACCACTTAGTTTACTCATTCACCATCTTAACGCTTTTTGGAGTAGTTGGGGAACCCATAGCTGGAAGTTAGAGTTCCGCTTCCAGCTCAAATCGCTTAGTTAAGGAATCAATTTGTCATCCAATTTCGTCAGCCGATAAAACGACAAACATTTCGGACGGATACAAACTTGGATTTGGTTTTTATTTAGTTATTTCATATTTATATGTTCTAGATCGGCTCTTATAAGTAGCTAGTAAAATTAATGGCTTGCAGTGCTAGTAAGATCGCATAGTCCAACGCATCATTATTTACCAACGTAAGTCCTCGAGCAAACATAAAAAGAGAACCTAACATTTTATTTACCTCTACGCAATATTTTAAAAAGTATAATTTCTCACCAAAAGTTAACGACTCTCTCTACTCCTTCTGTGTGAAAATCTAAAATATAAGGGTCAAATTATTTTATTTTCTATGTGAATTTAGACGTATGCTATTTTATTTTTAAACTAAAATTAAATAAATGTACCACGTAAAGTAAAATAATGGAAGTAATATATTTATCCAAGGGATAAGTAAGAACCCCATTTGAAACCCGATAGTATACAAAAGGGAAAAGTACATAAATAATCATCTGGGTGAAAATGTTGTAGCCAAAATATATATATTATATATTATATACTATATATATTTATTATATACTTCATATATACAATGTACACAAATTATATGAGCACCGAATGTTTATAGTGTTATATACAGAATAGATACACTTTTCATGTCATATATATATATATATATATATATATATATCAGTACCAGCGTAACCACTGTAATTCTCCAAGCACATTTTTCTAAATAATTTGTGTATAATAAATATATAATAAATGTGTAATCAAGTTATACTCAATGTATAATGTATACACACTAATTATATGCTATTTATACTATGTATAAATGAAGGAGCACCAAAAAACTGATAAACTGGGCCAGAAAAATATCTTCTTCCATAATGACTGTTGACACCCAATTTTGTCCCATCTTTTCTGATTTTATTTACAATTTTAAATATTTTTGACACCTTAAAATAATTTTAAAAATATAGGCATATATATGTATATATATCATCATTTTTATTATTATTTGCATTTTATTTGTCATTTGCATTTTTTATATCATAATCATACTTTTTATCCTAATATTATATGTTATTTTTATTTTCACAAAACGGCATCGCATTATTATTATTATTATTTTTTAACACCAAGCATTTCGCAAATATTATATCTTTTATCATATTGTTATCTTTACAATTTATAAAATTTTCAAAGCTTTCTTTTTATATAATAAAACTCTTTTTATATTTTAAACCTATAACCCATTTCAACCTTTTTTATATCTTAACCCAAACTAATTTCACCCAAAACCCATTTTCGCCCAAGACCCAACAACCCATTCCTTTATTTCCCCGACCCACAAAACTAAAACACTCTACTAACCTAACAAAATCATCCAAACCGAAGCCCAATTCCCAAGCCAACCCGTCGGCCCACACCCCAAGCCCAATTCCACAAACTCATCTCCCCTTTTATCCCCCTAACCAAACCTTACCCTAAAATACAAACACCCCACCATACACCCCCTCTCTCCCAAATCGTCGCTGCCCCCCATACCTGCGACCCCACATCACCGCACCCCGACCCCACACGATGGTCGCCTCACCCACTGCCACCACCAACCCTTCGACCCATACCCACAAAATCCACGACCCATACCCCTAAAATTCGTGATTTTTGGCTCCTTTATTTTGAAATTCAAGCTCGGTTTTAGGGGGAATCCACCTATAAAGCCCCCCCCCCCCCCTTTTTTTTGTTCTTCAAGGAAAAAGGAAAAAAGAAAAGAAAAGAAGGGACCGGGACTGAAAAGGACCGAGAACCGAGACAAAAAGAAAGAAAAATACTTGTTGTGTTCTTGAGTTTTTTTAGCATTCACCCTTGTTGTTATTCAAGAAATAAGCTTGAAAATGAGTCCAAAATCAAAAGGAAAAGGGGTGAGTTTTCGTTCTTGAACTTTGGTTCTAAATACTTCTATTTGGCCTCGTAAGCCGAATCCGAAAAATCTGCTTGTTCTGTTGTTGTTCTTCACTGTTTTCGGGTTTTCCGACTCGGGTTACTGTTCCAATGAATAAATTTTGTGTTTATATTATGTTGTTGGTTATCTGAAAAGCTTGAATAAGTTCGATTCTAGTTGAATTTCTGATTCGGGTCGGGTCGACCCGGTTTGGATATTTTCCAGAATTCTTGCACTTTTATATCTTGCATGTTGGTTATCTGAAAATCTGAGAAGAATTTGATCCGGGTTTGAATTTCTGATTCGGGTCGGGTCGACCCGTTTTGGATATTTTCCAGATTTTTTGCATCTTATATCTTGTATGTTGGTTATCTGAAAAATCTGAGAAGAATTTGATCCGGATTTGAATTTCTGATTCGTGTCGGTTCATCGACCCTGGTCGGGTCTACCCGGTTTGGATATTTTCCAGATTCTTACACTTTCATATCTCATTTGTTGGTTGTCTAAAAAATCTGAATTTTGATTTCGATTCGGGTCACTGTCCAGAACCGGGGTCTGTTTTTCATAAACATTTCAAAATCCTGTTTCGGTTCCGAAATATCAGAATTTGGGTCGGATATTTTAATTGCTTACTTTTGTTACTTTGGCACTGTTATTATTTTATTGATTGAACTAATACTGCATTCTCTTTGTTATTCTATTGATTTGAACCAACATTGCATTTTCTTCGGAAATCGTTTTTCGGTTTCAGATTACTGTTTTGATTTACTGATTTAATACCGCATTTAGGTCGATGAAATTGAATTCGAGGCCACGTTTTTTTTTCGTTTCTCTGTTCAGTTTGTTGTTTTGGCATTTAAACATCCGTGCACGGATTGTCTTACTGATTTACTAATTTAAATAAATACTGCATTTAGGCCAATGAAATTGAATTCGAGGCCGCGCCCCTTCGGAAATTGCCTCTCTGTTTTCTGCCTGCTGCTTTGATATAACTTTGCTGATTTGAACACGATACTACACTGGCCGATGAAAAAATATCTGTCGATTTTTTAGGCCTCCACAGTTGTAAAGACGGAAAATAAAAATTCTGGGCAAGGATGAAACTTAAATCTTTTCCTTATTTCATCCGAGAGATCACCATGTTAGTAGGCGAGGCAATTAAAATGACCACCGAGTCATATGTTTGCAGCCACGACGTGATTAGAATGATCTTTCTTTTTCATCCGAGAGACCAACATGTTTAGTAGGCGAGGCAATTAAAATGACCACCGAGTCATATGTTTGCAGCCACGACGTGATTGGAATGGTCTTTTCAAAATTTAAGTCTGAGCCCTCCGTGATCAAAACATTCTTGTTCTGGATACAGATCCGAAGTATATTTATATTCAATTATTTCTAACCGTTTGTTCTTGACAGCTTGCAAGGGATAAAGTCAAAGAAGGCAAATACCCGTCAGAGATTATTTATTTTATTGTTGTTTTGTACTTTCTTTAAATTCAGCTTTATTTCATTTTGTATTGTAATATTATTGTACTCGTGAAATTATTGAAATGTTTAGAATAGGTAGACATAGAATTAATTAATAGGGTAGTCTAAAATTGGAAACCCATCGCTAGTTTATTTATTTTTAGGCTCGGTTAGTTTTAAAATCGAAAATCGCCAGTTTACCTATTTTTAGGCTCGTCACCCATAAAATTTACATTGCATATATTTTATCAATTTTCATTCAAATGCATACTTTTTCCAGCTTTACATGTATATTAATGTCATACAAATGTATACTTGTACAAATGCATCATTTCATTAAATACTTGCAACATCATTTAAACTTTATATTTCTAAATATGCATTTTTCTTAACATAATAATTAACCTGAGTTTGACCGGATAACCGCAAGTTAGCGGATCTTAAAGGATGCCTAACCCCTTCCCTTTAGGATAATAAAGAATCCTTACCCAGAACCTCATTAGTTTCGTAGACCACAAAATTGGAGTTATTTTGCAGCATTTATTTAATATTTAGGTGTCCTAATTCACCTTATAATAATTAGGTGGCGACTCCTCAAAGCAAGCATTTTTAACCGATCCAGAGGGAATCGATGCCATCGTGTCGCGAAGCCCACATGTCAAAAACGGGTGCGACAATGACTTTTTGATTGTCCATACAGTGGAGACCTTTAGAGAGCACGAAGAGAGAGCCTAGAGAAAGAAAGAGAAGCGAGCGTTGGGCCAGCGACTGCTTCAATGACAAGCGCTAGAACAGTTGCCATAATTTATCTTTTGGTACATTGATTTTAGGATAATTTTGTATATAATTAGAATTGTACACTTACCATAATTGTATAATTATTGTACAAGTAGAATAAGGTTTTGAAAGTAGACTAGGAATAGGATTTTTCTATTATGGAAGTTGTAAATTGTATATATACTATTTCATTAATGAAAATAATCAAGGGATTATTTCTTTCATTGTATCAGAAGTCTAGGTTGATAATTTTTCTCCCCAAAATTGTCATCGGTTCTGAGCTTTCTTCCTCGGTTTCCGTGCAAAATTTTCGATCCCCAAAATTCTTTCTTCCCAATTCTTCAATCACCTATTATTCTTTCATTATGACTTCCTCCAAGAACACGTTTCACCATGCCCTTGTTGTTTATAATATCAAAAATCACATCCATCTTATTCTTGAAATAGAAAACGTCCAATATGCGACGTGGGACGAACTGTTCAAATTTCATGCACGATCGCATCAAGTCATCCATCACATAATCCCCGTGGCTCCTGAGGACACGGAGGTGCCTAAACACGAGGATGATACTAAGTTGTGGACGACTCTTGATGCCACTATCCTTCAGTGAATTTACTCCACTATCTTTACCGATCTGTTGCAGATGATTATTCAGCCGTACACTACGGTGATGGCTGCTTGGGATAGGTTGCGTGACATAATCCAAGATAATCGCAATTCCAGAGCTGTTACACTTGAGCAGGAATTTTCCCACATTCATATGGAAAATTTCCCAAATGTTTCAGCGTATTACAAAAGATTGAAAGAATTGGCGGACCAACTCCTCAACGTTGGTACTCCTGTTAGGGATGATCGTCTTGTTCTCCAGATGGTTGCTGGCCTCTCCGAGGCCTATAGTAGCGTTGGTACTCTCCTTCGTCAAAGTAATCCTCTCCCAAAGTTCTATTAAGCCCGCTCTATGCTTACTTTGGAAGAAGTCGGCTTGGCTAAAAAGGCTGCTACTAGTTTTAGTCTTGTGGTCATGATGACGTCCTCCTCTCCTTCTCAAAATTTTGGTGACAATTCGTCCCCAAAACAGTGGAGGTGGGCCCCATCCCGACTACAGTGGACCATGGACCCATTGGTCCCAGCCTTGGGCTCCTTGGTCGTGGGCTTGAGTCAGTGGGCAGTGGCCCAACGACCCACATTCTTCCAGCGTTCCAGCCACTGGCCAATGGGCTTCACAAGAGCCCTATTGGCCTAATACCAATTGGGTCAGTAGCTCCAGACACGGTACTGGACCAGGGCAGCATGCAGGTATTCTTGGGCCCCCGCCTCTGCAGGCCCATCACGCAGCGGGCCCCACCCCGACCGACATAGAAGCCGCTACGCACACACTTGGTTTAACTCCATCGGAGCCACTACCCACATGACATCCGATCAAGGTACTCTCTCGTCTTATTCTAATTTGAGAAAACCCTCGTGGCATAATTATTGGTAATGGTAATTCAATTCCAATTCGTGGTTATGGTCATAAAACTTTATCTCCCATCCATCCACCTCTTATCTTGAAAAATACCCTTCATGTCCCTAAATTGATTAAAAATTTGGTGTATGTCCGTAAATTCACCACTGATAATTCTGTTTCTATTGAATTTGATCCGTTTGGGTTTTTTGTGAAGGATTTCAAGACGGGGAGTCCTCTCATGAGGTGTAATAGTAGGAGAGAACTTTATCCTATCACGCCAAGTTTCGGTTTCTCGAGTCAAGCCTTGCCATCAACTTTTGCAGCCCTTGCTCCTTCCTTGTGGCATGCTCGTCTTGGTCACCCGGGGGCGTCTATTTTTTCTTCCTTAGATAAAAACAATTTTATTTTGAGTAAGGGTACACATAGTACTCGGAATTGTCAATCTTGTTCTTTATGAAAAATTATTAGATTGTCGTTTGTAGACTCCATTCTCATATTTTAATGTCATTTGATATTATTCATAGCGATTTATGGACATCTCCTATTCTCAGTTCTTTGAGTCATCGTTATTATCTTCTATTTCTGGATGATTATTCTAATTTTTATGGACTTTTCCGATAGCGAAAAAATCTCAAGTTTTTTCCACTTTTTTTTAAATTTAGAGCATTCATTAGAACCCAATTCGAACGGGGGATTAAAAATATTCAATGTGATAATGGAAAAGAATATGATAATGGGGTATTTCGGGAGTTTTATGCTAATAATGGGATCAATTTTCATTTTCTTGTCCTCATACGTCTTCACAAAAATGGGAAAGCCGAACGTAAAATTCGTACCATTAATAACATTGTCCGAACTTTATTGATTCATGAATCCGTACCCCCCTCTTTTTGGCATCATGCTCTACAAATGGCTATATATATTCTTAACATTCTTCCTACCAAAGATTTGGCATATTCGTCCCCTCTTCAAATTTTATATAATAAGACTCCTTCGTACTTCCATCTTAGGGTCTTTGGGTGCTTATGTTATCCGTTGTTTCCATCCACCACAATTAACAAACTTCAGGCCCGTTCTACCCCTTGTGTGTTTTTGGGTTATCTGTCTAATCATCGTGGTTATAAATGCATTGATTTATCATCTAATAAAATCATAGTTAGTCGCCATGTTATTTTTCATGAATCTCAATTTCCGTTTGCTAAGGTGAGTAGCCATGTGCCTAGTTCATATAATTTTTTAGATGACAGTATCTCCCCGTATATTATCCACCATTTATCGGACATGTCCCGCACCACGAATTCACCAGCGGGCCCACTGCCCGCTGGACATGTCGTACCGTCACTGTCTATTGTTCCAGTTTCAGGTCCAGCGATTGTGCACAGCCTAGTTACCAGCCCCGTGATTGGGCCAGTCTCGGTAATTGGGCTAGTGACCCAGCCTAATTCCAAAACTGGTCCAGTCTCGGTTTCTACATCCAGTGCCATTTACCATGTTGGGCCAGCAGGCCCACTGCCTGCTCGCCAGTCCGTCACATGTCCCAATATTTCTAGAAATCCGCTCAATTCTCCCCCGAGTCATAGACCGGTCACTCGTAGTCAACGGGGTATTTTTAAACCAAAAAGACATTTTAATTTAAATTCTAATGTTCTTAAATCCCCTCTACCCCATAACCCAGTATCTGTTTTAAATGACCCGAATTCAAAAATTGCAAGGATCGACGAATATAATACTTTTATTGATAATAAGACGTGGGAGTTGGTTCCCCGTCCATCTGGTGTTATTATTATTTGGTCTATGTGGATCTTTGCTCATAAGGACAATGCTGACGGTTCTTTTACGAAGCATAAGGCTCGTCTTGTAGGTGATGGTAAGACTCAGCAGGTGGGTGTCGATTGTGGTGAAACATTTAATCTGGTGGTCATGCCTGCTACCATTCGCACTGTGCTCAGCTTGGCTCTTTCGAAAGCATGGCCCATTCATCAGTTAGATGTGAAGAATGCTTTCTTACATGGTGATCTCAAGGAGACAGTCTATATGCATCAGCCCTTGGGGTTTAGGGATCCCAAATATCCTCATCATGTCTGTTTATTGAAGAAGTCCTTGTATGGGCTTAAGCAGTCCCCACGGGTTTAGTATAAAAGGTTTGCATACTATGTTTCGACTATTGAGTTCACTCACAGCAGGTCTGATAATTCATTGTTCATATATTGTCGTGGTTCTTCCTTAGCTTATATACTATTATATGTGGATGATATTATCTTGATTGCCTCTTCTGATGCATTACGCCAGTCTATCATGACAATGCTCAGTTCTGAGTTTGCTATGAAAGACTTGGGGCCCTTGAATTACTTTTTGGGGATTGTTGTCACACGTCATGCATGTGGGTTGTTCTTGTCCCAACGGAAGTATGCAGTTGAGATCATTGAGTGAGCTGGTATGTCATCATGTAAGTCCACTTCCACTCCAGTTGATACTAAACCCAAGCTAGGGGCTGCGGCTGGCTCCCCGTATGAGGATCCGACCCGATATCGCAGTCTTGTAGGGGCCCTTCAGTATCTTACTTTCACGAGACCAGATATTACGTATGTCGTACAACAGGTGTGCTTGTTTATGCATGATCCCGGGGTTGAATATATAAATGCGCTCAAACGCATTATTCGATACATCTAGGGGATACTTGACTATGACTTACATTTATATCCTTCGTCGACGTCTACACTTGTCTCATATACAGATGCTAATTGAGGTGGTTGTCCAAATATCAGACGGTCTACGTCTGGCTATTGTATGTTTCTTGGTAACAACTTGGTCTCCTAGTCTGCAAAATGTCAGTCGACTTTGTCCCGCTATAGTGCAGAGGCCGAGTATCGAGGGATTACCAATGTGGTCTCTGAATCATGTTGGTTACGTAATCTGCTTTTAGAGCTTCATTGTCCTATTCAGAAAGCTACCTTGGTATATTGTGATAATGTTAGTGCCATCTACCTTTCTGGTAATCCGGTTCAGCATCAGGGCACTAAACATATCGAAATGGACATTCACTTTGTTCGCGAAAAGGTAGCTCGTGGACAAGTACGCGTCTGCTATGTCCCTTCCATGTATCAAATTGCAGACATCTTTACAAAAGGTCCTCCCTCAGTCATTTTTTAAGATTTTAGGGACAATCTCAGTGTACGAAGACCTCCCGCTATGATTGCAGGGGGTGTGATAAATAGTATATCCGTGATATACTTACCATAAGTATATCACGGTTTGGTGCATTGATTTTAGGACAATTTTGTATATAATTAGAATTGTACACTTACCATAATTGTATAATTATTGTACAAGTAGAATAAGGTTTTGGAAATAGACTAGGAATAGGATTTTCCTATTATGAAAATTGTAAATTGTATATATACTCTTTCATTAATGAAAATAATTAAGGGATTATTTCTTTCAGTGTTTTCGGTGAGATTCACGACGGTGTGACGATGTAAGGGACGAAAGAGATAAAGAAAAGAGAATGTGAGTAGAGAATAGCCGGACCCCGGTTGAATGATCAGCTCCGAGGCGACAATCGGAGAGAAATGAGAGAGAGATCCAAATGGAGGAAGAATCCGGTTGGCTACAACTTAGAACTAGAATGAACCCAAGGTATATTTCAGGTTCAATAGTTAAAAGCTGGGTCATTTCTTTAACTCACAGCCACACTATATCCTTTTTCCTATATAAAAAGTATATACTCCCTCCCTCCTAGATTTTCTTACTTTTCCTTTGTCTTAAAAAGAGTATATTTTTCTATATTTAGTAAAATGAGAATTCAAATATTGTATATGCAATTTTATAACTACAAGATTCAAAGAATATTTTAGTACATTATACACATTTTTAATTTAGAACCACAAGATTCAAAAATCTCTCTTCATATCTTAAACTTCATACCTAATCAAACTAAAATACTTAAATTGAGAGAAGAAAAAAGTACTTTATTCCTAAAATTCTATAATCAATAGTCTATATCAAGCCAGCCAACCAAAATGCTCTCACAATCAAAAGAAAGAAAAGATTTTGACCTTTATAAAAGTAGAGTTAGATCCGGTATAGTGCTTAATTGAAACCTCTATCCTCCTAACTAATGCATTTGATATATCATATAACCATAAGATGATCCACAAGATAAGGATATGTCCCATGTGATATTATTTGACTGAAAATAAAATTTAAGAAATTTAAAAAGATAAGGATATGTCCCATGTGATATTATTTGACTGAAAATAAAATTTAAGAAATTTAAAAAGACTTCTGACATGTATGCCTAATATATGTAAACCACCAAGTAGTTCTTTTAAATAAATAGTGGCTAGAGTTCCGCATCTTTCCATTTTAAGTCAGTAGTGGTTGGCGGTCCCAGAATGTCATGGATTTAAGCCGTGAAAATAACATATGTCAGAAAGATAAGGTAAGATTGCGCACAACATACCCTTGTGATCCGGCTCTTCCCCGAACCCGCGCATAACAGAAACTTAGTGCACCGGGCTGCCCTTTAGTAATTGGCGGTCCCAACAGATCATGTTCGTCAATGGTTAGGCGGGCCAAACACAACTGACAATAATTGTGTCATGTATAAGCTTTTTTTTTCACAAGTCGATGAGCCCATCTATTACACTTTTATGTCCACAAATCTTGAATTAAATTTTGTGTGACATAAAAAGAAGGCTCACATAATTAGTGTTAGTTATGTGATTATAAAAAATAATAATTCATAACATAAAGATATTAAATTAAATAATTTTTAAAAAGAGAAACATGTCATACTTTTGTAAATATCCTAAAAAATATGTCACATAAAATGAAACACAAGGGTAATAAACGTCAATTATTTTTAATTTCTCATCCAGTGCCCGGTACTCGCTTTGGAGCCCGACTAATCTAAATTTGCGTTAAAAATTCTACTTTAAGGAGTAAAATGCTTCCTGCCAAAAGCAACTTCATACCTAGGCTCGAACTTGAGATCTTTTAATTAAGGAAAGTCAAACGATGTTAGAAGATAAAGTACTATACAACTTCAGAATGTGCTAAAATAATACTAGTTGATGGGCCTGATTGAGTTCAAAAACTGTTCAAATATTTGATGGGCTGCCCACCATGGCCGTTCCGTGGAAACTATATGATCCAAAAACAAGATGAAGCTCAAAATTTATGCAGGCCCATCAAGAACCCTAGTGTAACGCCACATAATAACCCTAGCACCCATCAAATTCTAGTCCTCCCTATATATATATTCTACCTCTCTCTATAATAACCTTATTCTGAATATTGCCATGTCCTCTTATTCCTTTAATTAAACGCTTTTCATTCTCTCTTAATATTCATTTGCTCTTTTATGTGACGTTTTAACTTTCTTTTCTTGATTTGTGTTTGATAAAATAGTGTGCAGTGATGATACTTTTTGTGGACTAGAGTTTCTGACCTCATTGGTTGAAGACAAACCCTTGGCTGTCTGAGCACTCTTTTTTATTAATTTCTTTTTTTTCCTAAAAGATTTTATTTTTCCAAAATTTTCTGCTACCAAGATTTTTGTTGATCAATGATTTTGTTTAGAAAAAAATAATTTTAGATTTATCTCATTGATGGTCTATCGGAAATAACTTAATTTATCCCACAAAAATAGGATAAAATCTGCATATATCTTACCTCCTCAGACCTCACCTGTGAAACTACAATGAAATGGGTATGTTGTTGTTGTTGTTTGTATTTATCTCGAATTGAATTAGTGAGTATTGATTTTATTCTATTTCAAGTTTAGAGAGAGGGGGGCTTATGATGATAGCACAAATTATCTTAGCGGATTTCAGTGAGATATTAATTATCAATGATCTGATTGTTACACACACTGAGGCCCTTAAAAAACTTTTAGAATATTTTTAAATTTTATTATGTTACGTCAAGTATAATCTTTTAAAGTCCGTGCTTAGTTTTAATTTTAAAAAAACAATTAATTGGAATGGAGCGTGTGCTTAGGGGTCGCGAGAGAGCAGAGCGTACTGTCCTGTCATACCTATTTCTCTACAAAAGGCAATAAATTAGAGTCTCTGGTACACTTTATCAATAATGTATTCAGCGCTGTACGTTGCCAAGAATGAAATGGGGTGGATATTCTGGCACAAGGACTGTTTCCAAGTATCCTTGTGCATTCAGATGCCTCTACATTTTTTATTTAATACTTCCATCAGACTAGGGTCATAAAAAAAAGTACCCCCTAATAAATATTTTCTTAGAAAATATTGATTCTTAAGAAATTAGATATTTTATCTAAATTACATTTAATTAAAATTTTGTTCTCAAATCTTCAACCTACTTAATGATATCATAGAAAATTGGAGTTATTTAAAAATCTTAGGAATATGTAAATAAAGGTAAAGTTGAAAATATAATTGTTTTTAAATTATGTAAGTGAATATTTGTTTTGGTCCAAAATAAAAAAGCTAAATGGATACTTCATATCAATTGGATGGCTTTGTTAAGGAGTACACAAAACCCAAAATTTGAAATTCAATTAACTGGTCCTCTTAAAAAATTCATAGAACCATAACTTAGCTATGCAACATTTGAGCATCTGTTGAGATTAGGAGACTGTTGTTAAGACATTATCTTTAGACAAGTAGATATTGTATTTTTGGAGGTTAATTGAGTTCTATAATTGATTAGATATGTAGAATATGAACAAACTCTTCATAGTAGGTGGTTAATTTCATTATATGTTTGGATGACATACAAACTACAATTTTTTGCGTGGTATACCCTTCAAAGGCATTGTCTTTAATTTTTGTCCTTCAAATGGTTGGTTTTTAATTTTTTCCGTTCACACGGAACAGTTTTTTTTCCATATCTATAATCTTTCAAGTAAGCTCACTTGGACTGGATCAAGTACAAAATCGACAGATGAGAAGGTTGGTGATGATGACATTACTCCAATGATAGGAGATAAACTAATATATGGAAGCTTCAAGTTTTTTAAAAAACTAGTTTCTACGCATGTTAAGAATAGCACGTATGTTCAGACAATCAACATTAACGATGTGCAGGAGCAGATTTACCTTGTTGCAAGGGTGTCATCCGACAGTTCGGTGCACTAAGGTCCTGATATGTGCAGGTTCGGAGAAATATAAATAAAAGATGAGTAAATATAAATAAAAAATAAATGAAATACGTACATATACTATTACATGACAATGCAAATCCATATTAGAGGAATATTAGAATTTTATCCAACATATAATTTAAACTATGTTCTGAAAAAAATAATTTATCTTTTGAAGATCAAAGCCACTCAATGTATTCCACAATCACTGACCTACGCAATAAGAATACAAAAACACAGTTTAAGACGAATGCACTGTAATTAAAACATGATTAAAAAAGCGAAAGTAATGCTCATAAAATGAACACAAACATAACAATTACGAATACTCCAGCTTTACTGATCAAAGCTAAGATTTCCTGAAAAAGAACCATAATTGAAACAAAATCAGCTCCCAAATAATTGATACTAATAATAAGTGCAGATTCACCACCTGCTCCCACATCCAAAATAATATTATAAAAACAGGGAGGTGGTTACATGTGTTTTGGAGTAGCATATATAACCTACACATTGAAATTAGTATAATTATGAACTTCAAGAATAAGGTAGCACGTAAAGTTGGAACTTAATTAGGATTAGATCATATAATTAGGTAAGTTTTACTATGTTACAATTTGAAAATATATTTTAAACTAATAATTCTAAAGCTAGAACGATAAAATATAAATAGACATTGTTTTCATATACAAAACGCAAGAAATACTTATCATGTTTAAGGCGGACGGGCAATAGACACAGCTACTTTGCGAAAATTTGGTGCTCAAAATTCCTAATCCTCTGATGATGAAGTTAGTGTTTTTTTTTTTGTAAAGAATAGATCTTGGGTCTAACTCAATTTTAAAAACTAGCTCGTACGGTGAGGATTGTCCAAGTCCATATAAGGAGTCCATGTTCTAATTCCATTTGCGATGTAGGACTCTTAACACTCCCTCGCATGCTCAGATCCCGTTAACTGGAGCGTGAATGACATAATTTGAGGACCCAACATCGTTGAACATAGAATTGGAATGTACCTGACTCTGATACCATGTAAAGAATAGATCTTGGGCCTAACTCAACCCCAAAAACTAGCTTGTAGGGTGAGGATTGTCTAAGTCTATATAAATAGTTCATATTCTCATTCCATTTCCGATGTAAGACTCTTAACAATATTCATACACAATAAGCATGTCATGCGTCATTAAGGAATGCCCGAGAATCATTCGGAGGTTTGTATGTCCTTTCAGTTCTGATCTAGGGAACGCCCTTCCACCTATTTGAATTAAAAAATATCCTTAACTTATTAAAAATGACTAAAAATGCCCTCCTTCCACCCATTGGATCAAATTTGCTCCAAACTTATTTTCAGACTTAAAAATTGCCCCTTATTAACAACACAATTATATGATATTTAATTAAATTTTAATTAAACATATGAGATTTATTATTGATCCATATAAAATTATGACTCAACCCAACACAGCCCGTTTAAATTAATGCAACTAAGTGATAAAATTATGTTTTTCCCTCCCATTTTCAATTAATTTTTGAAACAACAATATATTTCTCTTTGAAGCATTCATTGTTCATTATAGATTCCATAAAATCTTAGCAATTCTTGAGGTCAAGTTCTGCATTTTACAATAGAAAAACACTTTTCTGACCATCTACGGTCTACTATATGTACGTCTTTCGTTGTATTTGTCTACAGTTAATGTCATTTATATATGACTAAATGAGTGATGATCAAAAGATCATAATTCGCATTGCAATGTACAAGTGAGAATCTCAGTGGCCTCACGAGTTTTTTTTTAATGTTTTTTATTACATAAGGGTAGGGGAGGGGAAACTAGGGGAGGAGATTACAAGGTGAGAAATTCAACGCTTATCAACAAGGTGAAAGTTCAAGTAACCAACCAACTGAGCTACTAAGAGCTCCGCTTCACGAGTACTTCTGTCCAGTTTAGCATAATACAAAACTTTGCCAAAGGAAAGTAGTAACCTGATAGAATTTATGAGTCCACCAAACAGTATGGAGAATCAGGTTTTCTATTTGTTCCCTCAAATAAAACAGAAAGTAAATAAGATAAGATATTTACGTGAAAAACTCTTTGCTCAAGGGATTAAAAACCACGACCCACCGTAGTAGGATTTCAACTTCACTAACTGAGCAACTTTCAGATTACAAGCTTTTGCAACCTAGGAATTAAACTCTTAACCCTCACCCTTACAATAACTCTATTGTAAGCTACAACTCTTGACTAACTCTAGTCAAGCATCCAAACTAACTTTGACTAACTCTAGCCAAACACCCAAACATACCTTGACTAACTCTAGCCAAGTGTACAACTTAAAAGTTTGAGAAAATAAACTGCCTACAAACAACTTCTTTTGAGAAGAGTAGGTTTACAAGTTAAAGAGTAAAATGACAAAGACTTAACAAACCTGGGATTTAATACATCTTCAGTTGTTGGGATCTGGCCCTTGGATCTGTTGAAGCTTTGTTCTTGAGAGCACCTAGAGAGCAGTGGCGGCTACACTTGGAAGATTGTGGTTTTTCAGATTTGAAGTGTTAGCTTAAAATATTGTAACATGTTGTATATATATATTGGGGAGCATGTGACCATGGATATGGACATCTCATCTTTTGGTTTGACCTCTAGCAAACTGCACCGTGTTCTTTGCGGTTACGCTACGATCGAAATCGTACCACGACTTTACAGCTATATCATTGACTGTACAACCCTGATAGAGGACCTGGTCCCTATCTGGTTCCTCGAATATTTATCAAATCATCAAAACACAAAATAACATAACTTATCAATTTTCCATTTTTGAAGATGACAAACCCATAATTATATTCCCCTTAAGAACCAGGTTCTCCACTTGTTTCCCCTATGGATCAAGCTTATCCTTCCTAGCATTGACAACCTTGATCATGTGCTCAATCATTAGAGCGGGCAAACTGATAGAACAAAAACTTGCTAGAGTTTCAAGAAAGACCATGCTCGCAATAGAAGCAATGCATCTCCTTTCGGCCCTTGGAAGCAGTACTTTAATGACAAGCTCAAATAGAAGCTGATGCTCAGGCTTAAGCTACTTTTTAAAAAGCCTCTCACCAGTCACATGCCCTTCCCTTTTGACAATTAATTTTTTGAAATCATATGAGGCATTCCCTTCAATTGTTTTCAATCCATCAGTGTACATTAAGTTGCCATAGAACACTGCCACTTCTTTTTTAAAGGCACTAGGGGAAGGGGAGACAAACAGATGATCCCACTTTTGGAACTCCACAATCTCCATCAGTTCTTTCATCCCATATTTTTCAACAATGTCAGAGTCAAAAACTCTGCCCAATGGCACATTTTGATTCTTCAAATTTGCCTGCTTCTCCAACTTTATAGCCTTACCTTTTTTCCTTTTCTTAGAGGAACCAAGTTCCCCACTCACACTATTTTTTGTTTTCTTAGAAAGTCAAGACACACCTTTCTCTTTTTCAATCTCCTCACTGTCATCAACCACATAATCCTCCTCAACAATTGTTTTTCCCTTGTCTTCCCTTTTCTTTTTGGAATTTTTTCTTTATAGTAGATCTTGTTCTACCTCTTCTTCCTTATCAGACATTGTCACCACATCCTCTTCATCTCTCAACTTACTCAAATTGCCCTTTACTAATCTCCTTCTTTTCTTCCCTACACTCTTCTCCTTATTGGCCTTTAGAGCATACTCAAGTTGATCCTTGTTCTTTTGCCTGGTAGTGGGTGACCTATAAGTAATATCCTTTCCTACATTGACACCGCTCTATTTTACAGGACCAGACCTTCTTTTGAAAATAGTACTTATTAGGAGATCATCATAAAAGTCAACCTCTTGAGAAGGACTTAGAGAACCATGTGCTTTCTCAGTAGGGGCTCTCGTCAAGGTACAATGATAGTAGACACCGTTTCATGATCAATAACATTCAAATATTCCCTTGAGGGACCCGGTCCCTCCTTTAATTCCTCTATTTCTGGCACACTACCCTTCCACCCCCGACTCTTTTCTCCCTAACTCCCTACACTAATTTACTCAGTCTATATATCATCAACACCACCAACCATATTTTTCACCTCTCTTTCCACAATATTCGACACACCCGACCCCTTGTTAGTCAAATTTCCATCAACATCTATGATAGAATCATCTACTCTTTTATCACTATCAATAGGATTTTCCTCGGATGCGTCCGCATTTTCAGGTTCCTTTGCATCACTACCACTAGCATGCTCATTCATGACAACATGACTTGATTGTTGTACAATCCCACTTAAATTTATGGTACCTATATCCTCAGCGATCATAGTTTGGCTTGAAACCTCTACTCTATCATCCTTATCATCAATTTCTTTGATGTTTTGAAGAATTTTTTAAACAGGCACAATTTGATCACTCTCTTCCGAATTGGGCTTTTCAGTCAGAATAGGGTTTGAAAAAGATGACATAAATTTCTTTAGGGTTTGACTCTTGCGAGTCCTTGAGGGATTAAAAATTCTTGGTTTTGGTGGTGACATAGTGGGGTTCTGGTCTATGGAGATTGGGGGTTTTGGGGGTGAATCTTGTGATTTTAATTCTGATGGAACTAGGTTTTTGGAAGGTGGGTGCGTGGGACTTGGTTCTGGTACAATGAGGAAGGAAGAATCGGTGTGAGACGTGATGAATTTAAGGCAGAAAGACACACGAAAGAGGAAGAGAAAAGGTAGAGAGAGTTTGAGATGTTGATTTAAGTAAGGAGAGATAGAGAAAAGCTTTGATTTAAATGAGTATGGAAGGAACCGATTCTAATTGGTTAAGAAAATATTTCTGACAAGTTGGGTTGGTTAAGATGAATTATAGCATTTTGGACTCAAAATTTGAATTGGAGGCGGGAAGCAATTAATGACATGTCACTTTTAGAAAAATTAAAAATATGTGAGTACTGAAGATACTACTAACCTGAGTCACAAGAACTAGGTTCCTTGACAATCTTTTTAAAATGCAGGAAAAAATTATGAGAAATGCAATGTCTTCAATACTTATGTTGTCCTGAGAACGTCATGTGTATACCTATAACAATATAAGAGTAAGTTAGATGCCTTCGAAAAATACTTTAAGTATTGTACCATTTCTCTCAACATAGCCAATTATCGAAGGGATTTTTTAAAGATGGACAACGAGTTGAGATTAATCAAGCCCAACTCTAAACGATTTCTTTCAAAATGCTCCATGCTCAGTTTCTTAGTAAAGATGTCTCCTACCTAGTCCCCTGTCTTGCAGAACTTCATACAGATCAAACCCTTTTCAACATTATCCCTTAGAAATAGTATCTCACATCAATGTACTTAGTCCTTTTGTGTTGCTCCGGATTCTTGGTCATATTAAGTGCACTTGTATTATCACATAACAAGGGCACACTGTCAGTAAGCACACCAAAATCCTCAAGTTATTGTTTGATCTATAGCAATTGAGCACAACAAGAGGCAGCAACCACATACTTAGATTCATCAGTAGAAAGAGCCATATAATTTTGTTTCTTTGTACCCCATGAGGTCACGCATGACCCCACAAAATGTGTCATTCTAGATGTTGTCTTCCTATCCACCAAGTATATAGCATAATCAGCATTAGCATATCCAACCAAGTTAAATTATCTCGAGAAAGATAAAAGAGGACCAGGTCCTACGTCCCCTTGAGATACCTCAAGATTCTTTTTGTTGCTTTCAAATGAGATTCCTTCGAACTTGATTGGAACGTTGCACACAACCCGATGCTAAAAACAATGTCAGTTCTGCTGGCAGTTAAGTACAGTAGTCACCCAATGATACCCATATACATGGTTTCATTTACAGGAGAACTAGGTTCATCCATGTCTAACTGAGTAGCAGTAGCTATATGTGTATCAATGGGCTGCGCATTCTCCATCTCAAATCTTTTAAGCAGCTCCTTGATGTATTTTTATTGACTGATCATGATGTCTTTTGGGGTTTGCTTTACTTGCATTCCCAAGAAGAAATTTAGCTCACCCATCATGCTCATCTCAAATTCACTTCCCATGAGCTTGGCAAATTCTTTACAAAGAGAATCATTGGTGGCACCAAAAATGATATCATCAACATAAACTTGCACAATCAACAAATTCCTTTCTCTTTTCTTCAGAAGTAAGGTGTTGTCAATTTTTTCTCTTGTAAAGCCATTTTCAAGAAAGTTTTTTGACAATGTCTCATATCATGCCTGAGGAGCTTATTTTAAATTATATAGAACCTTGTCAAACTTGAACACATGCTCAGGAAGCTCATGACTTTCAAAACCAAGAGGTTGCTTGACAAAGACTTCCTCCTTCAAGTATCCATTAAGAAAGGCACCTTTGCCATTAATTTGTAACAATTTAAATTCCATATGAGATGCAAACACGATAAGAATCCTGATTGCTTCCATTATTGTAACAGGTGCAAATGTCTCATCGTTGTCAATACCTTCTTCTTGATTGTAGCCTTGAACTATTAGCCTTGACTTGTTTCTTCTGGTGTTTCCAAATTCATCAAGCTTATTACGAAACACCCATCTAGTTCCAATCATTGTTCTGTCTGAAGTCCTGGGGACCAGGTGTCACACCTTGTTTCTCTTAAACTAATGAAGCTCTTCTTGCATAGCAGTTATTCAGTCAACATCTTTCAATGCCTCATTGATATTTTTTAGTTTAATTTGAGATAGAAAAGCTGAGAAGGCAAATATGTTTCTTGCCTTAGACCTAGTTTGAATGCCAGAGTCTAGGGGGTAATCACATTGTGGAGTGGATGAAATCCTTTATGCTTCCAGTTAGATACTTGAACTTCAGAATTCGAGGGACCAGGTTCCTCCATGTATGATCCGTCATTGACATCTATAGAGGTATGACTTCTACTTTTGCTCAGCCTCAAGAGTGCCTGACACAACATCAGCTACTCGGTGTTTATCTTCAAGTGGGGGCAATGGAGGGACCGGGTCCTCTATGTCTTCTGGATACTCTGTTTCACCTTCTTCATTGCTCTGCTCGACTTGGTTCATCATTTTAGTTTTTCCATTTGAGATTTCCATGACTTCATCAGGAATTTTTTAGAATTCTCCATCTTCATCTTCATCATTATGTGTTCCTTTATTTCTCAATTTATTTGCTTCATCAAAGATCACATGTACATTTTTCTCACACACTGAGTTCTTTTATTGAAGACTTTATATGCATTGTTATGAGAAGAATACCCAAGAAAGATTTCTTCATCACATTTTCCCTAGACCTCCTTAGCATTGTTGAGAACAAAACATTTACATCCAAAAACTTTTAGGCAAGTCAGCTTAGGCTTTCTCTTATTTAGCAATTCATAGGGAGTCTTCTCAAGCAAGGACCTAGTCATGCACCTATTGATCAAGTGACAAGCAGTGTTAACAACCTCAACCCAAAAGCGTCATGCATCTATTGTTCAAGTGACAAGCAGTGTTAACAGCCTCAACCCAAAATCTTTTAGACACACCACATGCTATCATCATTGTCCTGGCCATATCTTTGAGTGTCCTATTTTTTCTTTCCACAACACCATTTTACTGAGGTGTCTGGGGGCAAAACATTATGACTTATACAATTCTCAGCACATAATTCATCAAATTTGGCATGGCCAAATTCAGTACCATGATTATATCAAATACTCACAACTTGATTTTCTATCACTTGAATCTGTTTCACAAAGGCCACAAACACAGGGAATGTTTCATCCTTAGTTCTTAGAAACATAGTCCAAGTGAATCTGGAGTAATCATCAACAATCACAAAGATATACTTCTTGCCTCCTCTGCTTTGAACTCTCATTGGACCACATAGATCCATGTGAAGAATATCTAGTGGCCTTGAGATGCTCACTTCCTTCTTTGTCTTGAAAAAGGATCTGACCTATTTTCCTTTAATGAATGCATCATACGCCTTGTGATCTATGAACTTGACATTTGACAGCCCACAGACCAGGTCCTTAGTAACAAGCTTGTTCAGTAGAGAGAAACTTGCATCTCCTAGTCACATGTACCACAACTCAGCATCATCATCCACAACACCGAGATATGTCAAATCACCACTATTCAAAGAATCAAAATCTGCAATGTAGATATTCTTGAATCTTTTTTCAATCACCACAACTTCACCAGTTTTGAGATTGGTGACAGTGCACGAACAAGACAAAAACTTCACTTCATTTCCCTTATCACAGATTTGGGACACATTTAATAGACTATACTTCAAGCCTTTTACATAATAAAGACTTTCAATTGCATGGGAGAGTGTCTTGCCAATTTTGGCAATACTAAGAATATATCCTTTCTTGCCATTCCCAAAAGACACACTTCCACTTTGGAAGACCCTGAGTGAGAGAAAATTATACATTCTTTCAGTCATATGCTTCGTGCAGCCACTATCCATGTACCATTTTGACTGCCTCTTCTCATTCCAGCTGGCAAACAGAGTCACTTGTTAAACTTAGGAACCCAAGCCAGCTTGTGTCCATTATAATGATAGAATGGGTGAATTAGACTTCTATTTGCCCATGCAGACAACATATTCTTCTTCTTTCGAGGACCAGGTCCCTGAACTTTGGACTTCATTTCAACAAAATTCTTGTTTTTCTACACAGACTAAAATTTAGCTTTACATGTATCCTTGTAATGGCCAGACTGACCACAATGAGTGCATATCCAATTATTAGTCACAGAGGCATACTTGCTATGGGGATTGTAGGGGGCTTTGGCCTTTTAAAAGCCAATGCCTTGCCTTCTGCCATTACTCTTGTACATAACAACAACTACATAAGAGGACCATGTCTAATGAAGTGACTTAGCATGATCAATTTTAACCCATTTTAGATCCTTTTGGAGTTGCCTATTCTTTTCTAGCTCAGTAGTGAGATTCATTTTGTTTTTTAGTTTGTTTTCAAGCTCAAGGTGAATCTTACTAGCCACTTGTTTTCCTTTTTATGGAGTGTTCATCCATTTTTTCATTTGGCTATGTAATAGAGCATTATTTCTAGTTACTTCCTCAACTTGTTCCTTCAGATCTACAATAGTGACTATCATATCATCCCTTTGTTGTTCTAAACTGTCAATTTCTTCATTTAGAGAATTTTTCTCATTAATAAGGCTATGATAGAAATCAATTAACACATTTGCTAAAGATATTAATTTTTTCTGAGAGTAATTTTTCAAATTTTTCTAAACATCAAAAAAATTTAATCCATCTTTCTCATTATCATCATCAACTTCAGATTTGACCATGAGTGCAAAGTTTGGCTCATATTCTGAAGACGCATTGTCAATAATCATCATAGATGTATCGCTTTGATCTTCTCCATCTTCAGATTCGCTAGAGGAACCCCCCCAAGAAGCTAGAGCCTGCTTCACCAAGTTGTCATCAACATCTTTTATGTTGAACTTCTTGTCAGAGACTTGGTTCCTCTTAGCCACCTTTTCACCATTTTTATAATAATCTTGTTTGTGAAGAGGATATTCTTTAATGAAATGTCCAGGCTTTCTACATTTATGTCAATGTTCATTTTCTTTGAAGTTCATACTGGAGCTTTCTATCTTTGAGACCCTACCATTTTTTTGAATCATCTTATGAAATCTTCATGTGAGATACGCCATCTCGGATTCATACCTGCTTGAGTCACTTTTAGCAGCTTTGAGAACCAGGTTCTTCTCTTCCTTGGTTATCATCTTTCAAGATCCTTCTTTCTCTTCATCTCATAAGTCTTAAGGTTTCCAATAAACTCATCAATAGTCAGTGTTTGCAGGTCCTTGGCTTCAGTAATTGCATTGAATTTGCTTTCTCAAGAACCTGGTAGGACACATAGTATTTTTTGGACAAGCTTGTTGGTTGCAATGATCTCTCTAAGAGGGTTGAGATAGTTGATTATAGAGGTGAAACAAGTGTGCATATCATGAACGGATTCATCTTTCTTCAT
This sequence comes from Anisodus tanguticus, assembly GCA_034509755.1. Taxonomy (NCBI): domain Eukaryota; kingdom Viridiplantae; phylum Streptophyta; class Magnoliopsida; order Solanales; family Solanaceae; genus Anisodus; species Anisodus tanguticus. The sequence continues at coordinate 11,433,866 of CM067552.1, read as the reverse complement.
CTTAAACAACTCTTACTCAGTGGTAAGTAGATCTATTTTGGACTGCTTTACCTAAGTAGTTATTTTATGGGCTATTAGAAGAGCTTCCATATCTCCTTAGCAATTTCACAAAATGAAACACGATTGTATTCATCTGGCCTAATACCACAAATGAAGATCTTCTTTGCCTTGTAGTTGTTTTTAATAGTTCTTTTGTCAGTTTCAAAGTATTTTTTTTCCTCATTTTTGGTACTGACTTTGAGCTCTCCGACTTGGTCTTCATAGGGACAAAAGGACCATCATAGATTGTCCCAAAGCTCCGAGTCCTCGACCATTATATAATCATGCATCATTGTCATCTACCACCCATAGTACTTTCCATTAAACCTTGGGAATCTTGTAGTTGACTGTCCTTCCTTGAGGTTTGGTGGAGCAGCCATGATGAGAGATCCTTTATAGGTATTAACTTTTTAGAAAGTACCCGCTCTAATATCAATTGATAGAAACTATGAGTACACCAAATAATATAGAGAACCATGTTCTCTATCTGTTCCCTCAAGTAAAACAGAAAGTAAATAGGACATGATATTTACGTGAAAACTTCTTGCTCAAGGGATTAAAAATCACGACCCACCATAGTAGGATTTCAACTTCACTAACTGAGCAACTTTCAGATTACAAGCTTTTGCAACCTAGGAATTAAACTCTTAATCCCTCACCCTTACAATAACTCTATTGTAAGCTACAACTCTTGACTAACTCTAGCCAATCACCCAAACTAACTTTGACTAACTCTAGCCAAACACCCAAGCACACCTTGACTAACTCTAGCCAATTGTACAACTCAAAAGCTTGAGAAAATAAACTACATACAAACAACTTCTTTTGAGAAAAGTAGGTTACAAGTTAAATAGAAAAATGACAAAGACTTAACAAACCTAGGACTTAAGACATCTTCAGTTGTTGGGTTTTGGTCCTTGGATCTGTTGAAACTTTGTTCTTGAGAGCACTTAGAGAGCAGTGGCGGCTACACTTGGAAGATTGTGATTTTTCAGATTTGAAGTGTTAGGTAAAAACCTTGTAACATGTTGTATATATGTTGGGGAGGATGTGAGAAGCATGTGACCATGGATAATGACATTTCATATTTTGGTTTGACCTCTAGCAAAGTGCAACTGTGTTGTTACGGTTCTGCCAGTCGGAACAGTATCGCAGCTTTACAGCTGTATCGTTGACTGTATGATGCTCAGGGACCTGATAGAGGACCTAGTCCCTATCTGGTTCCTCAAATGTTTGTCAAATCATCAAAACACAAAATAGCATAACTTATCATAACCGTTACTAATATAATTCATTTTTAAGAGGTGGATTTTATAATAGGAGTAGAATTTTAGATATATCATGAGTGTAAGATTTTTTAAGGAATTGAGGAGCATGATAATTTTTAAAGTTATTTCAGAAATTAATTGGAAATGGGATGGAGAAACATATTTTTATCGCCTAGATGCATTAATTTAAACGGGTTTTGTGTTGGGAAGAGTCATAATTTTATGTGGACCAATAATAAAGCTCACATGTTTAATTAAATTTTAGTTAAATATCATATAGCTGTGCTGTTAATGAAGAGATAATTTATAAGCCTGAAAGTAAGTTTGGGGCAAATTTGATCCAATAGGTGAAAGGATGACATTTTAAGTCGTTTCGAATACATTAAGGTATTTTGATCCAAATAGGTGGTAGGAAGGGTAAATTTGAATCAATAAGTGGAAGGAGGACATTTTTAAACTATTTCTAATACGTCAAAAGCATTTTTTACACTTTTTTGTACTTTAAATGACAAGCCACGACTTGAATAACTTGATGCTATCATACTCTAGTAATGCTACACTTACTTTTTTAATTATGCGATGTTTGAAAAACGCGAAATAGAAATTTGATAAAGTACCTACTTATGGAGCTTATATGCAAGCTAATTAGAGATTATGTGAAGGAAATTGATGAAGTTTTTCTTGCGTGAATCTTTGATTCTAAGCAATCCAAATTAATTGCTTGGTTGCCTTCTTGTGCAAGAAAAATGAAATTTAACGGCAGTGTCAAGACGCACACTGAAAACGCTGCTTTTGGAGAGATTTTTAGGAATGGTAAAAGAAACGAACATCGGGACATACGGGTAAGATAAAGCCTACACCAAGTTTCACTTAAGAATATGGCTGGCCAACGGGCCGACCAGACCCGATCTTGCCCCTACCCCGCTACAAAAAAAATCGGTAACGGGACTCGAACCGGGACGGGACCTGGGCTCGTCCCGCCACAGTCTTGCTATGCCCGACCCGCCCCGATCCCTCCCCTTTGCAAAAAATGGTCGTTGCACAACAACCATTTTATATTTTGGCGGTTGTGCAACGACCATCCCCCCCCCCCCTAGAACCCCCTACCCCCTTAATATTTATTTTTAACCCCTAAGTTAATATATTTACACTTTAACTCAATTTCTCAACTATAAATACTTCATTTTCTCTTCATCTTTCTCACAAATCTTCAGTCTCTCTAATCTCTCAATCTATCTCTCTACAAGTCTACATTGTCTACTAAAAATTAAATTTTATTTATTCATTTGTGATTTGTATAACTACATCAAAGTTCAAAAATTGGGAATGAAGTTGGCAACTAGCTTGAGAATCATCCATCGAGCAAAGTTTCAATTTTCAACCTCGATTACACGTCGACGTTATGTCGGCGTTTGGTACATTCGTTCATTCTTTAAATTATTATTTTTACTTTATTTTAATTAGCGCACTTAATTTCATTATCTTTAACTATTTATTAGCATAATTAAAATAGAAGGATTAAAAGGTATGTTTAAGGGTAAGGGTAAGGGTAAGGGTGCTTCTTCTAGTAGGGGTAACAAGGGCAGGAGTACTTCTTCTAGTCATCTTATTCCTAGACATGATGATTTGGTTGATTACACACATATAGATCATGAAACTGATTTTTTTCCTGAAATACCATTAGATTTAGACGACGAGATATTTTCTGCAACTCAACCAAACATTAATTTAGAAGATAAGCTAGATGACACACCCACTAATCTAGATGACACACCCACTAGTGCACCTCCAACAGGAACGCCTCCTATTCCCCCTAGTATGAGACGATGCCCAATAAAATGAAAATTAAAATCAAATGCATAAATTTTTTTATAGTGACAAAGAGAATCAAGTAGTTAGATGTCAAATTTATAAAAATGTTTATAACTTTAAAATGGGAAAAGGTTAGGGTGTGACGGGAGGTTTACTGAGACACGTACAAAACTTTCACAAAGCTAGGCGGGACCAATACCTGGCTGAAAAATCGGGTGCGACAATGCCCTCTCAGTCGGGACAAGGTTCACATACTGTCCCAGACCAAGTACAAGGTCAAATTAGCCCCATGACGGGGGGAATTGTAGGCCCTAAATACGGTAAACATAAAGATAGGGAAGCAATAGCAAAATTAGTTGCGGTGGAGGGTTTGCCCTTTTCATTTCCTTCATCTCCTGGTTTTATTCATTACATTAGAGATATGTATAATCTTGCTTTTAACAGTTTTCCTAGATCAACTGTTAGGAGAGATGTATTTAAATTTGCACATGAATATAGCAATATTTACGTTATTCCTTATATCATTTTCCTGGTAAAGTATCTATCACGTCTGACATAGGCCTTAGTACTAATGGCCATGATTATTTAATGATAATATGTCATTGGACAGATTATAAATGGTCTATGGAAAAACGTATTTTAGCGTATAGATATATTGATGATAGGCACACCAGAAATTTATTGCAGAAAATATTCATCAAGTTTGCGATTATTATGGTATAACTGACAAAATAATGACTGTTACGTTAGATAATGCTTCTTCTAATAATTATGTTATTAGACTTTTAAAAGATCTTTTAACTCCATATTTTCCTAATCATTTTCATAAAAAATGTGCGTGCCATATTTATAACTTAGTTGTAAAGGATGATCTATCACTTTTTGAAGACATTCTTAATAAATAAAATTTGCTAAACTTTATTTTTAGAAGTAATAGAATACAACGAAAAAAGAATATAAAAAACTTGTCACGATTGTGGACTAGCTTATAGAAAAATTCCCGAAGAAGTAGCGATTATGTGAAATTCTTTATACGAACAACTGCTTGTTGCTTATGATTATAGAAGACCTATAACTTTATTTTTTAACGGTCATAATTGAAATCCAACTGATATGGTTGTAGTTAACGATTGGGAAAAAAATTCAGAACTTATTGTATTTCTAGAGAAATTTTTTCAAACAACAAAAGAATTTTCTAGTATATATTATCCTACTATTTCAACTATTTTGTTTTATATAGCTCTAATATTTTTATTACTTAGTGAATATATGAAAAAATCAGCTTATAAGGCACCTATTAAAAAAATATTTATCAAATTAAAAAATATTTTATTCCTATTCCCACTATTTATATTATTGGTGCTGTATTAAATCCGACTATTAAAATAGACGGTTGTAAAGCACTAATTGAAACTATTTATGATTGTATAGCAGTACTTCCACCTCCAACTCCAAAAAATCCAAATGACCCACCACCCATTGAACAAACTAAAGAAGAAGTGTTGTCTAACATACAAGATGAATGCAAAAAAGTATATAGACATTACCAACAAGAAAGTGCTAGCAACCAACCGACTTCTATACCATCTTCTTCTTCTTCAACACAACCTCAAAAAAGACATGCCGTTTCTGCGGCTAGTATTGAAAGTCTTAGACATAGAATGTATAGTGGTAACACTACTAACCAAGTTAGCGAGTTTGATGTTTTTGTTTTGCAGGGTGTTGTACCGTATCAAACAGTTCTCAATGAAGAAGGACGTGAAGACTTGCTGAAATATTGGAGGGAGAATGAGAAGACATATCCGACACTGTCAAAGATGGCCCGAGATGTGTTGAACATTCAAGCGTCATCAACAGCGTCTGAAAGCATTTTTTCTGCCGGCAGATTTCAAATATGAGAGCATAGACACTCATTAGCGAGAGACAACTTGGAGATTGCAGTATTATTCAGAGATTGGATACGAGCGGAGCGGAGAAGGTGCGGTCAACCGGAGATCAACGAAGAAGAAGACGAAAACTACAAAAAAATCTTATCCGACAGAGGTGGAAGCGACGTCGAGCGATTTGATCAACAAATACCAATTCCAATCGAAGAACCACACGAAATTATAAAGAAACTATAAAAGGTGTTTTTAAATATGTAATTTTTTAATTGTAATTTTACTATGTTATTTGCAACTTTCAACACCACAAAGTTGCAATTTTGACAATTATATTACAAAAAAAATCATATTTCTATTAAATAATATAAGACACAAAAATAGCATTGAGATGTTTTTATTACACTATTTTGTTCAATTATTGAGGTGTTTATATATATGTTATTTTTTAAAATTAAGTACAAAAAAAAATAATCAGAAAACGCCGACTCCGTCCCCCCCACCCCCCCACCCCCGATCCGTATACCGGTCCCCTTTTCCTACGGGACCGGAAATGGGATGGGACATCGGCGGATCCCGCCAATCTCGCCGGAGGACCGGTCCCGCCCTACCTTCGTCTCGTACCCGCCCTGTTGGCCACCCTTACTTAAGAAGTATGGAGCATCAAACAAGGTCTTAAATTTAGCCAAAGAAAGAGGATATAGTGATTTGGAGGTGGAAACTAATTGCTTACTTGATGTCAATTTATCAGTGAGAAGGACCTACAATGTTATTCTCTTTGAATTATTATTGAAGATTGCAAATATTTATTGGAACTAAATAAAGCCACTATTACACACATTTGAAGGAAGACAAATCAATGTACATTTTTCTGGCAAACAACGTCACAAACACGTAAAAGATTTGTTAATCAGTGAAGCTGTGCCCAAAGAAATAAAATTTATTATCCTGACTAATTTTAATCCATGTATCTTTGTTATGAAAGACTTTATAATATGAGTAATATAAGAAGAAAATTTTAATTTGTTAAAATGGACAAGTAAAAAGAAAATCTATGTTTAACATAAGGTCCAATTAAAATGATATGGAGGGAGTACTAGTACACAAGAAATACTTGAATCCACCCATAAACATCCCCTATCACGAAATTTTTTACCATGGGAAAGGCACAACAAACAAAGGGTGTGTGTGAGACTTCATTACTTTTTTTACACTTGGATAATAGGCCCATTTGCCTATTTTAAAGCTAGAATAAAGCTAATAAGAGAGAAATATCATATAGATTGAATTAAACAAATAAAGAAATGCAATAGAAGTGCTAGTTTTGCTGCACTCATTTTGTTTTTTTTCAATTCCGCTAGTTTGGCAGATTTATTTTTGATATGGTATTTTTCTTTTTCCTGTGTTCATGCTACAATTCAGTGAAATGTCAATTTAATTGGAAGATTGTGAATTTTTTAAATTCTTCTATAATTATTGCGATTTGAAACGCGACCATTTTGTTTTGATTTTTGCAATTGTGAGTATAAAATTTGTTTGTTGCCTTTTTTTTTAATCAGAATACTCGAGGAGAGGTAAAACACGTTAATCATACCATCATCGATGCAGAGATTTTTGTTTAAAGTAGTGTCGCTATTCAAAATAAAATTTTAGTAAAATATTTTTACCCTAACAATGTTTTGTCAATCCAATCAATCTGTATAAAGTTTTCAATTGACATAGTATTATTTATATAAATAATGATTTGATAAAACGTTACTTAGAGTGATGTTTTCTATTTTCATTTATTATTTTAGTCATTACTTTTTGACCGTCAAATTTTTAAATAAAATAATATGTAAAACGTTACTCTGGAATACTTTTACGTTGTTAATTTTTTAGAATCGCAACAATCATAAAAGAATTTAAAAAATCACAATCTTCCAATCAAATCGACATTTCAATGAATTCCATCATGAATACAGGGAAAAGAAAAATATCATATCAAAATGAATCTTCTAAACTAGCAAAATATCAAAAGAAAAAAACTATTGCAGCAAACATATAGCACTTCTATTGCATTTTTTATTTGTTTAATTCAATTTATGTGATTCCTCTCTCTTGTTAGCTTTATTTATGCTTTCAAATAGGCAAATAGATCCATTATCCAGTGTCAAATAAGTAATGGAGCCTCGTACACCTTTTTGTTGGTTGTGCCTCCTCCTGATAAAACTTTTCCCCTACCACAATTAGTAGCTTCATGGTCCATAGCTATTTAAACTCTTAATTAGGGATATCTAAGATTGTACTATCCTTGGCAAAATATTAACTTGTATAAGTATAGAGTTTAATTTCTACAATAATGACAGTGTCAAAGGATTTTTATTAAAAAAGTAACTCCACATAATTGCTCGTAGTTAGTACTATCTCTGTCTCAATTTATATGACACACTTTTCTTTTTAATCAGTCTAAAAAAGGATGACATATTTCCTTATTTGACAACAGTTTAACTTTAAACTTTACCTTTTACACTTAACGAGATGATCTATAACAATACAAATATCTTTGACTTATTTTAGACTACAAGATTCAAAAGTCTTTTTTTATATCTTAAAATTTGTGTCAAATCAAAGAACTTCATATAAAATGGAAAGGAGGAAGTAACTTAAAAAAATAAGGCAGAAAACTTATTACCACATGTTAAATTATACGGATAGTGAACTGACAGCAAATCCAGATTGCATAAATTGCAATCTGCGATTGCTGGCAAAGGGTCAGAGATCAAACAAGTTGACCATATGTAAGACTCACATATTAGTATTTCATGATACAAGGAATAGTGTGTGTTACCGAAGAAAAGCATGTAAACTTTATGTAATTAGGGAACTACACAATAAAAAAAAGAAATCTTGAACAAGTCCAAGTTAAATTTGAGTTTTTTTTTCTTTGATTAACTCCCAAGTTTCTTTACATGTGATTGCTGTGATACACATTAAGTCTGATGCAACATGTGCATAGCTTCTAATCATAATTCACTTTTCTGAAGTACACTCTAATTCTAGTAAATTCGTAGTTAATTTCCTAAACTGCTTTCCTTAATCTGCTTCACAAGCAAAGGAGTAGATTTTATGCTCAGAAAGAAAAATAGTATTGGCCTATCGGGGCATTTTCGGCGAAATCTTCTGTTCTAAAAATCCCTCATATCATCCCATGATCACCAATTTGCCATAAAAAAAGTCACTGAAAAAATTTACCTTCCTTGCAATAAATATCGACAGAGGAACGTATATCTTGACCCCTAAGGGTGTATATAAATTAGTTCGTCTTCTTTGCATTCTCTTATTGCTATATCCATCACATTTCTAGATGTAGAAGGCAATACATCACAGCACTGTCTTCTTGGTGATAACAACTGCATAATATGTCATTAGACCAAATGTTTCAGAAATTAAATATACAATGGTACTTAAAGACGAAAGAAATAGCCCTACTAAAGAACATGAACTAACAACGGACAAATTCTGTAGCTAAATAGCAAAATTCGTCTCCCTTTCAACGATCTATTAGCACACAAATTATCAAAATATTCGGTTAGCTATGAGCAATTTAGTGATAGATTAGCTAAGTTCGTAGCTAATTTCAGTTTTTTTAGTAGTGAACTAAGAATTCCAACATACAGTCAGACCTCTCTATAACAGACATCCTTTATAACAACATTTCACTATAACAACCATGTTTTCAGTGGAACCATCTTTCATGTTATGTTATATTATATGTTCTCTATAACAACATTTCACTATAACAACCATGTTTTTCGTGGAACCATCTCTCATGTTATGTTAGATTATACGTTTCTTATAATAACATTTCACTATATTAGCCAAAAGATATCAGAACGAATGACGTTGTTATAGAGATGTTTAACTGTATATAAGATTAATTTAATTAATAAGCTCGATAGAAACAGTACCTGTTTTCTGTCAAGGTCTAACTTGTATGAGGTTACTCTGATTTCTTCTAGTTTTCTAGGTGACACCATGGTGATAGTGCAATTCTCAGGGGTTTTCTTCTTGTAAATAGTCTTGATTTTTCCATCAATTCCAGAGGACACATTATGTAAGAAATAAACAAGCTGTCGTCTGCACGGATCGAGTTCATATGGCCTTGTATCAAAGTCATAATGTCTAGCCAAATCGCTCGTCTGCCACGGAAAATAGCTCTCCTGTACGCGCAGAGCATCCGGCAAAAACACATTGTAGCTGAAAACTTGAACAACATATCCCCAAGACACCGACACTGTCCAAGTAAACCATCGATCGTAGCATACTGTTTGCTGCAAAATCCGATGGGGATCGAATTTTGCAGCCTCGTACAAATGCTCTAGAGCTTTCATTTTTGTCATGTTGGGGAATATGGGATCATTCATCTCCATGTGATGCAGAGATACCAAAGGTCTAATTGTATGTGCAGCCAACACTCCGAATATATTTCCTCTTACATCCAGCTGGTATTTCAAATTCCAGAAAAAAAGAGAGCAAAAGTTTGTGTCACTTACTGAAGTGCAAAAAGTTTTCAATTGCCTAAAGGAAATGAGTAGTTTCTTTACTCGATCAGGTAAAATAGACCTACAATAGCCCGTATTCCCACCGTTCCAACCAATGGCGGAATTCAACTCCGAGGTTTAAGAAAAAAATATTTTTGAAATCTATAGTCTTGCAACTACCATGACATTTCTATGACTATAAAAACATGTCTTTAATGATAAAATGAAAAGCTTATGCTTTATTCATTTCCAAATATAAAATTGTACTAGGAGTATTATTTTCTGAATCGAACTATTAAGTGTCCATAAAATAAAACAGAGGAAGTAACCATTTAAATCAAGTCTAATATGGTAACACAAAGATAGTCTAAGTAACATATTCTAGCTGTTTTAATTATACTCAAAATAAACAACTACGCCTCATTATGAAACATTAAATTACACCCACTGTGTAAAATTTTCTGTATATAGTATCATTCACCGGCGGAGCTAGAATTTTCAATTTATGGATTCTGGACCACAACTTTTTTATTAGGTTCTGAATATATCATTTGTACATAATGAACTTTTAACTCAAATATTAGGATTAGAGCTAATTAACGCTACTGATTTCTGCCCAACTCCTAGCCAGTTGTATCTCCGCTATTAGTATTATAGTACTCCCTCAGTCTCAATTTAAGTGTCTTACTTTCTTTTTTGCTTTGTCCCAAAAAGAGTATTTCTTTCTATATTTAGTAAATTTTGATAAGTTTAAGATCACAAGATTTAAAGTACCCTATAAATCTTTAATTAAAGACCACAAAATTCAACAGTCTTCCTTTATTTTTAAACTCCGTGCATAATCAAACTAAGACACTTAATGGTCAAAAACATCATTTTTTTTCTTTGCGAGTTTCATACTTTGACTATTCCCTTTTTCTACATGAACGGTCATAATTATCTCTAAAAGTTAAAATATGAAGAAAAAGGGTACCTGATGGAAACCGGGTTCATGGGTTAAGCCAACACCAAGCTCAGCTAAACATGAATAAATCCTAGCATCACTGCCAAAAAGATGAGGATACCTTTCAATGCATGCATCAAACACTTTGCCAAGAACTTTAGCCAATGGATAACTTATAGCAATTCCAGCACCACCAAAAGCCATCTCATAAGAAAAAGCCTTGTTCATCAAAAAATGTTCGGAATTCGACCCTATATAGTACCAAAGCCCATGATCATATTTCGACAACGTCTTCACCAAATTCTCCGTGAAAAAAACGGTGTCATCGTCCCCAAACACGTACCACCTCACATTCGAGTGGTTTAGGGCCACCGTTTCAGTGACCACACGAGCCACGCGAATCGCGGAGGGTGTCCCTCCGCGAAACGTGTACTTAAATCTCGACGTGTCCCCCGAAATGCATATCGGAGGCAATGAAGAATCGTTTGCGTTATTCGTGTAATTAGGTGGCATTTTTTCAAGAAACACACATCCTCTCATTTTACGTCCCGGTTTCCACCACATCTTGACTAATTCTTTTCGAGCGGACCAGGCCCGCTCGTTAGATGCAATCCCGAACACAATATGTTCGAGATTCGTATTCGATAATAATGATGATGATGAATCATTTTGTAGTGATGAATCATTTTGTAGTGAAACTGATGTATGGAGTAATTTGGTGTTAGGAACAGAAAAGTTGAAACAAAGGAGATATATTATCAGAACAAAAGAGATGATTATAATGAGATTTTTAACACCATTGGAGCATTGGGTTTTGTTGTTAGGTAATTTAGAATAATGCATTTTTTTGTGTTGCAAATGGAGGAAGAAGAAGAAATTTGGATTGGATTTAGGATTATTGATGTTATGGAATGAAGTGAGGAGAGGTGGCAGAGTTTGGAGGCAGAGCCATTCTTATTACCGGAAAATTCGCCCAAAGCAGAGTATGAAAATTTGACTTTTGGTTTTTTTAAACGTCTAATAGACTACAATTAGACGTGATTGAAGGTTTCAAATTTGAATAAAGAAAACATAATAGTTAAAATACATTTGAAGAATCATTTTTTGTCAGTTTCCTATCACCAACTATTTATCAAAATAAATTAACGAGTCAGCGGCCATGTGGACTAAATTTTATAAGCAAATTAAGTTATCACGCTCCTTTTGGTGATGTATTCAAACACTTGGTCTAGTCAGCTTCGAGGTGTGTTTTGATAAATAGTTGGTGATAGTTTAGGTAGGAAACACAACGTTTGATAGTTCAGATAGAAAACTCGCAAAAAGTGATACTTCAGATGTGCTTTTGACTATTATCTCATTAAATTATGATTAAAGATTCCTTTAATTTATTAGATATTCCTTTCATTTTAATTTATGTGCCAGTATTTGGATTTTGAGAGGCAAATGAATTATTTTTTAGCCGCAATTTTTTATATACGTTTTAAATATTTTAAATTAAAAATTATTATAACTTATAGTACTCTTACGTAGTAATAAATGTGTAATTTTATTTTTATAATTATTAAAAATTTATATCCAGAACAACAACATACCCAGTGAAATTCCACAACGTGGGGGTCTGGGGAGGATAGAGTGTACGCAGACCTTACCTCTACCATGGTAGGTAGAACGACTGTTTCTGTGAGACCCTCGGCTCAAGACGAAGCATAATCACAAGCAAAGCAAAGTAAGAGAAACGGTCAGACCCCGACAAGAAATTAAAGCAGTATGCACATGCTGATAACAAAATCTAATACAACATGGTAGCACATTCTGACAAAAGGAAGCAGTCGCTAATACAAATAAATAAGATAAACAAAGTACACTAAAGAACACAAAACAGCAGAAATCAAACTATAGGGGACTATAAAGTAATACTGCACATATAAGTGTGATAGGCTAATCGGGCCTACAGTAATACCACTACAACTATCATTTTGTAAACGTAAGTAGCACTACACTCGACTACCTACTATCATTCTACCCTAATACGTGTCCTCAACAACCCCTTATCTAAGGTCATGTCCTCAATAAGCTGCACATGCGCCATATCCCGTCTAATCACCTGTCCCCAATACTTCTCAGGCCTACCTCTACCCCTCCTGAACCCGTCCATAGCCAACCTCTCACACCTCCGCACTGGGGCATATGTGTCTCTCCTCTGCACATGCCCAAACCATCTCAACCCTGCTTCCCGCATCTTATCCTACACCGAGGCCACTCCCACTCTGTCTCGGATATCATCATTTCTAATCATATCTCTCTTTGTATGCCCACACATCCATCTCAGCATCCTCAACTCCGAAACTTTCATCTTTTGGATGTGCGAAGTCTTGACTGACCAACACTCCGCCCCATACAATATTGTCAGTCCAACTACCACCCTATAGAACTTGCCTTTAAGTTTTGGTGGCACCTTGTTGTCGCACAAGACTCCAAATGCGAGCCTCCATTTCATCTATCCTGCCCCAATACGATGTGTGACATCGTCATCAATCTCTCAATTCCCTTGGATAATAGACCCGACGTACTTGAAGCTTCCTTTATTTAGAATGACCTAAGTATCAAGCCTCACCTCTATGCCTGTATCAGGATCGCTCCCATTACTGAACTTGCACTTCAAATATTCTGTCTTGGTTCTACTCAACCTGAACTCTTTAGACTCTAGAGTCTATCTCCAAACCTCTAGCTTGGCGTTCACTCCGCTGCGAGTCTTATAAATCAGGACTACGTCGTCTGCGAATAACATACACCATGGCACCTCTCCTTGGATTTATCGCATTAGTCCGTCCATCACCAAGGCAAATATGAATGGGCTAAGAGCTAATCCCTAGTGCAGCCCCATCATCACTGGAAAGTGCTACGAGTATCCTCCTACTGTCTGTACCCTAGTCTTGGCTCCATCATACATATTCTTGATCGCCCTAGTGTACGCCACAGGTATACCTCTAACCTCCAAACATCTCTATAGAACCTCCTTAGGGACGTACGCCACAGGTACACCTCTAACCTCCAAACATCTCTATAGAACCTCCTTAGGGACTTTGTCGTATGCCTTCTCGAGGTCGATGAAAATCATATGCAAGCCTCTCTTCTGTCACACCCATTTTTAACCGCGGCTAGCGACGTGATGGCGTCGATCCCCTCTGGATTGATTAAAAATGCTTTGTTGAGGAATCGCCACCTAATTATTCTAAGGTGAATTAGGGCACTTAAATGTTAACTAAATGCTGCAAAATAACTCCGGTTTTATGGTCTGCGAAACTAATGAGATTCTAGGTAAGGGTTCTTTATTATCCTAAAGGGAAGGGGTTAGGCATCCTTTAAGATCATCTTACTTGCGGTTATCCGGTCAAACTCAGGTTAATTATCATGCTAAAGGAAAAATGCATGTTTAAAAGTATATAAAGTTAAAAAGATGTTGGCAAATAATTAATAAAAAGATGCATTTTGACAATGTAAAGATTTTACCATTTATTCTTTTAAAGGTCTCGCAAAGATGATTGCGGTTTTGAGAAATAAATTTCGACATAAAATCCGGAAAGAGTATGCATGACATTTATACTATATGTAAAATTGTTTTTTTTGGATAAAAGACATGCATTTGTATGACATTGTTTATAAAAATACATGTAAAGTATTTTTTTTTTTGGAAAAAACATGCATTTGTATTACATTATTTATAAAATACATCTAAAGTGATTTTTGGATAAAGTATGCATTTGCATTGTTTACAAAGTACATGTAAAATGATTTTTTTTTTGGATAAAACATGCATTTGTATTGCATTGATTATAAAATACATGTAAAGTCTGATTTTGGATAAGAACATGCATTTTTGACAATTGATAGAAAAGTAAATTATTTATAATGCCAAAGAAGTAATTAATTTTTTTTAGAAATCATTTTGAGTTGCGAATCGGAAAAAGACAAACTTATTTGTATGATTAATAAAGCGAATAAAAGATGACCAAAGTTGTTTTGAAAAATTTGAATATGCATGACGAGCCTAAAATTAAATAATTAGCGGAGGATTTCTATTTTTGAACTAACCGAACCTAAAAATAAATAAACTAGCGACGGGTTTCCAGTTTTAAATTACCCTATTAATTAATTCTAAGTCTACTTATTCTAAATATTTCAGTAATTACACAAGTATAATAAATAATATTACAATACAGAATAAAATAAAGTTGAATTAAAGAAAATGAAACAACAATAAATCATCTCTGAGGGGTAACTTGTCTTCTTTAACTGTGTTCCTTGTCAGCTGTCAAGAACAAACAGTTAGAAACAGTTGAATATAAATAACTTTGGATCCGTATTCAAAACAGTAAATGTTTTTATTACGGAGGGCTTAGACTTAAATTTTGAAAAGGTCATTCCAATCACGTCGTGGCTGCGAACATATGACTCGTTGGTCATTTTAGTTGCCTCGCCTATCGAACATGTTGGTCTCTCGGATGAAAAAAAGATTTAAGTTTCATCCTTGCCCAGAAGTTCTTATTTCCGTCTTTCAAACTGTGGAGGCCTCAAAATCGACGGATATTTTCATCGGCAAGTGTAGTATCATGTTCAAATCAGTAAAATAGTACCAAAATAGTAATAATCGAAACCGAGAAATATTTTCCGAAGAGACATGGCCTCAAATTCAATTTCATTGGCCTAAGTGTAGTATTTGTTCAAATCAGTAAAATAACAAAATATCCGCGTAACGGATGTTCAAATACCAAAATAAACCAACAGTCCGCGATTAAAACGTCTGACCTGAATTTTGATTTTTTTTAACCGAAACAGAATTCGAATCTGCTTCTGAAAAATCTGATCCGAGACAGACAGTGACAACCCAGATTCCGGGCCGACCCGACCCGGAATCGAACACTTTTTTTTCCAGATAACCAACAACAAAATATTAAACACAAAAATCTGAAAATTCACTCGACCCGGGCTAACCCGACCCGAATCAGTTTTTCTCAAAATTTTTAGATAACCAACAACAAAATATCAAAACCAAAAATCTAGAAATTTACTTGACCCGGGATGACCCGACCAGACCCGACCCAAATTGATTTTTTCCAAATTTTAGATAACTAACAACAAAATATTGAGCATATAAATCTAGAAATCTTACCCAAACCGGGTTGACCCGACTTGAAAAACCCAAAAACAGTGAAGAACAACAACAAAAGCAGATATTTTGGATTGGGGTTTTACGAGGCCAAATAGAAGTATTTAAAACCAAAGTTCAAGAACGAAACTCACCCCTTTCCTTCTGATTTTGGACTTGTTTTTTGACTTATTTTTTGATTTTTTTCTCCTTTTTAGAACCCAAAATAAAAAAAATCTATTTTTCAAATGAAGAACAAAAATTGGGGTTTTATAGATGGATTCGGACCACTAGGTTTGTTTTGTGGGTTGTAGAAATGTTTTTGGGGTTAAGGAAAAATTAGGTTGTGGGTTTAAAATATAAAAAGGGGTTTAATATTAAAAATGCTTTGAAGAAATGTAAATTATTTAAAATAAGATATAATGATGTGATAAGAATAAAACGTAATATTTGTGGAATGCTTAATGTTTAATAAAATAAAAAATGCGATGCCGTTTTGCGAAAATAAAATAACATATAATATTAGGATGAAAAGTATGATTGTGATTTTAAAAAGCAAATGATAGTAAAAAATCTGAATAATAATAATAATAATAATAATAAATAATAATGTTATTAAAAATAATATATATATATTAAAATTGTTTTTGAGGTGTCAAAACATTTAAAATTGCAAATAAATCAGGAAAAATTGGACAAAATTGGGTGTCAACAGATGCCCCTCTTTGGCCGGAGGCGATGAAAGAGTTTTCGGCCAAAGAAGTTGACTGAGTAGCCAATTTTGTCCCGATCATCGGGACTTGAATGAAGGTTAGAGATGAATGGTTAGTGATAGAATTCCGAGGGAGAAAGAAGTTGTGAAACGTGGCCTAAATTCCAGAAATATTGGCAAGTGTCGAGTTATGATGACACTGATTGTAGATGTGGACAATGTTGGGAAAGAGCGGAACGACGTTCGAAGCAGGCCACTGACCGAAATTGCCTCGGTTTGTTGCAAGAATTAGTCCCACATTGTGCTGAAGTTCCTACAAATTAAAGCTCCTACAAACTAAAGCTTAAGATAAAATTAGCGCATAATTGCTGAGACAAAATAGTAGAGAATGAGTACATAAAAAAATGTGACGCTATGAGTCGAAATGATGCCATTGAACAAACATAATGCGATGACGTTGTTGTAAGGACGTAATGCTGATGTCGTCGTTGTATCAACGTAATGCTGTTGACTGTAAGAGACGACTGTTATGCCGACATTATACTGATGACGTCGTTGTAATGCTGCTGACGTCATTGTAATACTGTAAAAGATAGTTGTCGATGACGTCGTTGTACGGACGTTATGTGTTTGTGACCCGCATGGACTGAGATGACATCATTGTATAAACGTATTGTGCAGATGGCGTCGTTGTATGGACGTGTTGCTAATGACGTCATTGTATGGACGTGTTGCTGATGACGTTGTTGTATGGACGTATTGCCAATGACGTCATTATATGGACGTTATGCTGATGACGTCGTTGTATAGACGTGTTGCTGATGACGTCGTTGTATGGACGTTATGTTGATGAAGTCGTTGTATGGGCATGTTGCCGATGATGTCGTTAAATGGACATGTTGCTGATGACGTCGTTGTATGGACGTTATGCTGATGACGCCATTGTATGGACGTTATGCTAATGGCATCATTGTATGGACGTTATGCTGATGACGTCGTTATATGGACATTCTGCTGATGACTTTGTTGTATGGACGTGTTGTTGATGACGCCGTTGTATGGACGTTACTGATGATGTCGTTGTATGGACGTTGTGCGTTTGTGACTCGTATGGGCTGAGATGGTGTCGTTGTATAGACGTAATGGTGACGACGTCATTGTCATCGGTTTGCTGTAAGAGATAGTTGTTATTGACGTCGTTGTATAGACGTTATGCGTTTGTGACCCGCATGGGCTGAGATGGCGTCGTTGTATAGACTCATTGTGTTTGCGACCTGTATCCAAAGAAAGTTTGTGAGTTTTGGGGGGTGGTCGATTCGTATTGACTTTTGTAGCTTTGCCCCCTGATGCTCGTGTGTCCCACTGGTTTGGACCCATAGCTCCTGCCTGGTTTCCGGTCTTGGCTAGTTGTTAGTAGAAAATATTTGTCAAAAATAATTTACTTATAAGGAAGCATGCATATTAATAAAATTTTTGTCAAACTTCCAAATGAAAATATTTGTTGAAAACAATTTGCTTATAAGAAAGTATGTATATATATCAATGTTTGTCGAGCAGTGACATGCGGTGAAACAAAGCAAACGTCATGTCCAAAATTCTTCTTCTGGCTGAAGGCTTAGCCTGCCGATGCTTTTCCATTCTCATTGTCGTCTTCTCGCAGTAAACTTTTAAATTTTGCCCCAGTTTCCGGTATGTGAGGATGCTGAACCTTTAGCTGGATAAGACATAGTCTTACATGGGTTGCTTGCTTGTCCTATCAGGGCGATCAGATGGGTGTATTTTGTCATATGTGAGATAAAGGAGTAAAATTTCTTAATGGTGTGACCGAAACCGATTTAGGCCGCCTACGTATCCTCATTAGGGAATCAGGTCATAACGTAGTTTATTACAAACAAAGGAAATTGTAAGGATTTTTCTAAAAATGGGACCGAAGCCGATGTGGCCGCCTACGTATCCCACCGAGGGAATTAGGTCATAACGTAGTTCATGTTACAAGCAAAAAAAAATGAGATTTTGGGGAAATTTCTATCTTAAAGAGACGAAACCATATGTGGGTTATATGCGTATCCCGCCGAGGGAACACAACTTTTACATCATAGAAAAGGTATTACATAGAGAATAACCAATCCTAGATATAATATATTTTCACTGCATCTGCATTGATAGCTTTTGGTCATACTTTGTCATCCATTTCAGCCAAGATTAGCCTCCTCCAGGTAACACCCGGTGAACCATGTAAGGCCCTTGCCAGTTAGGTGCGAATTTTCCTTTAGTTTCATCTTGGTGTGGAAATGTGTATTTCAACACCAACTGCCCCGATTTGAAAAATCCTTGGTCTCACTTTCTTGTTAAAAGCTCTGGCCATCCTGTTCTGATAAAGTTGTATGTGACAGACTGCGTTCATTCGTTTTTCATCAATCAACATCAATTGCTCGTACCGATTCTGTGTCCACTTGGCTTCACTCAACTCAGCTTCTTGGATAATTCTCAAAGACGGTATTTCTACCTCTGCCGGCAACACAACTTCCGTTCCATAGACCAAAAGGTACGGCATTGCCCCAGTAGAAGTCCTGATTGTAGTGCGATATTCCAAAAGGGTAAAGGGTAAATGCTCGTGTCAGTGCTTGTAATTATCAACCATCTTTTGTAGTATTCTCTTGATGTTTTTGTTGGCTGCTTCGACTGCTCCATTCATCTGAGGTCGGTATGGAGTGGAATTGCGGTGAATGATCTTAAACTTCTCACATATCTCATACATCAAACCGCTGTTGAGGTTGGCTCCATTTTCTGTTATAATCGACTCAGGGATTCCAAATCGACAAATGATGTTATTGTGAACAAAGTCAACCACCACTTTCTTTGTCACTGACTTGTATGATGATGCCTCTACCCATTTTGTGAAATAGTCAATTGCTACTAGAATGAATCTGTGCCCATTCGACGTTGCGGGTTTGATAGGGCCAATGACATCCATGCCCCAAGCTGCAAATAGCCAAGGAGAACTCGTCACATTGAGTTCATTTGGAGGCACCCAAATCAAATCGCCGTGAATCTGGCACTAGTGACATTTTTGCACAAAGCGAATGCAATCTGTCTCTATGGTCATCCAAAAATACCCTGCTCTTAGAATCTTCTTTGCTAAAGTGAAATCATTCATGTGTGGCCCGCACGTGCCTCCATGTATCTCTTTAACTAAATTGCTTGCCTCTTGGGCATCAACACATCTTAACAAACCTAGACCCGAAGTTCTCCGATAAAGGATTTCTCCGTTTTAGAAAGAAATGGTTTGCTAACCTCCGAAGTGTCTTCTAGTATGTGCTGTTTATGCCTTCTGGATATTCGCCTACCTTGAGATACCTCTTAATGTCATGGTACCAGGGCCTTCCATCCGGTTCTTCATCTACGTGGAAACAGTAGGCTGGCTGATCCAATAAATCCACCCTGATATGA
This sequence comes from Anisodus tanguticus, assembly GCA_034509755.1. NCBI lineage: Eukaryota > Viridiplantae > Streptophyta > Magnoliopsida > Solanales > Solanaceae > Anisodus > Anisodus tanguticus. The sequence continues at coordinate 11,414,093 of CM067552.1, read as the reverse complement.
TCAATGTAATTCTTATCCAGATGTTGAATCATGGAGAACAGAGTTGCCAAAGCATCCGCAAAGTCATTCTGAGTTCATGGCATATGCTTGAATTCTATCTCGCTGAACTTTTTGCACAACTCCTTCACACAATGTAGGTAAGGAAGTATCTTCACGTTCTTAGTGGCCCATTCGTCCTGTACTTGATGAATCAATAGATCTGAGTCACCGATTACCAATAATTCTTGTATGTTCATGTCAACAACCATTCTGAGTCCAAGTATACAAGCTTCGTACTCTGCCATATTGTTGGTGCATGCGAATCAGAGTTTTGCCGAGATTGGGTAGTGCTGACCCAATTCTGAAACCAAGACTACTCCGATACCAACTCCTTTGAAGTTTGCAGCTCCGTCGAAGAACATTCTCCAACCTGGGTATTCTTATGAGATATCTTTTTCGACAAACAATACCTCCTCGTCCGGAAAATAATTTCGGAGAGGGATGTATTCTTTATCTACGAGATTTTTGGCAAGATGATCAGCTAGTGCTTGTCCTTTGATGGCCTTCTGGGTGACGTATATGATGTCGAACTCGCTTAGCAGGATTTTCCATTTTGCTAGCTTTCCAGTAGGCATGGACTTCTGAAGGATATATTTGAGCAAATCCATTCTTGAGATGAGATAGGTGGTATATGCAGATAGGTAATGTCTAAACTTTTGTGTGACCCAAGTCAAAGCGCAGCAAGTGCGTTCTAGCAAAGTATATCGAGCTTCATAATGCGTGAACTTCTTACTTAAGTAGTATATAACTTGCTCCCTTTTTCCTGTTTCATCGTGTTTCCCCAGCACGCATCCAAATGCATTTTCCAATATCGATAGATATAGTAACCAAGGCCTTTCGGGCTCTGGAGGCACCAAAACTGGCGGATTAGACAGATATTCTTTGATTCTGTCAAAAGCTTGCTGGCAATCTGTTGTCCAATTGGTAGCAGCGTCCTTCTTCAGTAATTTGAATATCGGCTCACATATTACCGTCGATTTTGCTATGAACCTGCTGATGTAATTGAGACGACCGAGAAAACTCATCACATCCTTTCAGCTCTTTGGAGGAGGCAAGTCTTGAATAACTTTTATCTTCGAAGGGTCCAATTCGATGGCCCTTCTACTCACAATGAAACCTAACAGCTTCCTAGCAGGGACACCAAATACACACTTTGCAGGATTCAACTTCAAATTGTACTGCCTCAGCCGGTCAAAGAATTTCTTCAAATCTGACAAATGATCTGAATTCATTCGTGACTTGATAATGACGTCATCCAGGTAAACCTCGATTTCTTTATATATCATATCATGAAAAATGGTAGTCATGGCTCTCATGTAAGTGGCCCCTGCGTTCTTGAGTCCGAACGGCATTACTCGGTAGTAGTATACTCCCCAAGGTATGGTGAATGTTGTCTTTTCTGCATCTTCCTCATCCATCAGGATTTTGTGGTAACCAGCAAAGAAATCAACAAATGACTGCAACTCATGCTTCGCACAATTATCGATGAGTATGTGTATATTTGGGAGAAGGAAATCATCCTTCGGGCTAGCCTTGTTGAGATCCTGATAATCCACGTATACTCTTATCTTCCCATCTTTCTTTGGCACAGGTACGATGTTGGCTAGCCAAGTTGGATACTGTGTGACTCGAATGACCTTTGCGTCGAATTGCTTGGAGACTTCCTCTTTGACCTTTAGACTCAATTCAGGCTTGATTTTCCTTGGCTTTTGCTTCACCGGAGGACAGGATGGCTCAATGGGTAATCTATGTGAAACAATATCTGTGCTCAGACCTGACATATCGTCGTAAGACCACGCAAATACGTCGATATATTGCTTCAAAAGATCTACCAATTCTTTCTTTTGGGCGGTGCTTAGATGGACACTAATTTTTGTCTCCTTCAAAAGTTTCGCGTTTCCCAAATTCACGGCTTCTGTTTCATCTAGATTTGCCATTGGCCTAGTATCAAAATGTTCCAATTCTTCGATCAATTCTTCCGATTGTGGGTCTTCCCTAAATTCTTTGGAGTCCGGTTCGTTGTTTGGATTTTGTTTGCTTGTTTCGCTGCATATCACATTCACATTATCGACAGATTTATTAGTTTGCATGCTGAAAGAGAAAGAAAATTTTGCGGATTTGTCATTTTATGCCTTTCAAAAGGTGGAGGCAAAATACATTAAAATGCATAAATGTGATTCAGGCCTCAATTTAAATCGCCTTGTTTCATTAAGTACTAATACAATTTGTGTAGGCATGATTGAGAAATAAAAGACGGGGTGCTCCGCCAGTTTTAGTCAACACGAATCAACCTTTGGGTGAAATAAATTAGGCAAAATAAACCTCCTGAAAAATGAAGAAAACCAAGTTAGTATAAGACGAGTAATTATTGCTTCAAATAATATGCACAGAGTGGAAAGTAACAGAAAATAGCAAGCAGATTGTATGGAAATTAAATGTGCGTCCTAATATGCATGGGGCCTCTCTTATGCCAGAGGTGGGCCTAAACACCAATATATGAGATGTGATAGATTGATCCAAGCCGTTAAATTGAAATGCTTTTTGTTGGAAATAAAGTCTGAATTCTTTTCCAATTCCGGCATGACATGATTAGGCTTGGATCCGTCTATCTTTATCACACTACACATAATATCATGATATGGTCATTGGGTTGTGAGCCCGTTGACAATTTTGGTGGATTTCTTAATTGTGGAGTCGATACCAAGGATCGACCCACTTAAGGTGTATGCATGCATGACTTAAGATAAAGAGTGATATATCTCTATCCTAAATTTTCTAAGATTTGGCTGACTAGACTCAAGGTTCCCGAGCGGACTGCTCGAGTGAGAAGGCCATGCGGCCACCAGATGGTCCGGACACTCCGCGCATATACCAACTCTCCTAAAATTTGGAAATTTGAAAGAAGTTTGCGGGTGCGTGAAACACACCTCGCGTGCATGTGTGATAGTGTCAACTTTCTGAAGTGGAGAAAATATGAGCGGAATGCCAGTTTAAGAAAAGTAGTAAAGAAAGTAGCAATTAAAGCAGTAAAACATACAAAGTTTCAAAAAAAGAAACAATTTAAAGCAGTAGATCAAATAAGGAGCAAAATAAGTGCAATAATAATTAACTTGAGTTTGCTATGGTTAAGAACCTTAAATCCACAGTGGAGTCACCATGTTGTCGCGCCCGTTTTTAACCGCGGCTCGTGACGTGATGGCTTCAATTCCCTCTGAATTGATTAAAAATTCTTTGTTGAGGAGTCGCCACCTAATTATTCTAAGGTGAATTAGGACACTTAAATGTTAACTAAATACTGCAAAATAACTCCGGTTTTATGGTCTGCGAAACTAATGAGATTCTAGGTAAGGGTTCTTTATTATCCTAAAGGGAATGGGTTAGACATCCTTTAAGATCCGCTAACTTGCGGTTATCTGATCAAACTCAGGTTAATTATTATGCTAAAGGAAAAATACATGTTTAAAAGTATATAAAGTTAAAAAGTATATAAAGTTAAAAAGATGTTTGCAAATAATTAATAAAACGATGCATTTTGACAATGTAAAGATTTTACCATTTATTCTTTTAAAGGTCTCGCAAAGATGATTGCGGTTTTGAGAAATAAATTTCGACATAAAATCCGGAAAGAGTATGCATGACATTTATACTAGATGTAAAATTGTTTTTTTTGGATAAAAGACATGCATTTGTATGACATTGTTTATAAAAATACATGTAAAGTATTTTTTTTTTTTGGAAAAAACATGCATTTGTATTACATTATTTATAAAATACATCTAAAGTGATTTTTGGATAAAGTATGCATTTGCATTGTTTACAAAGTACATGTAAAATGATTTTTTTTTTTGGATAACACATGCATTTGTATTGCATTGATTATAAAATACATGTAAAGTTTGATTTTGGATAAAAACATGTATTTTTGACAATTGATAGAAAAGAAAATTATTTATAATGCCAAAGAAGTAATTAAATTTTTTTAGAAATCATTTTGAGTTGCGAATTGGAAAAAGACAAACTTATTTGTATGATTAATAAAGCGAATAAAAGATGACCAAAGTTATTTTAAAAATTTCAAATATGCATGACGAGCCTAAAAACAAATAACTAGTGGAGGATTTCTATTTTTGAACTAACCGAGCCTAAAAATAAATAAACTGGCGACGGATTTCCAGTTTTAAATTACCCTATTAATTAATTCTAAGTCTACCTATTCTAAACATTTCAGTAATTACACAAGTACAATAAATAATATTACAATACAGAATAAAATAAAGCTGAATTAAAGAAAATGAAACAACAATAAATCATCTTCGAGGGTTAACTTGTCTTCTTTAACTGTGTTCCTTGCTAGTTGTCATGAACAAACGGTTAGAAATAGTTGAATATAAATAACTTCAGAACTGTATCCAAAACAGTAAATGTTTTGATCACGGAGGGCTCAAACTTATATTTTGAAAAGATCATTCCAATCACGTCGTGGCTGCAAACATATGACTCGTTGGTCATTTTAGTTGCCTCGCCTACCGAACATGTTGATCTCCCGAATGAAAAAAAGATTTTAAGTTTCATCCTTGCCCAGAAGTTCTTATTTTCGTCTTTCAAACTGTGCAGACCTTAAAATCGACGGATATTTTCATCGGCCAGTGTTGTATCATGTTCAAATCAGCAAAATAGTACCAAAACGGTAAAAACCGAAATCGAGACACTTTTCGAAGGGACACGACCTCAAATTCAATTTCATTGGTCTAAGTGTAGTATTTGTTCAAATCAGTAAAATAACAAAATAGCCGCGTAACGGATGTTCAAATACCAAAATAAACCAACAGTCCGCGATTAAAACGTCTGACCTGAATTTTGATTTTTTTTAAAAAGAAACAGAATTTGAATCTGCTTCTGAAAAATCCGATCCGAGACAGACAGTGACAACTCAGATTTTGGGTCAAACCGACCCGGAATCGAACACTTTTTTTTTCCAGATAACCAACAACAAAACATTAAACACAAAAATCTGGAAATTTACTCGACCCGGGCTGACCCGACCCCGAATAAGTTTTTCTCAAATTTTCAGATAACCAACAACAAATTATCAAAACCAAAAAACTGGAAATTTACTTCACCCAAGTTGACCCGACCCGAATTAATTTTTTCCAAATTTCAGATAACTAACAACAAAATATTGAGCATATAAATCTAGAAATCTTACCCAAACCGGGTTGACCCAACCCGAACAGTGACCCGAATCGTAAAACCCGAAAACAGTGAAGAACAACAACAAAAGCAGATATTTCGGATTGGGGTTTTATGAGGCCAAATAGAAGTATTTAAAACCAAAGTTCAAGAATGAAACTCATCCCTTTCCTTCTGATTTTGGACTTGTTTTCGGACTTATTTTTCGATTTTTTTCTCCTATTTTTTACCCCTTTTTAGAACCCGAAATCAGATTTTTTCTCTCTTTTTCAAATGAAGAACAAAAAGGAGGCTTTTATAGATGGATTCGGACCACTGGGTTTGTTTTGTGGGTTGTAGAAATGTTTTTGGGGTTAAGGAAAAATTGGGTTGTGGGTTTAAAATATAAAAAGGGGTTTAATATTAAAAATGCTTTGAAGAAATATAAATTATTTAAAATAAGATATAACAATGTGATAATAATAAAACGTAATATTTGCGGAATGCTTAATGCTTAATAAAATAAAAAATGAAATGCCGTTTTGCGAAAATAAAATAACATATAATATTAGGATGAAAAGTATGATTGTGATTTTAAAAAGCAAATGATAGTAAAAATGTGAATAATAATAATAATAAATAATAATATTAAAAATAATTTATATATATATATATATATATATATATAAATTATTTTAAGGTGTCAAAACATTTAAAATTGCAAATAAATTAGAAAAGATGGGACAAAATTGGGTGTCAACATCTTCCTCTCCCTATACTGCTCCACCAACCTCCTAATAAAATGAATGACTTCAGTAGTCGAACACCTTGGCATGAATCCAAACTGGTTCTCAGAAATATACACGTCTCTCCTCACCCCTATCTCCACGACCCTTTCCCAAACTTTCATAATGTGGCTCATCAGCTTGATATCCCTATAGTTGTTGCAACTATGGATATCACCTTTGTTTTTGTACAAGGGAATCATGGTACTCCACCTCCATTCTTCGGGCAATGCCGTCTTAAAAATGACGTTAAACAACTCAGTCAGCCACTCCAAACCTGCCCTACCTGTGCTCTTCCAAAATTCAACTTGGATCTCATTAGGCCGGTAGCTCGTCCCCTACGCATCCTGCGAACAACACCCTTAACCTCCTCAACCTTAATGCTTCTACAATACCCAAAATCTCGGTACCTACCAGAATGCTCCGGATCTCCCAGCACAATGTCTCCATCTCCTTTTTCGTTCAAGAGTTTATGGAAGTAAGACTGTCATCTCCGCCTAATATGCGCTTCCTCCACCAGTACTTTGCCGTCCTCGTCCTTGATGCACCAAACCCTCATCTCACTTACCTTGGCTAGTGTACAACTTCTTATCCCCGCCTTTCTCCTCTAATTCCACATACAGGTGTTCAAAAGCCGTTGTTTTCGCCGCCGTAACCGCTAGCTTTACCTCATTTCTCACCATCTTATACAGTTCCCTATTTGCCCACATCTCCACCTCATCCTTACTTTCTACCAATTTCGCATACACTGTTTTCTTCGCTTCTACCTTCTCTTGAACTTTACCATTCTACCACCAATCCCCTCGGTGCCCTCCACGGTTACCCCGCAAGGCCCCTAGCACTTCTCTAGCTACCTCCCGAATGCAATTGACCATCATGTCCCACATACAGGTCGCATCCCCACTACTCCCTCAAGCCCCCTTGGCCATCAACCTCTCCCCCATCTCATTTGCACTATCCATGGTCAAACTCACCCATTTGATTCTTAACCTGTCATCCATAACCATTTTCTTCTTCTCCATCTTGATCTACAAATCCATCACCAAGCTTATGTCGGGTTGTAAGATCCTCCATCGGAATAACCTTGCAGTCTTTACAAAGACCTTTGTCAACCTTCCTAAGGATCAAAAAGTCTATATGAGTCTTAGCCACCGAACTACGAAAAGTTATATCCAGAAGTATAATTAAATTAAGAAATTTAAATCTGAAAAAAATGAAAAACTGTCATACATGAAAAGTAAGTACTAATAATTATGTCACATGTAAGATATAATAATTTCCATTAAGATTCCTTTCATTATTCACAATATATATAGTTGTACAAAGGTTGATTCCTAATACAGTACGAATCCTAACTTACCTTAAATGGTTGATTCATAATACAATTAGAATCCTAAGTTACCTTAAATATACATCTATCATAATTACAAAATATACGGTGAATATTCAGAGAATATTCGCTAATACTCCCCCTCAGACGGAGCGGGAGGAGGCCGAACGCTAAGGCTAGACCAGAAGTCGATGAAGAGCTGTGGCAACAGTCCCTTTGTGAAAATGTCTAGGAGAAAGGCACGTGTAAAATTTTGACCTGACCACGGGCAACCTTCTCTCGCACAAAGTGGATATCCATCTCAATATGTTTAGTCCGCTGATGTTGGACCGGATTATGAGACATGTAGATGGCAGATATGTTGTCACAATAGACTATATATGCCTTGCATAATGGACACTGGAGCTCCAAAAGAAGATTTCGGAGCCAACAGATCTCAGCAACGACATTAGCAACTCCGCGATATTTTGCTTCAGCACTTGAACGTGATAGTGTGGCTTGCCGCTTGGCGGACTATGAGATAAGATTATCCCCACGAAATACACAGTACCCTGAGGTGGAGCGATGTGTGTCGGGGCATGCTGCCCAATCCGCATCCGTGTAGGCGAGCAACTTGGTTGGGGCAGAGGGGTATAGATGTAATCCAACGTCTATTGTGCCCTTAACGTATCTGATAATACGTTTGAGGGCGACAAAATGGGACTCTCGGGCGTCGTGCATAAACAGACACACCTGCTGAACGACATATGCAATATCTGGCCTAGTGAAGGTAAGATACCGAAGGGCACCTGCAAGACTCCGATATAGAGTGGGATCAAAAATTGGCTCACCGTCATTGGCACTGAGCTTGGATTTGGAGTAAACCGAAGTTGGCATAATTTTACAATTTGCCGTTTTAGCCCTGTGCACTATCTCTTCTGCATATTTACGCTGACACAAAAACATAGTAGCCGCAGATTTGGTCACTGTTATACCCAAAAAATAACTCAGCTTACCCAAGTCGATCATAGCAAATTCAGTTTTGAGTAGAGCAATGATTTCATTCTTTAACCCGTCAGATGAGGCAGTAAGAATAATGTCATCTACATATAATAGCAAATAAGCAGTGTTACTACCTCAATGAAAGGTGAAGAGAGAGTTATCACACCCACTAAATATAAACCCGATCTGCAAAAGATACCTGGCAAAGCGATCATACCAAGCGTGGAGTGCATGTTTCAAGCCATAAAATGACTTCCTAAGACAACATACAAACTGCGGGACTGTGGGATGAACAAAGCCAGGGGGCTGATGCATGTACACAGTTTCTTTTAAATCCCCGTGAAGAAAAGCATTCTTGACATCAAGCTGATGAATCGGCCAATGCATGCCCATAGCAATACTGAGAACAGTCCGAATAGTGGCCGGTTTAACAACTGGACTGAATGTCTCACCACAATCAATACCCTCCTACTGATTAGTGGCATTAGCAACTAGTCTTGCCTTATACCTCTCCAGATCACCACTGTCTCTGAACTTGTGACGAAATAGCCACATACACAGGATAACATTCACATTGTCTGGTCTAGGCACCAAATCCCAAGTGTTCTGCTTGGTTAAAGCGATAAACTCCTTGCACATGGCCGCATTCATTAGGGTCCAGTTTTGCTAATTTTGGATTTTTTGGAATGGGTGATAAGGTTTGTGTGGAGAGGTTGAAGTGAACCTTGGGTTTGAAGATTCCGTGTTGTGCACAAGTCTCTATGCGATGTGTAGGCAGCAGTGGGGGGTCTCTACTGGGGGGTTGCAGGGCTGCTGTGTCGGGATTGGGAGGCAGCAGTGCTGCCGGATTTAGAGGCAGTAGTGCTGCCAGATTTGGAGGCTGTATGGTCACAGTTTCAAGAGGCGATAGCAGCGCGTCTTTGACCGGGTGGTGCGGAGTTTACTGTTCTTGGACCGTGTGGTAGGCGTGTGATCTTGTGGTTGCAGGAGACACGGCAGGAGGCAGTGAGGGTGTTGGTGAGGTGCTAGACAATGGCGGGGATAGGACATGGTGGTCTATCGGAATAGTAGGCTGATGTTGGTACATAGATTGGATAGCCGGAGATAGACTCGGTTCATTGAGGAAGGTGTAATCGGTGGTTTGAAATTTTTTGAGGTTTGAAAATGGAAAGGTCATCTCGTCATATGTGATGTGATGGGAGACGATAATTGTGTGAGTGACAATGTCATAGCATAGATAGCCCCGGTGAGTAGGAGAGAGACCAACGAAGACACAAGGCTTGGTGCGAGGGGCAAGTTTGTGAGGTGCAGTGGAAGGCTATGTTGGAGTAGCATAAGCATCCAAAAATACGTAGGTGATCATATGATGGTAGCCTACGTTATAAGATTTCGGTAGGGGTCTTATTTGGAGAGTGCTAGTTGGTAAAATATTAAGAAGGGATTCTACTATTTTAATAGCGTAGACCCAAAAAGGCGATGGTAGACATGCATGAAACAGAAGAGTTCGAACCATGTTTATGATGGTATGTATAATTCGTTCAGCCTTTTCATTTTGGGAGGAAGTATAGGGACAAGAAAAATGGAAAACCATGCCTTGTTTAGAACAGAAATTGTGAAATACCGAGTTATTAAATTCACGTCCATTATCACATTGGAATGATTTGATAGATTTTTCAAATTGTGTTTTAATGAATTTTTTAAACTCAAGGAACTTGGCAAAAACTTCAGATTTGAATTTCAGTGGGTAAATCCAGACAAAATGTGAAAAATCATCTAAGAATACTAGATAGAATTTGTGACCCAAAGAGCTAACAATCGGAGATGTCCACAGATCAGCATGAACAATATCAAAAGGAGAAAAAGTAACATTATTTGATGACATGGAAGACGAGTATGCTTGCCTAGTAGGCAAGAAAAATAGTGGTGGGCAATTTTCCCATTATTACATTGAATATGCTTAGAATTCCTAAGAAAAGTAAAAATTGGGTCTCCGGGTGTCCGAGTCTGTTGTGCCAAGTTGAGGGAGAGATCGCCGCAAGGGATAGAGGTGCTTGCGGTCTGACAGCGGAAGATTGAGTAAATGGGTAGAGATCTCCCACACTATTGCAGCGTGTAAGAATTTTCCCCGTATTGAGTTCCTTCACAGAAAAACCAAAAGGGTCAAATTCGACAGACACAGAATTATTGCTAGTGAATTTTCTAACAGAGATTAAGTTTTTAATGATGTTAGGGGTGTATAGGACGTGGTTTAGGGAGAAAGGCGAGTGTGGATGTTTGGTGTGTGTGTTACCGTAACCTTCAATTGGAATGCGATGACTATTGCCGACAGTAATAAATTGAGGACACTTTAACCGACGTAGTTGAGATAGGTTACCTGACGACCGGGTGAGGTGAGATGTGGCTCCGGTGTCCATGTACCAATTTTCATCGGGCTATTGAAGGTTCACGATGTTGTAGGCCTGGCCCAAATCAGTGGGGGCCAAGCTGGCTGCCGGGCGCTTCTGCTTCTTTGGATCAAGACCGAGTAAGCTTTATTGCCGCTTGTTGGTGGGCTGCTGGTGGTGGACAAGGGCCCAATAGGCCAGTCGACCATGCCGGTTGCTGGAATTGGGCTGCTGCAGTCGGGTATGGCATGCAGGCGAGGCCCAGTTCTACTTGTTGGGCCATGCTGACTACCGTCCAGCCCACTGGAAAACTACATGATTTGGGTCTGGCTACTGTCTAGCCCACTGGTTGCGTTGGCCCTTGCCGCGGCCCTTGCCTTTGTTGTTGTTGCCGCGGCCTCTGCCGCCACGACCTCTGCCCCGGGACTGCTACTGTTGGTGGTCATGCGGTGATGGAGGGATGGTGTTGGTTGCTGGTGATGTCATCCCTTCAACGGCTAACGCCTTTTGATTATGTTCTTCTTGTTTAGCACGTCGAGTTTCTTCTAACAATAGTTGTGAACGTGCCTTGGTGAAACTAGATAGTGGGTCGGCCTGTTGAATCATCGTTGCAAGTGTATCGTATTCACCTTTCGGTAGACCAGCAACTAATTGGAGTACCATCTTAGTTTCAGAAACAGATGTCCCGACGTTGGAAAGTTGGTCGGCTATGAGTTTTAGTTGTTTGCAATATTCAGACATGTTGTTAAAATTCTCGAGGCGCGTATTGTTGAATTGTTCTTCCAAATACACAGCCCTAGTATTTTTGTTGTCCTGAAATATTTCTTCCAACCGTACCCAAAGGTCACATGCCGTGGCACCTATTTTCATGATAGTACACAACAAGTCTTTCGAGATGGTGCCATATATCCACTGTTTGACGATGGCGTCAAGGCGACACCATGTTGGTTCGGTAATGTCGGTGGGACGAGGAACAATATCAATATGGTCGAGCTCGTTGTACGCACAAGCATGAATATAGAATAGTTCCGTCCACATGGAATATTGACAGTCTTCTTGATCAAGAATTATAGGAATAGAATTCTTGATGTTGGTAACGGCGAAAGCCGGGTGAAAAGAAGACGATGATCGTTGAGAGGGGTTGTCAAAAGTGCCAGTGGAGGAACCGGAATTTGTGGGGGAAGACATGGTGGCTGCCTTGTTGCCGCCGGCCGAGGGAAGGGAATAGTTACCGGTTTCGGCCGAGAAAAGAAGAAGAAAGGAGAAGAGTAGGGTTTAGGTTTTACGCTCTTGATACCATGTAAGATAGAATAATTTTCCTTAGGGATTCCTTTCATTATTCACAATATATATAGTTGTACAAAAGTTAATTCCTAATACAGTACGAATCCTAACTTACCTTAAATGATTGATTCATAATGCAATTAGAATCCTAAGTTACCTTAAATATACATCTATCATAATTATAAAATATACGGTTAATATTCGGAGAATATTCGCTAATATCACAAAATGTAAAATGTAGGGAATAAATTATGGCGATAGTATAATGTTTATTTTTCGTCTTTTGTATTAATTAATTTTTCGAATAAAATACGAGCTATTCAAGCGGTGGATCTGAGTGAATGAAGCTGACTTAAAGACTAACTGCAGCTACAAGGATGAGAAAGAAAAGCAAGAAAGTTTGTGCATGAATTCAAAATTAAGAAAAGCTGCATGGTGTGTACTAATTAATAAGAATGGGGTAATTTGATGACAAATCACGTAAAGGTGTTACAGATGCATGTACACAATGAGGAGTCTTTGATTAAAACTTTTGTGTATTAATGATTGCTAATAATGTATAACGTTGGTGAAAATCGTGATAAAAAGTTCGGAATTGCAGTAATTGTGAAGGAAAATAATTTACGTCCAAAAACAAGTCAATTTTTTTCTTTTGATAGACAATATTTTCAAACTTCAAAAAATGACTTATTTTCTGGAAAAAAAAGCTGTGTAAAACATTTTCATCATACAAAAACACCCTTGGTCACCAAGTTTGAAAAGTGATACCCTAGGCGTAAATGTTTGAAAAGTTCAAGTTTAGAGATGAAGCCTGATCGCTGAGTAACGCGGTCACATGGGAATTGAGTGTGATGGTCATGTGTCTACGTTAGGCTATACTTCACGATCACGAGAGGCCTGATCACGATCGTGTAGGGTTAGCATTTCACAGTGTTTAAATATTTCGTATTAGAGTTAATTGTTCAAAACGCATTTTGAGAGTTGAAGACTCAGTTTGGGGCAATTCAGAAGAAGATTTTTGGATTATTGGGTAAGTAATTTCAATTCGATTTTGAGTTATTAGGATTACCCATTGATTCTAACGCCTAATTTTGTGGATTTGAATTGAAATGTGGGGGTTTTGACTTAGGTTTAAGAGAAGATAATTTATGAAATTGGAGTCGATTTGCATTTAACTTTTAAAATTGATTGTAGATTGAAGGTTGTATGAGTAACGGGAAATGATATCAAAGTTACGATTTTTACACGGGAGCTTGGGTTTGATTTTTTGTTGATTTTTTAATCCGTTATCTTATATTGCAATATGTATATTGTTGGACTCGTTTAACCCCATAAAGTATATTTCTGAATAAATTGAGAGCTCCGAGTCTTTGAGGAAAAAAAGTTTGTTTGGAAATTTAAAAGGCTTCATATTGAGGTAAGTTAAAATTTTGATCTCGATGAGGAATATTTATCAAATGATTAATGAAATGAACTAAGGGTAAAGAGATAACGATAGCTTATGTGAATATCGGGTGACTTGATTTTGAATGGTTAGATGAACATACTTTTTTTGATTGAGGATATATATATATATATATATATAGCATTGATTCACATTCTAGGCACTATTTCGCATTTTTTGTGTAATTTATGTTTATGAGTTGCATAGACTCATCTCATGTACTGTTATTATGGCTTATGATTGCAAACATGATTCATGTTCATTTCATGATATACATGTTGGTTATCCTGAAACAGATTGATGTGATTATTGCGCAATGAGATCTTGTTCCAGACGGATGGATACGATTATGCCCCGGTGGGCCTTGTTCCGGGCAAATGATGTGATTATGACCCAATAAGATATTGTTCCAAATAGATTGATATGATTATGAGAACGATGAAAATTTATTCCGTGCTACGTATGAACAATGCGGTTGTCCCCCATCAACTGCTAACCAAGCCACCCCCAATTTTGGTACAGAGTCAGTGTGTCCACAATGTTGGGAGCACTTATCCAGACAACGTTGATACAGAGTCGACATCATATGCATTGCATCATGACTCCTCATTGTGCATATTATTAATACATTGTATCTGTGCATTTTATTATGTTGTTTTTGGATAGATTTGTTTTTATGCCGTTATTTACTTATCTGTTGAAATTATATGAAATGAATAGGTTAAAACAAGTATTTTTAAGACCATCCTCCGCCACTATCCTATTGGAGTTGACCGATGATACTTGATGAATACGCGTTGATTTTTGTATTCATACTACATTTGCTGTATTTTTCGTGCAGATTTTGATCTTAGTATTAGTGGAGTCTGGGACTGTTTCTAGAGAGCTAAATGTATAAACTCAGGATGAACTGTTTAGCTAATCCACAACACTTGACTCGCTTCCTATCTTGACGTTTTTATTTTTTTTCTATCCAGACATTGTACTTGATACTACGATTTCCTATTATCTAGAGCTCTTGACTCATTTTGGGGTTATCTGTATTACTTCTGCACTTATGTTATTTGAGACATATTTTCGATTCATAATCGCTTCAACTATTCATATTATGTCTTTTAATAAAGGAATTTGGATAAAATTGAAATTGGTACGCTTACCGGTTGGGTGTAGGTACCATCAAAGTTTAGGTAATTTTGGGTCATGAAACTATCATTTGTTCTAATGTACCTTTTTTAACCTGTCATTAATTAATGCTTAGACTATTAGCATGTTTGGTTCAGCTGATCGTAAATAGCTGATACGCTTCAAGCTATGAAAAATATTTTTAAGTGTTTAAACTCATTTTATAAATAAGAAGTTACGCATTTATGTGGAAGTGATGAAACTATTAATAAACAGTTGATGTGTTTGGTAAATAATGTTGAAAATTTACTAATATGGAATTAAGTTTATCCCATTATTTATGACTCGAACAATTGGGGGCCCGCACGTCGGAAACGTCGTTTCCACACACGTGCACTCATAGCGCCAAGTATCGTAAATTTCGTTAGTGAAAGAGATGTTGGTACGTAAGTAAATGTTTGAGACATAGAATAATGGACGGTTATTGGCTAAATAACAAGTGTTCCACGTCGGTAAACGAAGGAAAGATTGTGCAAAGTGTAAGATGGTACGGGTCGGAAAGTGCCGCGGCGTCGGGGCACTTCCCTGGCAGAAAGTCTTAGACAAGAATCTGATTTTTTGGAAACTTTTGGGCTGCCCTCAATGGCATTCATTCCAGCATTAATTAGCCATTATTTGGGCTAATAAATGGGTGTCATTACTTGGGCAATTCATTGCCATTACATGAGTGATTCAATGCCATTACTTGGCACTTGAAGAGACCATTCTTACACTACTATAAATTGAGGCCTTTGGCTCAATTCTACATACACTTTTCAAGAACAACAATTCTGAAATTCTTGTTGCAAATCCTCTCCTCTTAGCAATCTTTTGTTATTTGTTTTCTTCGCTAGAATCACTTGTGTTTGCTTTGCAAAAATGATAGTTTGTTGTTTTATCTTGGAAGACTATTGTCCGCTAACGTAAAAGCATATATACGGGACAATCTTGTCTTAAAGACATAGTGCCATCACTCGACTCATCACAGTTGTAACACTTCCAAATTTAGTGTCTCTTGATTTTAGGTTATCAAGATTCAAAGAGCTTTCTGCAATTGGTATAAAGATTCAAGACTGATTCAATAACTCAACAAACTTGTTGTCACAATTCTTATTTACTACAATCTTGTTGTTATTGTAATCTTTATTGTTTATCCTTTCGAAGCACTTGTAATAGTTATTTACTATTTCCGTACTACTTTATTTCCAACAAACAAATGCTCATAAATTATTCTTTTATTAGAATGACTAAAATATCATTATTATTTTTAAAAGTATATGTGTTAAAAAATGAGAAAGGACGGAGACGAAGTGAAGAGGAGGTTAGGAGTTTTGTTTTAAGAAAGATATTTCGGGAATTAGAAAAATTTAGTAATGATAAAATAGTAAAATACTTGATCAAACCAAAGTGCTTATAAGCTGAAAAATCATAAATTGGGGATGACCAACTTATGACATGCTGATTTTAACTTATAAACACTTGACTTCTAAGCACTTTAGTGTTTATCAAACACGTAAATAAATTAAAAAGTATTTATAAGTCAGTTTGACCAATTTATAAACTTAGGTGCACATAGGCCTGGGCATCGAGCTGAGCCCAACCGAGTCGAGTGAATACCGATCCGAGCCTAACCGAGATTTATACAATATCGAGTCAAGTCCTAGTCGATCTCACCGAACGTTTCTACATTTTGATCAAGCCCGAGCTGGCTTTTTTTTAAAAATGAAAAATATAATTTAAGAAAGTCTATGATTGTGATTAAACAAGCTATCATAAGAAATAACATTTACATTATTAAGCCATGAATATGAAAATTTAGTTGTAATGAATGGTTAAAAATAATATTCATATTAATTAAAAGTATGATTTAAGGAATTGTATGTTCATGATTAAACAAGCTATATATTATAAAAAAAAATAAGTTTTGCATTATTTGGTCAAGAACATGATAATTTTAGTTGTTATCTAAAACTGAATACGTTAAAAATAATATTCATGTTAAATTAGTTTATTAAGAAAAGTTACAAATTTAATTTAATTTTAGTCAAAATTGACTCAAACCGAACCATGAACACCCTACTCATATGATATAGTAGGCTTAAGTTACATTATGATTAAAAAATTACTTGCATCGAATAAATATTAATTATATAACTGTTAAATTAACATAGTGTGTTAAGTTAAATTTTTAATATACTTAATAATTGAGCCTAATGAATGGATATTATTTCTTAAATTGAGCCAATCGAGCCGAGTCGAGCCAGCTCAACTGAGCCCGAACCGAACTTGACTGAGCTTTGACCGAGCCGAGTCAAAATTCAACTGAAACTGAATTGAGTGGGCCGAGCTTTTCTCGAAACGAGCCGAGTCGAGCCAAGCCGAACTAAGCTAAATCCAATCGAGCTGATCCTCGAGCCGACCCGGCTCTTTGCCCAGGCCTCTCTGAGGCGAAGAGACCACGGAAAAGTAAAGTTAGAGATGGCTAGAGAACTACGTCATTTCGTTTATCCCTTTTTCTTTTATACAAATAGAACTCCTCTTAAAGATTGGGATTCGAAGAGGATGTTCATCAAAATAAATTAACCGAGACAGCAAAACATTAGGAAGGGCAAATCAGTCTCTAGGTATAATTTTTTCCTACTAATAAAAAAGAAATTAAAATAATTTTATAAACAGAAGTAATTAAGTATAATATTGAAAAGTAGAAGGAAGATTAATATTACGAGGGAAGACACGGAAAAAAGTCTCTAAAATTTTCCTAAACAAAAATAAAAGAAAAAAGGTTGTTTGTTGTTAACTTGTTAACCTTAGAGCCTGATAGCCTTATATGACCAAGCTTTTAAAAAGTAGTGCTTATTTTTTTCCTTTTAAAAAATGTTTATTTTAAAAAAATTGAGTTGTTTTGTCAAACTTTAGAGAAAGTGCTTTTGCTTAGGGCGAATTTAGGGGTGGAAAATATGTTCACTTGAACACCCTTGATAAAAATTACACTGTATATATATGATAGATTTTCTTTGCTTATGTACATGTATTAACTTTTGAATACCTTGAACAAATGCAAAAAGTTAGTTCAAGCGGTCTAGGGTGTTAAAATTGTTTCTAGAATCCTAGGTTTGATTCCTAGGGCAACATTTTTTTTATGCTTAACTTTGTTGTATTTTTCGAACCCCTAGAGTGAAACTCCTGGATCCACCGTTGTTTGCGTAGTAGGTTTTCCATTGCTAAAAAATAGTTTTTATCCGGAAGTATTTTGGTACCTTGGTCAAGCACAAATTACTTAAAGTATTTTTAAAATTGATTAGTCAAACACAAACGACTACTTTCAAAAATTACTTTTCCGAAAAACACTTTTAAAATTAACAAAATTTAGAAATTCGGTCAAACAAACTAACAAAGAAGGATCGGTGATTCCGTTCGGCCGAGCCAGCTATCGAAAGTCTTGCAAGCAACCTACACTAAGCTAAGCGAGCTAGAAGCTAAAGTGAATCTTTTTTGGCATCTTTTTCTTTGCTTTGACCGCGACTTTGTTTGGTCTTCCTCTTTCCACCGAACGTGAAAGTCGTTTTCCATCAGACGGCTTTTCCTGTAACTCTACTCTCGACTTGGATTATATATCCAAAAAGGTCCGCTAAAGCTGTAAAAAATATACGATCACCTATATTTGTTGTACGCACAATGTAAGTTAAGTCAAATAAATTTGTTGTAACAACTTTTACTTCAACATAATCTTAGGGTTTGGTATTGAAATGTTTAAACTTTAAACTTGTGTGTTTGTAGATAGGAATAGCACCATAAGCATTATGCACCTGTACTATGCGTATAGCCAAACCTATACAAAAAAAATATTCAGGTTCCAAATATTACACTAGTAGTTACTTTTGTGGCCTAATCTTTGAGTTCCTTTCAGTTTGCACCCCTAAAGTGTATGTGCTTTTGAAATTTGCACTTTATTTTTTTTTTTAAATGTACACCACGATCTCTTCATTTCTTATAAAATCAGAAAAACGTACATTTTGTTAATTATTTAAGAGGATAAAGTAGAAAAACACAATTAGAATTTCCTAAAAAGTGATATTTTTTGGGATTCTTTTAATTATTTTCCTTCGTTACGGATAGTAGTCCAAATATACAAATTTTATACACTGATATGTATATTATAATATAATATATTTATATTATATGTATATTTAAGGGTAAATATATAGAACCTATTAATAACTCTGCATCTAAAGGCTAGAAAAAATTATTTCCAAATAAAAATTATAAAAATGTAAATAATATTTTACGCCTCTTACTAAAATTTGGCCTTATAATAACTTGATTGGATGGTTGTTACCTATTGATCAATTGTTTCATATAGTAGTATTACTGTAAATACAATATGTGTTTTAATTGTTAACTTATCTGTTGTAATGTAAGGATGAAAAGTGTTACTTTACGTAACGATAGATTTGGTGTGATCACATCATTATTTTATTTTTTAATCATCTTGCCCTTCCTTAATATTTGATAATCCTAATTTCTATCCTTCTTCTTAATATTTTATGATTATTTTACCATGAACCATATTTTTTTTGTAATATTATACTCCCTCCGTTCTAATTTAAGTATCTTAGTTTGATTAAGCATGTAGTTTAAGAAATAAAGAGAGATTTTTTAATCTTGTGACCGTAAATAAAAGATGTGTTAGTATATTAAAATATTTTTTGAATCTCGTGGTTATAAACTTGTCAGGATAGGTGTTTGAATGGTAAACCACCCATTTTGTCACCCCTCCTTATAAAGTTTTTAATTAACTTGTTCATTACGGAGTCCATAGTGAAAACGGTGCGTGTCCAATGTCCGGAACTCAGATATAAGACATACCATTGATATATACTCCTCAATTATTAGACCTGATTGTATGACTATGACCAATCAATCTAATATGAATGGTGCAAGTAACACATGACGAAGATAAATAAGAGAATGTCACTTGTATCCGTAGCGGAATCATAAATTCATATAATGAAATTTAAAAATACTGGAATATCACATTTAGAATTTAATTCTAGGACCTAAAATAAGTTATGAACCTCCTTTTGCCATTACAATACATAAATGGATGTGAGTTTACTAAAGGAATATGTTCCTTGATTTTATTCATCAATAATGTACAATATATATAGTAGTACAAGAATATCTAAACTAAGTAACTAATCAACCTAATTACAATAGGAAATATAATTTTACCTAAAATAGGAGACCTAATTACAATAGGAATACAATTCTACATAAAATAGGAGATATACAATTTATGTAAGAATATTCGGGATATATTCTATTACATCCCCGCAGTCGAAGCGGGAGGTTCACGAACAGAGACTTGTTTGGGATTATGTTGAGGAGATAGGTAGCCATGGATAGTGTGTAATGCCATAATTGAGGGGGAATTAAGGCATGGGCAAGTAGGGCACAAATTAGGTTGTTTATGATTTGAATTTTCCATTCGGCTTTACCATTTTGGGAGGAGGTGTGAGGGCAGGAAAAACGAAAGGTAAGACCGTTTTTGGAGCAAAACTGTTTGAATTGATTATTATTGAATTCTCTGTCATTGTAACATTGAAAATATTTAATGCTCTTTTCAAATTGTGTTTTTACGAAAGCACTAAATGAGGAAAAAATAGGGTAGACCTAGGATTTATTACCAATAGGAAAAGTCTAGAGAAAGTTGGAATAATCGTCCAAAAACAACACATAATATTGATGTCCAGCCGTACTTATAATAGGGGAAGTCCACATATCACTATGTATGATATCGAAAGGCATTAAAGCACAATTTATGGATGCGTAAAATGGTAATTTAACATGTTTCCCAAAAACACAGGATTCACATATTGGAGTCTTAGAAATACAGTTGCATTGAATAAAATTATTATTCCTAAGGGAGTGTAAAACATAATCTCCAGGATGTCCTAATCTAGAATGTCATAAGGAAGACAATAGAGCAACAAAGGTTGATGGAATGGAGGTTGGTTTGTTGGCGGCGTTTGAAATAGGGTAGAGATCTTTTGGCGCTGTCACATCTCATTATTCGTCTCCCTGTCGTAAAATACTTCACAGAAAAACCAAAAGGATCAAAGTAAAGGGAAACAATATTATTAGTTGTGTAACGTCGCACATAGATTAGATTCTTAATGAGTTTAGGGGCATGAAGAACAGTTTTTAAAATTAGTGGTGGATGTGGTGGGGATAAGGATGGATGACCAAAACCATGAATAGGAATGCCTTGTCCACTGCCAACAATAATATTTCGATTTAAATTACTCAAATTAGAATAAGATGAGAGAGTAACTTAGGATGTCCGCATGTGAGATGTAGCGCATGTGTCCATATACCAATTTTCATCTGGAGCATTGAGTGACATTGTATTCATAGCTGCTTCAATGTCAGTCGGTGCATAAGTTGAGGGTAGGAGGCCTGTGTTGTATAGGTATGTTATGGACGTGCGCTGAGTATGCTAGGTTGGGCTTATCGGTTTGGAGGTGGAGTCCACGAGGATGTCAGTTATGGGCAAGGAGGAAAGCCCATGACGGTGGGGTCCATGCGGCCCACGACGGGTAGGCAGCTCACGACGGAGATTGCTGCCACTACGGTGGTCGCTGCTGACTGTTTCCTGCCGGCGGGGGCTGCCCCTTCCCTTGCAGGACTGCTGGCCTCGACGGTGGTGGTGAGGGTCAATAAGGGTTGTTGCGGGTCCTCGGGTCGGCGGTGCTGGCTGCCGGAATTGGAGGCCCTGCCGTCGACGGAGGGTCCGACGGTGGTGGTGAGGGCGGCATCAGCAATGCTGGCCTGAGTGGTGCTTCACTTGATTTTCCGGGTTTCTTCAAGAATTAGCTTTGAACGGTCCTCATAAAACGGAGGTAACAACGTGTATTGCTAAAGGATGGTAGTAACGCCGTCATAGGATTCGGTCAAGCCTGTAATAAGTTGCATGACCAATCGCTGATTGGTGACTGGTGCGCCAACGTTGGAGAGTTGGTCAACAAGCATTATAATATGCAGACACGTTTGGGAAATCGTCCTGATGAACGTCCTTGAACTGATTTTCAAGGTATAACGCACGTTGAATTTTGTTATCATGGAAAATACTTTCCAAGCGTTCCCACCTTTGGCGGGCAGTGGCATCGGTCTCAATGATTGTGTGCAACAGATCATTAGAGATCGTGTCATATATCCACTAGAGGACCGCGACATCCAAACGAGACCAAAGTGCATCATCAGAAGTCGAAGTTGAAGGGGTTTCGATGGACTTTAATTTTGGCGGGTTGATGTGGTCGATAATTTCATAGACACAATAGTGGATTTTGAAGAGTTCCGCCCACGAGGAGTATTGACCCTTTTCCATCTCAAGAGTCACATGAATGAAATTTTTAATGTTGTTGACTACAAGTGCAGGATGAAATTTGGTTTTGTCAGCCATGGATGATGAAATTTAGGAGACATGAGAGCGATTGGCCAAAAAAATTAGGGTTCCGTCGTGGGAGGGGGAGGGGGTGGGGGGGTGGCGGCAGCCTAGAGGGGTGTCGGCGGCGTGGTGGGTAGTATTGGGTAGGGTTAGGCTACTGATACCATAAAAGAATATGTTTCTTGATTTTATTCATCAATAATGTACAATATATATAGTAGTACAAGAATATCTAAACTAGGTAACTAATCAATCTAATTATAATAGGAAATATAATTTTACCTAAAATAGGAGACTTAATTACAATAGAAATACGATTCTACCTAAAATGGGAGATATACAATTAATGTAAGAATATTCGAAAAATATTTTATTATTTACGTTCTCATCATCTTTGATAAAATCAAGTCCACCGTAAATATATTCATAAACAACTCTATCGTAGTTTTTAGTAAAAATCCCAATTTATTATTTTATTTTTGTATATTAAGTGAATTCAACGCTCTATATTTTGTTTTAAAAAAGTCAATTTTGTCTTATTTGCATATTACTTAAGCCTAGCTACGCCCTGATTGGAATAGTTTGTCCACATCCTATGCAAACCAAAATGCACCAGTATTTAGGTGTAATACTGTGATGACCAAATGTGCTAAATATAGGTTATTCAATGCAAATTAGCCGTGAACTGAACATAGTGGGGTAAAAGGATCCACATAGGCCGTACAAACTAGTTGATTTATATCAACATTTAGTTGTTATTGTTGCACTTTATATTAAGTTTGGCTAGGTTTAAATGTGAGATTTAGAGAATCTCCAACTTTTAAAAATCCTTAATTTGCCTGAAAAGAAAAATTATTTACCAGTTTAGGAATGAAATGTTTTGAATTGAATAAAATGAATATAAATGATCACATAGCTAGAACACTATCCGGACGTTTTGGTTCCAAAAATTGAAGTAATATTTAGAGATTATTATAACTAATTATTTGTTTATCAAATTAGTTGATTATATCAACTTTAAATTTGAAATATAGAATTTAAAATTAGACATGGTTAGAATGTACTAGTAGCAATTTTTTCTTTGCCTGAATACTTGTGTAGCCCTTTAAATTTGACTAATTTTTTAATTTACATACATAAATTAACCTTTGTTTCTATTAAATCCCTAAACTCTAAGTTCAAGGGTAGCCAAGTTGGTGTAGCTGTAGAGCGCGGGACCGCAAGGTCACGAGTTCGATCACCTGCATAAACCTTCTTGGTTGAGCCTGTCACACATGGCTTGTCAAGTGTGGTTAATCGGCTGACGTGCTTTGCAGGCTATTGTGTCAGTCCGGGGTTTACTCTGTGCACACTCGAGAGAGTAGCGGCTGCGGGTTCCTTCATCAACAAAGAAAAATAATGTGTATGTGAAACACAAATTTCACAATTTGTGGAAAGACTTAAGGGCATGATATCACACGCTTTTTATATGACAGAAAGAGATAATAAACGTGACAAGTGGAAAATCTATTAAAAAAACTCTCTTTAACAAACTTTATCAGACCCCCCCCCCCCATCACTACTCTTCCCACACCCACTGCAATTTCCCCCAGGTATTTTTCTTCTACACAGTATTTATCATTGCCATGGCTGGCAAACCGAATCTCCACCATTAAACCGGCTTTACGAGCACCTCAACCCCCCACCCCACCCCACCCCACCCCACCAAAAAAAAAACCACTCAAGCTTCTACTCTATCCTCCAAAAAACTATTCACATACACCATATATTTACCACAGCCTCTCTACTACACCAGTGCACTGTTGACAGCAAAAGCCACCACAAAACCCAACACTATCTTATTCTCTCTAGTTCACCACTGTTCACAATCTTCTCCATTTCATGTTCACCAAAAATCATTGTTGGATATGTAAACCACGTATGACAACAGTAAATAACTATTACAGTGATCGAAAGGATAAACAACTTAGATTACAATAACAAGTTGTCAATGTCTTGATCTTGAATTGAAACTTCAAATATGGATCTTGTATTCAGAAATACAAGAACATGAACTGCTACACTTGTGGCTTGTAGATCCGTTGAAAATATGAACGGTTAGAGTCATTCGTCTGTTAAGTTAACACCTGAAACACTTAGCAACCAATTAGATAAACCACAACACCACCGGCTGAGTCGAGAGATGGCTCTTTGTATTTAAGACAAGATTGCCCCCGTATATAGGCTTTACGGAAGTGTGGACAATAGTCTCCCAAGATGAAACAACAAACTATTAAGTGTTCAAAGCCTACACAAATGATCTCAGCGAAGAACACGAATAATGAAGATTACTAAGAGAAGGATTGATATCAGGAAAATCTGATCTCTTTGTGGTATTGTTAACTTGTTTTTTTGTTCATTGTCCTCTATAGAATTGAGCCAAATGCCTCAATTTATAGGTGTGCAAGATGGCCTTTCAAATGTCCCATAATGATAATCAATTGTCATGTAATGAATGACATTTAACCCTCAAGTAATGCAACAACATAATGGTCCAAGTAATGACCATTATTGGGTGGATTCAATGCCTTTGAAACTACCTCAACAGCCAAACCTTTGAGATTCCGTCGAGCAAACACTGCTTGGGAAGGGTCGCGGCGCTACAGCATTTAGCGTCACGGCGCCGCGGCTCAGCTAAGGGGGCGCTCCGGCGCTCCGGCACCGTGACCCTTCTCGGCTCCGTTGATCGACCCGTATCATCTTACACATCGCACAATCATTCCTTCATTTACCAACGTGGAACACTTATCATTTAGCCAATAACCGTCCATCATTCTATGTCTCAAACACTTCACTTATGTACCAATATCTCTTTCATTAACGAAATTTACGATACTTGGCACTAAGATTGCACGTGTGTGGAAATGACATTTTCGACGTGCGGGGCCCCAATTGTTCAAGTCATAAATAATGGGATAAACTTAATTCCATATTAGTAAATTTCCAACAATCCTCTCTTGAAAGAGATTTTGGCGCACACACAAGGT
The DNA here is from genome assembly GCA_034509755.1 of Anisodus tanguticus. Lineage (NCBI taxonomy): Eukaryota > Viridiplantae > Streptophyta > Magnoliopsida > Solanales > Solanaceae > Anisodus > Anisodus tanguticus. The sequence continues at coordinate 11,389,043 of CM067552.1, read as the reverse complement.
GCATACTTTCAACAAAAATATATTGCATCAGAAGAGGTAGCTTACGCTTTGAACCTTCCCTAGTTGAATACCATCGGACTTACTTACTGCGCGGTGAACGTGATGTCTTGAACCGTCAGTGTTTAATGTAAGCCAAGACAACGGTACCAACACAATACTTCTTTTTTATTCGTTTCTTCTTATTGTTCTGTCCGTTGTGGCCGTGGACACACTTGGATCCTTAAGTATGTTCTTTTGAGGCGGCCTGTCCTCACACTTAAATAAGTGATCTCCTACAAGGTATCCTATTATACCCTACTTCACAAGTGTTAGGAATCATTAAAAGTTTCCCCAACCTTAACCTCAACCGTTTGAGGATTGTTAAAGGTTTGGAAGCTTAACATTTACCCACCATGCAGGTAGCACTTTAATGTCTATCGCGGGAACGACTTTGGATTCATGTTTCATTACAGAAATCATCATCCGAAGTTCTTTTGCTTCCACATAAGCGCTCAACTGAACCTTTTGCAAGTTAGTTTTCCCATTGACCCATATTCTTGGGATCTCTAGTCAGTATGATTGGGTTACTACCGCAAAGGTTCGTATTGTTTGGGTTTTAAGCTCATTCTCCTAGACAAGCAGAACTCTTGATCTTCAGGTAGTCCCTTAGTTAAAGGGTCCGATATATCCTTTGATTAGTAATCAAGGAAGTGACACCCGTGATGATTAACTGCCATACGGTCTTATGTCTCCGACAGATATGTCCACACGCCATCATCCATGCCCTTCCTGAAGCCGACCGACTAGCCACAGTGTATAACTGCTGAAGGCATGAGTTTCTCCCAATAAGGGACGTCCTCTAAGAAGTCATGAAGTTACTCAACTTCTTCTCATGCTTTGTTTAAAGCGATAAACTCCGATTCCATCATGAATCGACCGATGCAAGTTTGCTTAGAGGATTTTCCAAGACCCACCATACACATTTACTTGTGGCTTTGGTGTTCTTCATATCTGATATCTCATTTGTATCACTGTGTTCTCCCAGAACCGCTGGACATCCAGAATATCATAATTCGTAGATAAGCGAATATTTCAGATATTTGCCATACCCGACTTAACGCCTTCTATTGATCATTTTTAGAATCACGAGTGAACCTTAGTTCAACTGATCTATTTTGTAGGTCGATACCAGGTCGGTTATAGTGTGTACAATACATTGAACTACATGTGACCTGTACATATCGCTCCTGGTATATGGGTACACCATTATTCCAATCAATTATATGATTCATATCCATTGGTGACTTCAACGAGACTGTCAAATACCTCACAACCAAGTTTGGAATTAGACCAGTCCGTTAGATGTCTTAGAAATCCCAATTCCTAAGATTTCATCTCTGATACCCATATCTTTCATAACGAGACTTTTGTTTCAATATGACTTCCACTTTTAGACTGTTGGTTTTCCAACCTGTTGGCTTTCTAACTTCAGAGTCAATGTTTCTGTTGTCAGATTTATTATTTCTGTTTTATCTTAAACTTCCAGGACCAAAATGAAAGTTCAGGAAGAAGCCCAACAATCCAAGAAACCAACTATGATCCTTCCATTCCAACTCTCCAGTTAGGAAGGTTATTTCAACATCCATGTCACGCAAGTCTGCAATGGCCCTGGATGTTAAGCTATTCAGAGGAGAGCACATGTACAAGTAGCCGAGGCCTTATACTCGTCACTAGATCCATCTACTTTGTACTCACTTCTGAGTATCCACTTTTACAACCCAAAGGTTCTTTTCCCGGAGAAAGATCAACCATTACCCAAGTATGGTTCTATATGATGGAATCTATTTCTCTTTCTGTAGCTTCTTTCCAAAGCAGTTCTTCTGGAGATGACAATACTCTGTTAATTGTCCATGGTTCATTCTCAACCATACAAGATAGAAGGCCTAGAACAAGTCTTTGTCCCCTCTTTGCTCCATCTCGGTTCAACATCTAGAATCCCTGAGTTCTGTAGATCTGGAATATTAAGTTCCGGATAGTTAGCAACTTCCGAGTCCTGTAGATACGGAATGTTTAGTTTCGAACAGTCAGGCCCTCGCGGGTTCTTGTTAACCTCGAGCAATTACTTCTTTTTCCTTCTCAAGGAAAGTTATCTTCAAAGCATTCAGCATTCTTTGACACCAAGAGGCGATAAGCACTACTGTTATTTGCAGATCAGTGGATATGCAATTTACAGTCTTAGGTCCAACTTGACCTGTTTCGGTATTCCAACCTCTACCAAGCCACCCCACAACACAACATTTGTAGTTGGGATCCTTTCTATGTTTCACACGGAGGGTTATCCTTATCCTTATGCGTAGTTTTGTTGAGAATCACATTAGCGGTAAGGATCGCCTTGCCCCACATATTTTGGACGTACAGCTTTTCGCTTGGCTAACACCGTTAGACTGAGGTGAGTAATGAGCAGTCATTTGATGAACGATGCTTCACATTCTCCCCCTCTATCACTACGAATTCCTCAATCCGTAGGCTTAGTTAATTTTCAACTTCTGCTTTGTAGCGCTTATCCGCTTCAACATCTTCATCTTTGGTTTTCAACAAATAAAGAATGCAATACGTTATGCCATCATCAATGAAGGTCACAAAGTACTTGTCTCCCCCTCTATTTTGTATAAACTTTAAATCACCCATGCAGGTGTGACTAAGTTTTAGAGGAGCGGTGCTTCTTTCGCTATTCCTTTGATGGAATAGAAAGGTGATTTTGCCTCTTTGCCCACCTCACATTCATTTTGAGGGTTTATGTCGATAAAGGGCAACAATCTCAACTTCTTTAGCTTTTGAATGACTTTATATTTAACGTGTCTTAATCTATGATGACATAGATGCACAGATTATAAATATATCATTCATTTAGCTACAGACATAATGTATCATTCTTAGTTATTACATACCTGTTGGACTAGTCTCTTGACCAACAACATCCCTGTAACCAAGTTTGGGACATGTATCACTTCCTTTTAGAGTGATCCCATTCCCTGAAGTCCTTTTGAGGACAACCTCTCCAACCCCTTCTACTTTAGAGGTGGTGTTGCTTCACATGAACAACCTCTTGCCCGTGGTTAGGGCGTAATCGGATCATATATGATCTGGATGCTCTGGTCAACTCCAGTTGCTTTGGCAGACTGAGTGTCCAATTTCTTTTCTGCCTTTCTTTTGGCCTTCAGATCATTTAAGACCTGGAAACTCTAGCCCACCTCACTAGGTGTCCATTACTTTTCTGTCTTTCTTATGGCATTCAGATCATTTAAGACCTGGAAATTCTGGCCCACTCCAGTCGCCCGTAGGCTTTGTGCGACTGAGTGTCCAACTTCTTTTCTATCAACTGAATTCTGGCCCACTCCAGTCGTCCGTAGGCTTTGTACGACTGAGTGTCCAATATCATCCTATCAAATGAAGGTTCTTCTGCCAAATAGTGTGACAGGTTCAACGTCTTAAGAAAAGTCATTATCTCTTAGTCTTCTTTCCTTGTGATTGGTGCCTAGGGAAATCCCTGGCGCTTACTTAAAAGTGGTAACAGTTTTCGCACAGTCAGTGGATCTCTCTCATTCGTATGTGCAAACATACTTTACACACTTTTAATAAATACACCCAAAATAATGGATCTTTTAAGTTTTGTTTACAATAGTCCAATCTTTATACGGGAAGGAAGAAGATTCAATATTTGATTTTAGAGTGTAAGGAATATAAGTTTTAAATGAAAACACTTTCATATTCCCAGCCTTGCTTTACACACTTTTATTCAGATATTAACTAAACACATTATAGATAATTAAGGATAATTAACTTAGATCTTTTGGATTCTGGCCCGCTTTAGTTAGACTAAGTGTCCATCTGACTTACCATAATTCAGACCCTTTGTCTGGAACAGATATATGCCTTTTGCTACATGATAGAACACCATCTTCAGCCTTCTCCTTTTGTCTCAGTTGACATCCTCAGCCTCTCGTATGCGCTTGTTTCCACCACCCTCGGGAGCGGTGACACCAACTTGTCCTTGATCTTTAGCCGTACTAGCATGCCTATCAATAGTATCTTGAAGCTTAGCATCAGATCCAGAGATCCCACCATTGATGGAAATAGTTTTGTAACTGTCGTCAAAGAGATAACCAAAACTAGGACCAGATTTGAAAGCACGGTTGTTGACAAAGACAGTGTTTGAACTGTTAACTGAAGTGTCAACCGGACTGTTTTCAAGAAAAAAACCACAGCCAGATTTGAGACCATATCGGCTGGCACACATCTTTCGAGCACTAATACAATCTTGTCTTAAAATTGTTAGTTATGTAAAGCACGTATGAAAATAGTAAATAACTATTACAGTAATCGAAAGGATAAACAACTTAGATTACAACAAGAAGTTGTTAATGTCTTGATCTTGAATTGGAACTTCAAATATCGATCTTGTATTAAAAAATACAAGAACATGAACTGCTACACTTGTGGCTTGTAGATCCGCTGAGAATACGAACGGTTAGAGTCCTTCGTTTGTTAAGTTAACACCTGAAACACTTAGCAACCAATTAGATAAACCACAACACCACCGGCTGAGTCGAGAGATGACTCTCTGTCTTTAAGACAAGATTGCCCCCGTATATAGGATTTACGGAAGTGTGGACATTAGTATCCCAAGATGAAACAACAAACTATCAAGTGTGTAAAGCCTACACAAATGATCTCACCGAAGAACAAGAATAATGAAGATTGCTAAGAGAAGGATTGATATCAGGAAAATCTGATCTCTTTGTGGTGTTGTTAACTTATTTTTCTGTTCATTGTCCTCTATAGAATTGAGCCAAAGGCCTCAATTTTTAGGTATGCAAGATGGTCTTTCAAATGCCCCATAATGGCAATTAATTGCCATGTAATGGATGACATTTAACCCCCAAGTAATACAACAACATAATGGTCCAAGTAATGACCATTATTGGGTGGATTCAATGCCTTTGAAACCACCTCAAGAGCCAAACCTTTTAGGATTCCGTCGAGCAAACACTGCCTGGGAAGCGCTGCGGCGCTAAAACATTTAACATCGCGGCGCCGCGGCTCCAGAATGCCAAATATGGAATTAGCGTCGCGGCTCAGCTAGGGGGCGCCGCGGCCCAGTCCGGTCGGCACCGCGGTTCGACCGGTATCATTTTACACCTCGCACAATCTTTCCTTTGTTTACCGACGTAGAACACTTGTCATTTAGCCAATAATCATCCATCATTCTATGTCTCAAACACTTCACTTATGTACCAACATCTCTTAAATTAACGAAATTTATGATACTTGGCACTAAGATTACACGTGTGTGGAAATGACATTTCCAATGTGCGGGCCCCAATTGTTCGAGTCATAAATAATGAGATAAACTTAATTCCACATTAGTAAATTTCCAATAATCATGCCATCACCGTACTCTCGTTTACTATAGTCCTCGCCGATTACGAAACCCTAGAGGCGGACCCATGTATTAATTTTTGGTGCTCGAGCACCCATTAACGGTGGCAGATACTATATGTATTAGCATATATTTTTCATATATTTTGTAATATTTAGTGTTAAAAAATTATGATAGATATAAGATCTTTATTTTATTAGGATTCCACATTGTACACACTATATATATTTGTATTAATGAGAAAGACTCTCCAAGTGAGATTAATACAATTCTATATGGTATCAGGAGCTAAAATTTCCTCCCTACTCTAAATCTTGAAATCGGCAGCCCTCCCTACTTTTTTCGGCACTAAAACCGGTTGTATACCATCGGTATACGCTGATATACCTCTGATATACAGCCTCATCAACCTCCCTATTTCTCCAACAAGTTGTATACCACTGATATACGATGTTATACCTCTAATATACAACCTCATCAACCTCCATATTTCTCCTACAAATTGTATACCACCGGTATACGCTGTTATACCTCTAATATACAACCTCCCCGAAACCCTAAATATTTTTTCCCGGCAGCCTTCATGGTGGAGAGCAACCACGCTGTTTTTTCTGGCTGCGGCAGGAGCACAAAGGGGGACTGGGCTTTCAGAAAATACCCAGCACATCCACGGCCCAGCAGTATGGGAGCCCTATCGATGGGCCACTGTCACCAAGCCCAAGCTCCTGCAGCCCTGCAGTGGCCCAGCAGCCTAGGAGCACTACCAATGGGCCACTGTCATCAGGCCTAATTGCCTGCACCCCAGCAATGGCCCAGCAGCCTGGGATCAGCACCAACGGGCCACAGCCATCAGGCCTAATCTCCTGGAGCCCAACAGTCCGCTCTAGGCCTTTCCCAATCTAATTTGGGCCAGGCTTTCGGCACATTGACTCCTCGGAAGCCTGATAATGCGTGGTATATGGATACAGGTGTCACGCCTCACCTCACCAATAATTCTGGTAATCTCTCTCAAATGCAAAATTTAAATACTCCACAATCAATTATAGTTGAGAACGGTCATCGCATTCCAATTCAAGGTTTTGACCACACTCTAACCCCACCACCGCATCCCCACGTCTCCCTAAATAAACGTCCTTTATGCCCTAAATATTATCAAGAACCTAATATCCGTTAGAAAATTTACCACATATAATTCTGTATCAATTAATTTTGATCTATTTGAGTTTTCTATAACGGATCTACGTACCGGGAAACTCCTTACAAGATGCAATAGTGAGGGGGACCTCTATCATTTCCTATCGACGTCCGCTACCAGTGTCACTCCTCCGCATATCTAACTATCCAAGTCTCTCCTCCCACCTCTTTAGCAACAATCTCTCCGTCAACCTGACACAATAGACTTGGACACCCAAGAGCTCCTATTTTTAATTTTCTTCGGAACAATAATTTAATTCGTTGTTCTAGTGGGAAGCTTGTCCAACAATGTTTTTCTTGCCCTTTAGGCAAACACGTTCGCCTCCCTTTTCAGTCTTCTTTAAACGTTACGTTTTCTCCATTTGACATTATTCATGCAGATTTATGGACATCTCCTGTTATTAGTTCACTAGGTCATAAATTTTATCTTGTGTTATTAGATGACTTTTCTCACTTTATCTGGATTTACCCTCTAAAATTCAAGTCTGAAGTTTTTACCAAGTTTCTTGAGTTTCGTAACTTTATCAAAACACAATTTAAAAAATCCATCAAATCATTCCAATGTGACAATGGTCGTGAGTTTAATAATTTCACATTTTATAACTTTTGCACCAATAATGGCATGGTCTTCCATTTCTCCTATCCCAACACCTCACCCCAAAATGGAAAAGCCGAACGAATCCTCCATACTATTAACAACATGGTTCATACCATTATTTTCTATTCCTCTCACCCCCCGTCATTTTGGGTTTATGCAGTTAAAATGATAGAATACATCCTTAATATTTTACCTACCAGTACTCTTCACAACAAAACCCCCACCGAAATTCTTTACCGTCGGATCCCTTCCTATGGACACCTTAGAATTTTCGATTGCCTGTGCTACCCAAATCTTGCCTCCACTGCTCCACATAAATTAGCACCTCGTACCACCCCGTGTGTCTTCTTAAGATTCCCACCAAATCATAGGAGGTATTTGTGTTATGACCTGTCTTCCCGTAAGATCATCGTGTCCCGTCATGTCACGATTAATGAAGCAATCTTCTCATTCGCCAAAAATTCTGGACTATCGATTACACGTTCCTCAAAGAGTTTAAACCCTCCCCCGCTGTCCACCACTTGCTCCGTCATCCAGTGACTGTACCGTCGCCTCCACCTCCGGCAGCTACCACAACCCCACAGTCACCGTCATTGCCACCCCTCGCTGCCACCACCGGCAGCCTCCCTACCCAGTCTCCGTCAGATCTCCCATTCTCGGTGTCAACCCAGTCCGCTGCTACACCTAATATACCAAGGTCATCAATCCCGACCCCACATCCAGTACCGGCAATCACATCCACTCTTCGCACCTCCGATCTCCCACCAAACACAGTCGATACACACAGTCAACACCACTACCTCATCCCGTAACAGTGACCACACCTACCCAGATCACCCCTTGCCCGATGCCGTACCCCACTATCCCAATCGCCACCATCCAAACTACCTCGCCTACCCCTAGGGATGGCAACGGATCAGATCTGGACCGGATCCTACTAGATCCAGATCCATTTTTCATACCTGAATCCAGATCCATCGGGTCCATAAAAATCAGATCCAAATCCGGATCCATCGGATCCACGGATCGGATCTGGATCCACATGTAAAAAAATTTGCCTTGCTAAGAATTTTTTTAAAACTGACAAACGATTTTTACTTAGCTAACAGTTTACTGTGTTTCAATTTTTCGTTGTCTCGTTTTGATTGTGAGCTATTAATTGAAAATGTTGGACAATGACAATAGTTGTGGAAAATGCTGACTAGTATTTCCATAATGCAGAACTTGCATGTGTTTGGAATCTTCACAAATGAAGTGAATATAATTTTAACTACTTGTCTATGGAGATGTTAGTCATTCACTAATATAACATTGATTTTATTATCGAAGTTACCTCTTTATTTTTGGGTTTTTGAGTTAATGCGGGGATAAACTAAACTTGTTTTGAGAATTAAACTTGCAAAGATGTGCTTAGCAATTTTAAGAAAATACTTATAAAATTACATTCTAGGTTATAAATATATTTAATAAAAAACGGATCCACGGGTCGGATCTGGATCGGATACGGATCTCAAATACAAGATCCAGATCCAAATCCAGATTCGTCAGAAATGGATCCGGGTCCTATCCGGATCCGTCGGGTCCAAATTTTAAAGATCCATATCCTATAAAATGGATCTGGATCCACCGGATCCGGATCGGGTCCAGGATCCATTGCCATCTCTACCTACCCCTGACCCGATCCCAAACATAAATACCGAACCTGCCCATAGCCCCACGCACCATATGGAAACTCGTGCCTAATACGGGATTTTCAAACCAAAGTCCAATTTAACCTTTTCACATAAACCATATCCCCAATTCCCAATAAAACCCAAATTAGCAAAACTTGACCCAAATTGGAATGCAGTTATGCGTGAGGAATTTAATATTTTAACAAAATAACACAATTGGGATCTGGTTCCTAGACCGGAGGGGGTGAATGTGATTCGTTGCATGTGGATTTTTCGCCACAAATACATAGACAGTGGTGACCTAGAGATATATAAGGCGAGACTCGTGGCTAATGGTACTAATCAACAGGAGGGTATTGATTGTGGTGATACGTTCAGTCTGGTTGTTAAACCGGACACTATTGGCACAGTTTTGAGTATTGTCATGGGTAAGCATTGGCCGATTCATTAGCCTGATGTGAAGAATATATTTTTATATGAAGACTTAAAAGAAACTGTTTACATGCACCAACCACCAGGTGTTTTCCATTCTGCAGCCCCTCACTATGTATGTTGTCTCCGTAAGTCGCTGTATGGTTTAAAACAGCCCCTAAAGCGTGGTATGAACGCTTTGCTAATTATATTATGCAGATTGGATTTGTTTGCAACAAGTGCGATACTTCTCTTCTTATTTTTTATCGAGGTAGTAACATTGCTTATTTGTTGTTATATGTGGATGACAATCATTGTGTTCAGGTCAACTTGCTTGTACCTCAACTGATTTGACGAGTTACATGTTATATATCTCCTACCAGTAACGGTACCAGGTAACTCTATCCACCAAAGCTTAGACAAATGAGAAGAAATTACCTAGTGTTTTTGTTAATGGATTGTCAATCTCTAGACCTACCTCTCAGAAAAGATGGCTCTTTGCATATCTTCTTCTTCCCAAATACTTCGAGTCCTACGTAACATTTGATGTATCATAAGTTGCTACGGTATGTAAATATCTGGTGGAATAGTCGAGGTTAAAACTGTCTAATGGGATGAGATATCCCGCCCCGTCCCGTTAGCTTAGTGGATGGGACGGGCCTAGAGGTACGTCCCCCCTGTCCTGTCCCACTAATGTCTCGGTCCCTTATATCCCATTAAGAAATTGCCCCGTCCCGTTCTGTTTCCACTTATAACAATAGCAACATACCTAGTGAAATCCCACAACGTAGGGTCTGGGGGGTAGAGCGTACGCAAACCTTACCTATACCTTGGTAGGTAGAGCGATTATTTCTGAGAGACCCTCGGCTCAAGACAGAGCATAAGCACAAGCAAAGGAACAACAAAATCAAAGTTAGAGCAAAGTAAGAGAACAGTCAGACTCGATCAGAAAAAATTTAAAGTGATATGAAAATGTTGGTATAAAAAGTGAATAAGTCATAATAGCGCATTTCGAAAAAGTAAGCAGTACCTCACGCATGTAACTAAGCTAAACAAAGTACACTAAAGGACACATAGCAACAGAAATCAAACTACAATGGACTATAAAACACTACTGTGCCTATTAGTCTGATAGGCTAAGCGGGCCTACAATAATAACACTACAACTACCAATTTGCAAGCGTAAGTAGGACTATACTCGACTACCTACTACCCTTCTACCCTAATCAGTGTCCTCCACAACCCTCTATCTAAGGTCATATCCTCAGTAAGTTGCACCTGCGCCATATCCCGCCTAATCACCTCTCCCCAATACTTTTTCGGCCTACCTCTACCCTTCTTGAACCCGTCCATAGACAATCTCTCACACCTCCGCACTGGGGCATTTGTGTCTCTCCTCTACACATGCCCAAACCATCTCAATATCGCTTTCCGCATCTTATCCTCCACCGTGGCCACTCCCACTCTGTCCCGGATATCATCAGTTCTAATCATATCTCTCTTTGTATGCCCGCTCATCCATCTCAGCATCCTCATCTCCGCAACTCTCATCATTTGGATGTGCGAAGTCTTGACTGGCCAACACTCCGCCCCCATACCACATAGTCGGTCTAACCACCGCCCTATAGAACTTGCCTTTAAGTTTTGGTGGCACCTTTTTATCGTATAAGACTCCAGATGCGAGCCTCCGTTTCATCCACCCTGCCCCAATCCGTTCCGTTTCCACTTAAATTTAAAAAATCATGTTTATATAATTTAACTTTGCAATGTTATCAATTTAAATGTGACATTTATTTTAATTTGTGTCCATTTACTAAATTTATGTAGTCTTATATACACTATCATCTTTTTATAATTTCTTAGTGCTCAATTATTTAAACTAATAAATATTTTAAAAAATAAAAAATCCCACTAAGACCCCCGACCCGTCCCGTCCCCTTAGCTTGGTGGGATGGGACGGGCCCAAGGGATTCATCCCGCCGGTCCCGGTCCCGGTCCCCCTATCTTGTTAAGAAATCGTCCCCTCCCGTCCCGTTAGACAGCCTTAGGCGAGGTGCATGTCAGTTGAGCCAGGCACCAACTTTACTATAATAAAAAGTTGCTAAAGTATTTGCCTACATTCCTCTTTTATTCTTGTAAACATATCATGCAATGCACAAGAACAAACTAATTCATCCAGTTGATTGTGAAAAAGATTTTATGCATTTCTGCCAAATACACATAATTAAGTCAGCTATCAGTTAGCTCAAATGTACAATCTAGCACAATTCTTCAACTTTGGAAGGAATAAAAACATTTAATGAAATTAAGCTTGCAGTGTTAATAGTTTTTATAAGAACATGGTAATCTTTTTAACTAAGCTTTTTATTTAAAAGTTCATCTTATTGTTATTTGGCTGAGCTACTTATACTCTTACCATTGGATTGGACTTGGTAGAATTTCTTTTACTTTTTCCTCTTACCTTCCCCAGCATCAAGTTCAATTTAGTCTCTGCCTGTTAGTAAATTACCAACTGATGATGCATACACATTGTTAGTATCATATAAGTCACAATTAAAAGGGGTGTTTGAGGGGAAAAAGTAGTATCGCAATTTTCGAGCATCCAAGCATATGGGAACCCAAGAATACACATTCAGTGCCACAAGTATCCAACTGTATATATCATCCATTCAGATAATATAAGTTCGAGAAAAATTTAAGGTAACCATTTTGGTCACAATGCGGTCCTTCTTATAAAACAGTGCTAAAGCCAATTCAAATGAGATGAATATAGCTCTAGACCATAAACAAATTATAAAATCAGAGTTCAATAGGAAGTGTCAACAAAAAAGTGAAAGCAAATGATCTAAGTGGTAGTAATAATTTTGAAGCTTATTAGATGGCACGGATATGGAAGACGTTGAAGGCACTTCTGCGATGGATAATTTGCGTCACACCAGATTATAGTGTGACTTGTAGGAGGTTTTTCTGAGTTCAGAATGCAAAGGAAAGGCAGTGTCCTTTTGCAATTGTATCCTCTGACTGTGGGATCCTTCAAATTGTCGAAGAGCGAAATCAGAACAGGAAAAGACAGCAACACAAACAAACGCGAATTATAATGAGATTAATGCCAGCTATAATTACCTAGGAGAAAGCAAGAGTCTAGTAGAAACTACCGGTTAGGCCATTGGAAATCATGGCAACTCTCTTGTTGTGTAGGGTTCACTAAAGGCCTGCTTACACAGACAGAAAAAGAAGTTAATAAATCATCATTCTGATTTCTGCACAGTTGGAAACAATACAATTTATCACAAAATGATACGAGTAGTCCTTAAATCGTGTGTTGCTTTCCCCTTCAGATAGTTTACAGTAACTTATTAGTAGTGAGTTCAGCTCATTGAGTCTTGTCATCATAGCTAAGCCAAATAGAGATTTAGAAACAACATCACAACTTATTTAATGATTTTGACTATTGTTGTTGTAAGATACCTTAATAATGTGGTAAGTGTTGACAAAGTAGAAGGGAGACCAAAATCAGCCGTCTTATTCTCAGAATTCTCTTGTATCTGATGGATCATAATCATAAGCTTCCCCAGCCTTAACAAATCTACCTTTAACTCGTCTTCTGGTATCTGCCCTAGCCTTACGCGAAGCATATCTTATTTGCTTACCAAACCTTCACGTCACAAAGCATAAAATCAATAAACGGAAAGAGTTGCTATTTAATCACTTATCTAATCTATGTACTGAAAATGCTAGATTAGATAAATGGTAGCAATTTGGTATCGAAATTGTTGGAAAATTGTACCAAGGGAATAAAGAGAACCTATGAGGAGTTTGCTCGATGTGAAAATTAAGCAAAATAAAGAACATTAAGAGGACTCTAAATGCAAGAGCTGCAAAAGATACAAGTATCCTGTCCAAATTAAGGAAGACAGGATTTCAGGGGTATGGGAAAGACTTGTATCGACGGGATCATGAAAGCTCCACCTGGTTGAACATAGATACAGACAAATTTCTCTATAATAACCATCCTCTGTGACCATGTTTTCTGTGGAACAGATCTTTCATGATATGTTATACGTATTATATATTCTCTGTAACATCATTTTGCTATAGAAACAAAAAAATATCGGAACAAAAGACGTTTATTTTAGAGAGATTTAACTGTACTTCTGGAAACAAAGGTGCAATTTTAGTGAGACAATGAAATGAAGATAACAGCAGCAATAAACAAGCTATGGCTGATCAAATGTAGAAGGAGTGGATCAACTTACCTTCTAGTTTTCTTTTTCTCGTTATATCTCATCTTGGCTTCATGCCTTTTCTGTGGACAATTTTCTAAGCTAATATCCCATGCCAACCCACAATCTTGATAGTCAGTTGTTACACTACTTTCTCCAGTGATGTTGGAGAGTGATAATGACATGCTTGGATGAATTGGTGCAGGTAGAAAGGGTAAGCCAATGCTTCCGTCGCACATGGGATTATTCATAAGCATGCAATTAGCAGTGGCACTCATTGTCTGCAACAGATTCGTTGAACTCGCAGCTGCAGCCATTTGTGAGGACTGCAATCCCATATACTCTTGCTGCACTGAAGATGTTGCCTAACAAAAAGTACAAATGGAATAACTAAAACTACACCAAAAAAAGCAAAAAACAAAAAGGCACATCTATAGTAAGTAACAGTTACTTATAAATTAAAACAAGTCACCAAAACTGAATCATACTTTCTTTGGAATCTAGTTTGTAATGCATTTGGTATACTTTCTTTAAAACTCAATTAATAATCATACGAACCTCGTGAGAAGTTTCCACATTGTTAGATCCTGTGATGGATGAATTTTTTTCAATGACTAGGCAATCTAATTCCTCGTCTTCATTAGAGTATCTTGGATGACTCTGTTGTGAACTGCCCAAAATATCATAACCGCAGTCGAAATTCAATGTCACGTCGTCAAAATCAACACCTTTTGAGGGATCATCACCTTCCTGTAATCCGAGATCCTTAATTGGACAATCTTGCTGCATTTGAAGAAAACAAATTAAAGTACCATTAGTGCATACAACATTTTCAACACTAAGACTTATCTGAAGTTTGTCAAATGAACATGTTGCTTAAAGTGTATACACATAATAAGATCACGCTCATTCTTAACTCACTGAGTTTAAATCTTGAATTCGCTTCTGAATTAAGAAGTCATTACCTAGTACAAGTCACACACATGACGTACCTGATCTAGTCCAATAGCATTGGCAGTGATATCAAAACAACTCAAACAAACAAAAAATTAGGAAATATGAGAAAATGAAGAGCAGTATATAACCTTAGAAAGGCCAGATCCCTCTGAGAAAGGTACCGGATCTCTGTTGTAGGAAGTGATGTAATTGGGATCAGAAGGAATATTGGGCCATGGTTCAAACTTATAATTAGAAGCTAACTCATTGAACTTACTAGCAACCAATGAACCTTCATTCCCTTTATTACTCTCCAAACTGCTATTATTCTCATTGATACTCAATGAGCTACAAGGAGTAGTACCAAAGCTGCCAAAATTAGTCATGTCATTATTAATAGGCATTTCAAGAAGTAGTGACAACATCCTTGTAAACTCATCGGGGGACGGGCATCCACTGTAAGGATTCAACTTCTGGAGTCGATGCCCTGCCCCGATGCATCCATTTTCGTTCCAATCGCAGCCTCCACACAAGCACATTGCCTCATGCATGCATCTCACAACTGCTGGTTGTGAAGTGCATTTGTCACAAATGAGAGAACGAGAATGGCGTCGCGATAAAGGATTGGCTGAGTGAACATATCCATCACACTGCAAGCAAAGCCTTGCTGAATCTGATTTACAATACACCACTGCCCTCACCACTCCACATAATTCACATACAGGATCCATTCAACCTTAGTAGTAGAACGAGACTCTATCTTTATTCTCGTCCGATTAATCAATATTTTTCAAAAGATCTATCAGACTATGGAGTGATTGATTTATTTTCCTTCTACAACTCGCTTAACCAGCTAGTAATAATAATACGCTTCTTCTTATTTACTAACTGTTTATTCTTGAAATTTTATTTGTTTGGCCTAAAGTTTAAACAAGATAAAATAGAAGCTTGGATCACAAATGGTAGTGATTCGATTGATGATGATGAACGAGAATTTTTTGTCAGTTCTCCACCTTAAATACAGAAAATAAGTTGATGATCAAATTCTCTTAGTTGGTATTGGATTTGATCCTAAAGATTTCATCAGAGCATTTCACCGGTAACAAAACTATAAGATTAACACAATATGTTATGTTGAAGTAGTTAGAGCTAGTGATGGGAAAAGAGGAAAGGTAAAAAGAATCTACAAGTGTAAATGTTTTGTTTTTTCTTTGATTAATTGGAATTTTGCCACTTTTAGAAAAGTTTTGAGTGAGTAAGGTATATTGGTGTATTTATGGAGGTATGCCACGTGGATAGTACAGTTTCTTGGGGATGCTGACTTGGAATGGTATGCTTCTTTGCTCAACTGATTTTGATTGCAGCCCTTGGGACTCGCTCTCTACAAACTCCATTTGCTAAAAAGCTAAAGAAAATAAAATTACAAAAATACAATCGCGAGCTTCTATTTCTTTAGTTAATAAAGGAAATTCGAAAAAAGATTGAAATAGAAAGACGCATTTTTAGAACGAATAAGATACGGGTTGAGACTTGAGAGTGTTACTCTCTAATCCCATTTTTAAGTGTCATTTTACCCAAAATAAATATCCCAAAATAATTGTTGATCTAAAAAATTGAGACAGAAATTTAGTAGGACCCATTTGGCCACGAAAATATTTTACTTTTTCCAAAAAAAATTACTTTAATTGAAAATCGGCGTTTGGTTATGAAAATTAGAAAAACACCTAAAATGTTGTTTTCACTTTTGGTACATTCAAATAATCAAATATTATTTACAAAAAATATAATTAAACACAACTCCAGCATCAACTCCAACTTTAAAATTTCAAATAAAGTGAAAAATATTTAGTTTTCATGGCCAAACAACACATTTACTCAACTTTTTTCAATCTTACCATCACTATTAAAGAGATCAAAATAGATTAGTAATACTCACTTTACATAAGGATAATTTAATCAAGAAGTAATAAAGATAATTTAATCAAGAAGTAATAATGATAATTTAGTAAGTTACACTTCAATATTGTAATTATTTTTTTTTCTTAATGGACGTGCTAAAATTGTCAAACCCCATCTTGTTAGGGAGTGAAGCATAGTTATTGTTGGACGTGCTAAAATTCTGAATGAGACTTAAAATGGGATGGAGGAAGTATTACTTTTCTTATACATACTTTGATCACTTAATCAAATAAATATCTAACGATACTTCAAATATTAGAAAGAAAATTGATAATCGAGGTTAAACCATAACGTGTAAAAATGAACATTAAAATGTAACCCAAAAGAATAACTTTTTTTTCCTTAGATTTTATAACTTTCATTTTTTTAATTGCTTAATATTGGCTATATACTATCCTGAATTCATTTCTCACAACCAATCAATGCATTAGAATAGCTCAGCTTATACGAGTTCAATATAGAGCTCAAAATTATCGTTCCATCAGTTTACTTATTCACTCATTTTGTTTCAATTGATTAATCTCCAGCTAATTAAGCACAATTGGTTATATAAATTAAAGCATTACAGCTGCCCGAATTTATTTACAACTGATCAATTACTGTTTATTTCTCCCTTTAATTATCAATGTCCCATATATGTATTTTTTTTGTTTATGATATTTTCAAATTATGACATATTTTATTCGCAATTTCGATTTTAAATTCATTCAAAATGTAAAAGGACAAGTTATGTATCTCTATGTGGCAAAATAAAATATTTTCCTTTTAAACTTGCATAATTACGAAAAAAATTCAAATAACGTCTAGATTAATGTTAATTTAAAAACCACTATTATGATGCTCAAAGTAGAGGTCATATTTTGCTGCTTAAAATGAACTGGTAGGAACATATAACCTTTTTCATTTTTCTAAATACAAAATGAAACAATTAATGATTGGGGAAAAAAAAAGGAAACATACTGACAGAATATACCGTGATATACACAGCATATACATTAGTGTATATCACGGTAATACATGCGGATTCAAGACAGTTTTAGCCGTGATATACACGGCATATACAACTGTGTATATCACAGTTTATGGAGCATATTTTGGTAACTTTAGTTTGTATTTAATTAGCATTGTACACTTACCATAATTGTAGAATTATTGTACAAATAGAATAAGGTTTTAGGAGTATAATAGGAATAGGATTTTCCATAATATGGAAATTGTAAATTGTATATATACTCATTCATTAATGAAAATAATGTAGGGATTATTTCTTTCATGGTATCAGAAGTCTAGGTCTAAATTACTTCCGCAATTTATTCTCGATTTTCTAATTTTCCCTTCTCGGTCGAGCTTGCATCGGAATCCATGCCCCTTCTCAGATTTCGTGCCAATTTTATATCCCCTCTTCCCAAATTTTCATCCCAATCCATTTGTTCTTTTCGCTACGTCTAAGAACCTATTACATCCTGCCCTTACTGTTTCCAACATCAAGAACCACATCCCTATTGTTCTTGAGATGGAAAACGTCCAGTATGCGACGTGGGCAGAGTTGTTCAAAATTCACGCAATCTCCCATCAAGTCCTCCATCACATAATTTCTCCCGCTACCCCTACTCCCGCGGAGGATCCTCAGTTATAGATTACTCTTGATGCTACCGTCCTTCAGTGGATTTACTCCACTATTTCTACCGACCTGTTACAGACGATCATTGAACCTGACACAACAGCTATGGCTACCTGGAATAGATTGCGTGATATATTCCAAGATAACCAATATTCCCACGTTGTCATTCTTGAGCAAGAATTTTCACAAATTCGCATGGAAGATTTCTCGAATGTTTCTGCTTATTGTAAATGGCTCAAGGAATTAGCAGACCAACTTTGTAACGTTGGCCTGTTACCAATAATCGTCTTGTTCTACAAATGGTTGCAGGCCTATCTGGGGCCTATAATGGCGTTGGGACTCGCATTCATCAAAGTAATCCGCTCCCCACTTTTTATCAAGCCCGTTTGATGTTCACTTTGAAAGAAGCCGACTTGGCAAAAAAGGCGGCTACTGGCGACAGTTCCGTGGGGATGATGACATCCTCCGATAATTATCACGGGTTTGTTGACAATTCGAGCAAAAACAGCAACAACGGTGGTGGCAAGAGGGGTCAAAACCGTAAAAATAATGACAAAAATCATGGCGGAAACAATGGTGGCGGCCGGAACAATACCAACGGCGGGTGTGGACCTCGGGGTTCTGGGCCCCAGCCCGCCTGGTCCCAGCCTTTGGCCCCTTGGCAGTGGGCATTGGCCTAGTCCCTCTTACTGCCCTCCTCCCAATTATTTCCAGCTCCCTTAGGCCTCAGTCCAGCCACAGTACATGCCCAATACCTCGGGTCCAACTTCAGGCAGTCGGTTTCACTCTAGGCAGGGGTAGCATGCAGGTGTGCTTGGGCCTCGGCCTCCACAGGGCCATCATGCTGCCGGCCCCACTCCAACGAATATTGAAGCCACAATGCACACGCTTGGATTAAATCCTCCAAGCCCAAATTGGTACATAGACACCGGTGCCACTTCACATATGACGTCCGAACAAGGTACTCTCTCGTCTTATTCCAATATGAGCAAAAATCATGGCATTATTATTGGTAATGGAAATACAATTCCAATTCGTAGTCACGGTAGTACAACTTTATCTCCGGGGTGAGCATGGGTACAGGGTACCCAGATACCCGACTGGAACCGACACTAACGGGTAGGTTCCGGGTAGATATATTATAATAACGGATAGGTTCTAGGTAGTAAAATTAGGAACCGATCAATGTCCGGTCCGGTTCCGATTCCGGCAAATAGAGACAGGGTACCTGGACCCGGAACCGATACCCGAAACCTATGAAATATTAAATATTTTTACTTTTTTAATCTGCAACCTCTTCTCACTTCAAAATGTGAGCTTGGAGACTAATCCAAAAACCTCAACAACCATCTTTTAGAGCTGCATTGTCCTATTCAGAAAGCTACCTTGGTTTATTGTGATAATATTAGTGCCGTCTACCTTTCTGGTAATCCGGTTCAACACCAGCGCACTAAACACATCAAGTTGGATATTCACTTTGTTCGCGAAAAGGTAGCTCGTGGACAAGTACGCGTCTGTCATGTCCCTTTCAGGTATCAAATTGCAGACATCTTTACTAATGGTCTTCCCTTGGTCCTTTTTGAAGATTTTAGGGACAGTCTCAGTGTACGAAGACCGCCCGCTATGACTGCGGGGGTGTGACAGAATATATCGTGATATACACGGCATATACAGTAGTGTATATCACAGTAATACATGCGGATTCAAGACAGTTTTAGCTGTGATATACACGGCATATACATATGTGTATATCACAGTTTATGGAGAATATTTTGATAACTTTAGTTTGTATTTAATTAACATTGTACACTTACTATAATTGTAGAATTATTGTACAAATATAATAAGGTTTAGGAGCATAATAGGAATATGATTTTCCATATTATGAAATTATAAATTATATATATACTCATTCATTAATGAAAATAATCAAGAGATTGTTTCTTTCACATACTGACTTGTATGAATATAATGGAGACATAAAAAAGAAGACATACTGAGTTGTATGTAAAGTGAAGATGCGGGGTATCGATCTCCGTACCTCTCGCATGCTAAGCGAGCGCTCTACAATCTGAGCTACATCCCCAGTTGGGATTATTAGAAATAATTACAGTGGAATCACTTCAGATTTTCTTTATTGATATGTAATGACCACTTGGTGATTAGTATATTAGATCTTGAAATGTTGGAAGGATTGTCTAGAGGTGAACTCACGATTTTAAACAAACCACTAGTATGAATTTATTCTAGATATATAGTTCTAACAACTTTTAAATTTTATAAACTTCAAGTCATATAGTAGGTGCATCTGTACGTGAGGTAGAAATGTTGAATTCGCTGATAGATACATATTGCATTTTCCTAGTCCGCGTATGTCCTTAAGTTAAAAAGCCTTTGGAATCCTTGACTAAAACTTGTATGGTTTTATTACACGGCTAAGAGAGGATTTACCAACTTAATCATCTATTTCATCTTCTTTGTAATTTGTATGGAGAACTGGGGAAGGCAGTTAAGTACTATATACCAAAACAGAAGAAAGTAAAAGGGAGGGTCAAATAAAAATCTAACGTGGTACTCTATAATATACAAAAAAAGAAGAAGAAGGGATTTCTACCATTGAGCTACCTAACCCCTCATCGACCTAAAAAAAAGTAGCTCGATGCACTAAGCTCCCCTTATACGTAGAGTTCGGGGTAGGACCGGACCGCAAAGATCTATTGTTCACAACCTTATCCTGCATTTCTGAAAGAGGTTGTTTTCACCGCTAACCATAATAAACTTCATAATAAATTAATCATCAATACAACATTACACTTAATTTTTTCAGTTATATACTGCAGTAAATAAATTGACAATCTAATATAGGAAGGTGACAATCCTTAATAAGTTACGCTCATTGTCATTGCTCAACGTATTTTTTCATTAGATGGTTTATTTTAAAACTGAACCAGGATATAAAATTATACAATTTTAAGTCATATACACATGGTAGTGCAGATTTTTATATCATCAATGCAAATTAACTTATTATAAGTAACAAGTTACTTAGTATTTATTTTAAATTACAAATCAATACTTATTGAATAGATTGTTGTAATTACTTTCTAAGTTACCTGATTGTGTAGGGTAGATAACTTAAAAATTCAAAATTAGTATATTGTGGCAATATTAGTTTATTTAATATTTTGGAAGAATTATTAGTAAATAGGTTTAGTGGGAAAAAAGTGTTAGGATTTGAGTCACAAATCCTACCTAATCAGAAAGCAGTAAATAAGCGAAGAATAAATAACACACACAAAAATGCGAGAGACGTCCACTTTGCCGCTGCAGATTTTACTATAATCAAAGAAGGAGTTTGAGTTTACAATTCTCTCTTTCTCTCTTGCTCGACCTCGAAGAAAGAAAAACGGCGCCATAGGTCGATCAACGTTCCACACAGGTCTTCAACAAAAAACATATATAAAATTAAACGGCCGAAATTCAATTCTTTCTCTCTGTTCTCCTAACGTAGTTCTGAGTTCTCTGCACGTTTCATTTGTCTCCGAAAAAAACATGAAAACATTCCAATGAACAAAAATTCCATGCAAAAATCTTAACTTTTCCAAAAATTTCATCGGACCATTCACTCTAAATTTCTTAGGAAAATTCCCATGTTGAAACCTTTGCAAATTTCTTGAATTTTCCCTGTAATTTTTGTTGCAAAGGGTGGTGGGGTTCCTCTTCAGCATTGCCAATTTGCATCCTACAAGATTATATCTATTTATAAACAAACATAATATCCAATTCTATCTACAAAATAGAGGTCAAATTATATGTATATACATATCAATTCTGGTGTTTTAGCTCTGAAATATTGAAGTAAAAAGCCAAAGGGCTTTGTGGGATTTTCTTGATTCTTTTTTGAGAGGCATATGATCAGATGAAATGAAAAATGCCGAAATATGGGATTGGAAGATTCTTGATTTTACAATCAATGGGCGCGGGAGGGTCAGTTCTGTATTTGTATTTGTTGCTTTTGTTTGTGTTTGGACAGCTAGTAGTTCAGAAGGGAATCGAAAGCTTCCGGAAAACTGTTTGGATAATGGAGGTCCTTGGGATGTTCAACAGATAAATGAAGATACGGTATGAAAAATAACTTATACAACGTTTGAATAGATTGTATCATTTTTCCGTTGTTACATAATGCACAACCAAATGCGTTATCATATACATAAGGCTAAAATATATGCATGTACGAATATGTACGCATGTAGATGAATTTATATGCGAGTTTCTTAATGGTAATTGTGTTTGAACCATGTGATCCTTTGTGACACGATCAGTAATTCTTTCTAACAATTCAGTCTGTCCATTTGAGAACAATGTCCTAGGCAATAGGCAGTGCCATAGCTAGGTATTGAATCTCCTCTGTTGGAAAATTATACGGTGCAAATAAGGCGAAAATGATTTTTTTGGTTATATATAAGTTATTGAATCCCCTAGACATAAGAGAAAATTCAAGTAAAGTGGGAAAAGGGGTTAAAACATTGCTACATTTCTATCCCTTTATATAAATTCCTGATTCTGCTACTGGTCCTAGGACTGTAAGAATTGATTGAAGCAGTGCTTTTATCTGCTGATACCTCAACTATTGTTGAGTATTAAGACTTAGTAGTATTCCCTGGCTAATGAGAAAGTCATGCATTTTGGTCTTTGTCCACAATCAAATGATTACTGCTTAGTGGAGGGTTCCATTGGTGTGCAACCATTAGGAATTGTACCTACTAATGAGTTGGACACTTTAACCATTCAACTGCAGATGGAGAGGAGGGATCCTTTTACATGAATAACCAAATTCAAATTGAAATGAAATCTTTAGGATAAATCAATGCAATTTAGGAGAAATTAATGGAAGTACAATCGTGCTAAGAGTCTAATGCCATGGTTTTTGGATGTTCTTCATTGTGCGAAAGCCTAGAGATGTAACTACCTAAGTTGGCTTTCTCATTTTATGTAACATGGATGAAAAAACAAAAGATGGAGTTGTATTTAATACTCCCTCCGTCCCAATTTGTATGATGTAGTTTGACTGGGCACGGAGTTTAAGAAATAAATGAAGATTTTTGAATCTTATGGTCTAAAACAAATCAAAAATATTTGTGTAGTTATAAATCATCTTATTAAGCGTAAAAGGTAAAGGTTAAAGTTAAATTGTTGTCAAATTAGGAAATGTGTTATTCTTTTTGGACTGACTAAAAAGGAAAGTATGTCGTATAAATTGGGAAAGAGTAGTAACTGAAAGAAATAATCCCCTTGATTATTTTCATTGATTGAATAGATATATATACAAGTTACATCTTTCCATAATACTACAAATCCTTTTCCTATTCTACTTCTAAATCCTTATTCTACCATAATTCTAACTATACAATTATGGTAGGTGTATAACACTAATTAAGGTATCCAGCCGTTTTCGGCTGCTCGTTTCGTATCTTGAAGAAAGAGTAGGCTTAAGTAATGTAATAGGGGTCAGGTCAATAATAGCTATCCTTTTTATTACAATATACTACAAATATATATACCATATATACACTATCCTAATATCACTTGGATATGTACAATCCGGCCGAGAGAGGCCCAATGGCCGAGAGGCCCAATTCGTGACTTTGGGACAGCCCCTTTCGCTTCATTAAATCCAAAGTGATATATATGTGATATACACCGATGTATATTCGTGTATATCACATGTATATTGCTTTGTTTAACACACCCCCGCAAATCATAGCGGGCGGTTTTCGAACGCCGAGACCGTCCCTAAAATCTTGAAAGAGAACCGCATTTGGTAGACCCTTTGTAAAGATGTCGCAATTTGATAACGAGATGGGACATGGCATACGCGAACTTGTCCCTTTGCAACCTTTTCACGGACAAAGTGAATGTCCATTTCGATATGCTTGGTGTGCTGGTGTTGAACTGGGTTACCTGAAAGGTAGATGGCACTAATGTTATCGCAATACACCAAGGTTGCCTTCTAAATGGGACAATGAAGCTCCAAAAGCAAATTACGTAGCCAACACGACTCGGAGACCACATTCGCTACCCCTCGATATTCGCTCTGCGCACCGGAGCGTGATAGAGTTGCTTGACGTTTTGCCGACCATGAGACCAAGTTGTTGCCAAGGAACATACAGTAGCCAGAAGTCGACCGTCTGGTGTCGGGACAACCACCCCAATCAGCATCCGTGTAAGAGACAAGTGTGGATGTAGAGGAAGGATACAAGTGCAACCCATAGTCGAGTGTTCCCTGAATATACCGAATGATGCGTTTCATTGCATTCATGTGCTCAACTCTGGGATCATGCATGAATAAACACACCTGTTGAACCGCATATGTAATATCCGGTCTGGTAAAGGTGAGATACTTGGAGGGCCCCGCAAGCTGCGATAGCCGGTCGGGTCCTCGTATGATGCACCGCCGTGGCACTTAGCTTTGGGTTTGCATCTGGCGGCGTGGAAGTGGACTTACAGGATGACATCCCAGCCCTCTCTATGATCTCAGAAGCATACTTCCGTTGAGACAGAAACAAGCCCCCTGAATGACGCTTGACGGCAATCCCCAAAAAATAACTCAACGGCCCTAAGTCCTTCATAGCAAATTTAGAACTGAGCATGGCCATGATAGACTGGCGCAAAGCATCGGAGGAGGCCGTCAAGATGATATCATCCACATATAACAGAATATAGGCCAATGACGAACCACGGCGGTAGATGAACAAAGAATTATCTGACCTGCTGTGAGTGAACCCATTAGTCAAAACAAAATCAGCAAATCGTGTATACCAGGCACGTGGAGACTGCTTAAGCCCATATAATGACTTCTTCAACAAACAGACATGATGAGGGCGGTTGGGATCCCTGAAACCCAACGGCTGATGCATATAGACTGTTTCCTTGAGATCACCATGTAGAAAAGCATTCTTGACATCTAACTGATGAATCGGCCAAGTCTTTGAAAGAGCCAAGCTAAGTACAGTGCGAATGGTAGCCGGTTTGACCACCGGACTAAATGTCTCACCACAATCAATACCAACCTGCTGAGTCTTACCATCACCAACAAGTCGTGCCTTATGCCGAGCAAATGACCCATCTGAATTCTCCTTATGAGCAAAAATCCACATAGACCTGATAATATTAGTACCATATGGACGGGGCACCAACTCCCACGTCTTATTATCAATAAGAGCATTATATTCATCGGTCATAGCAATTTTCCAATTAGGGTCATTTAATGCGGACACGGGATTGCGGGGCAAGGGGGATTTAGAGACATCGAATGTAAATTAAAATGTCTTTTAGGTGTAAAAATACCCCGCCGACTACGAGTGACCGGTCTATGACTCGAGGAAGAATTAATGGAATTATGGGAATTTTCGGGCTCGGGACGGAGCGGCCGGCCAAGCGGTGGGCCGCTTGGCCCAAATCGGAAATGGTGGACTCGGCTCGGACCAGTTCCGGAACCGGGCTGGGCCCGCCCGATTCTGCCGGAACTGTTCCGGTGGTGGAAGAGCTGGGTGTGGCGGTCTTGTTGGCGCCGGGCGATGGGCCCGCTGGAGAATTTTGGGTACGGGAGTTGTCCGAAAAATTCCGAATAATATACGGGGATATTTAGTCATCCAAAAAATTATACGACTTAGGCTCGGGAGTATGAACTTTCGTAAAAGGGAATTGGGTTTCATCAAAAATGACATGACGATTTATAATAATTTTCTTGGAGGATAAATCAAAACACTTATAACCACGATGATTCGACGGATAACCCAAAAATACACACGGAGTAGACCGAGCTCGAAGTTTGTTAATTGTGGTGGATGGGAATAACGGATAACACAAGCACCCAAAAATCCGAAGATGAGAATAAGACGGGTTTTTATTATATAAGATTTTGAGAGGGGAAGAATATGTCAGACCTTTAGACGGAATTATGTTAAGAAGGTAAGTGGCCATTTGTAGAGCATGATGCCAAAAATACGGAGGTATGGAGGCATGGATTAGGAGAGTTCGGACAATGTTATTTATGGAACGAATTTTGCGTTCGGCTTTCCCATTTTGTGAAGATGTATGAGGACGGGGAAAACCGAAAATTTATCCCATGAGTAGCACAAAATTCTCGAAACTCCTTATTGTCATACTCCTTCCCATTATCACATTGAATATTTTTTATTTCTCTTTCGAATTGAGTACGAATGAACGCTCTAAATTTTATGAAGACGGAAAACACTTGTGATTTATTCGCAATTGGAAACGTCCACAAAAATCTAGAATAATCATCTAAGAAGAGAACATAATATCGATGACCCATTGAACTAAGAACAGGAGATGTCCATAAGTCGCTATGAATAATGTCAAATGGCATAGAAGTATGAGAATTGGAGTCTACAAATGGCAACTTAACAATTTTTCCTAATGAACAAGATCGACAAATTGGAGTACGACTCGTACCCTTACAAGAAATAAAGCTATTTTTATCTAAAAGCGATAAAATAGAAGATCCCGGATGACCCAAACGAGCATGCCACATGGAAGGAGAGATGGTCGCAAAAGGCGATGGCACGGTGGACTCGATGGTGAAACCGGGCATGATAGGATATAGATCCCCCTACTATCACACCTCATGAGATGACTCCCCGTCTTGAAATCCTTCACAGAGAAACCGAAAGGATCAAATTCAACAGAAACAGAATTGTCATTTGTGAATTTTCGGACAGACACTAAATTTTTAATCAATTTAGGAGCATGTAAAGTATTTTTCAAGAGAAGTGGTGGATTGGGAGGAGACACCGTTTTCTGACCATACCCTAGAATTGGAATTGAACTGCCATTACCAACAATTATTCCCCGAGGGGTGCTCAAATTGTAATAAGATGAGAGAGTACCTGATTCGGAAGTTATGTGAGTAGTGGCCCCGGTGTCCATGTACCAATTTGGGTCCGGTTGAGTTAATCCCAACGTGTGCATCGCGGCCTCGATATCGGTCGAGTGGGGGCTGTTGCATGATGGGCTTGCGGAGGACGGGGCCCAAGGACTCTGGCCATGCTTGGGAACCGGGGCGTTACCGCCGTTGTGGGGGCCGTTCTTTGGGCCACCGGCCGGTGGGCCGCCAATGCTTTGGGTATTGGGCCTTTTGGGTGGCCCCAGCCCCCGGCCGCCGGCGTAAACCGCTGGCTTTGGAGGGTGCGGGTGCCCGCCCCGCGGCCCCACCGCTTGGGCCCACGGTGGTGGTGGCCCACTGTACCCCGAATGGGACCCACCGCCTGTTTGTTGCTCACCAAAACTGCCATCAGAACCACCTCGTTTGCCCCCGCGGTTTTTGTTATTTTTGCGATTATTCTTGCCGCCACCATTATTATGGTTTTGGCCCGAATTATTAACAAAACCCGAAGAACTAGGAGAGGATGCCACCATGACAACTGGGCTTGCTCCGTTAGCCGCCTTTTTAGCCAAACTGGCTTCTTCTAACGTCAGCATGGAGCGGGCTTGATGAAAGTCGGGAAGAGGGTTGCTTTGGCGAAGGAGAGTTCCAACACCATTATAGGCCTCCGAAAGCCCGGCAACAAGCGTAGAACTAGACGATTATTTGTCACCGGTGCGCCAACATTACGGAGTTGATCCGCCAATTCCTTTAGTTTCTTGCAATATGCGAAACGTTCGGAAATACGTCCATTCGAACGAGAGAGAATTCTGCTCGAGTGTGACGATACGGGAATGTTGGTTGTCTTGGAATATGTCACGCAATCTATTCCATGCGCAGCCATAGCCGTGGTATCGGGCTCCATAATCGTCGTAGAAGGTCCCCGAAATAGTGGCGTATATCCACCGAAGAACGGTAGCATCAAGTGTAATCCACACCTCGGGATCCTCCGCGGGAAGGGGTCTAGCGGGAGGAATTATGTGATGAAGAACTTGATAAGAGATAGCGTGAATTTTAAACAACTCGCCCACGTTGCATATTGAACGTTTTCCATCTCAAGGACAATAGGGACACGAGCTTGATATTGGAAACCGTGAGGGCAGGGTGAAAATTGTTCTTAGACATATTTGAAAGAACAAAGAAGGAGGATAAATTTAAGAGAGGTTTTTGAGAGCGGAAGACGAGATATTTGGAGAGAAAAACCCGAGGGGGGGGGGGGTTCTCGGCCAAAGAGGCAAAAGTTTGAGAGAAGAAAACTTTTGGTTTAGACCTAGTCTCTTGATACCATGAAAGAAATAATCCCCTTGATTATTTTCATTGATTGAATAGATATATATACAAGTTACATCTTTCCATAATACTACAAATCCTTTTCCTATTCTACTTCTAAATCCTTATTCTACCATAATTCTAACTATACAATTATGGTAGGTGTATAACACTAATTAAGGTATCCTTTTTATTACAATATACTACAAATATATATACCATATATACACTATCCTAATATCACTTGGATATGTACAATCTGGCCGAGAGGCCCAATTCTGTGACCTGCTGGGACAGCCCACTGCTTCATTAAATCCAGTGATATATATGTGATATACACTGATGTATATTCAGTGTATATCACATGTATATTGCTTTGTTTAACAGTAACAAAGACAAAATGGAAACCATCTAAGATTTGCACTTCGGAACTTAGTGGCAATGCTTCTCATGGTATGAGGAAACCGAGGTGATTATCTGAACTGATTATTTTAATTGCATTGCATCAGAGCAAGTAGTTTGTTACTAACATGAATGTTTTGAAGATTTTTGTGTTGTATCAAAGTTCATAGTAAATTCCCAACCAAAGTATATTTCTGGCCATATGTTGATGAAGTATTCTGTATGCAGGCTGAGCAAATATGGATTCATTGTATAAAAGGAGCACACAAGAATACAGAAACTGCAAACTTTCTGGTTTTGTCTCTTTATCATGGAGCAACAGGAACTTTAATTTACTTAAAATCAGATATAGCTTTGTTGAGAAGAAGAATCTTACAAAAGGCTATTAGTGATCTACTTCCTGAAGAGAAGAAGATCCTTATGGAGAGCTTAAGAAAGAAAAGTCTTCCTCTTTCTTGGTTCATCAAGTACCAAAAGCTTTTCTTGCTATGGTCCAGTGTTCCCCGAAGGCACCTAAGAGAAAGAAAGCTTCAAGATAAGATAACAGATGATGTTGCAGCTTCAATCCTCGCTCCAACTCCCGGCCCCACAGCCGTATCACCAATTTATGCTCCAACACCTTCTTTTGAAGCGCCCACGGAACATCCTGCAAAGGCACCAACACCTCGGACCCACGTCAAGCCTCCTGCAAAGTCTCCAACACCTCCGACTCGTTCCAACTCTTCTAAACCTTTGCCTGTCATTCCTCCTCCTGCTAAACCAAAAAATACTGGAAGTAATCCTTCAGAAAAGAATGATCAGAACAAAACTTATATTATTGTTGCTGTTTCTGGAGGTGCCGTGGTACTAGGAATTTCCCTTTTAGCTCTGTTATTAATATTGTGTCCTAGAAAAAGTAAAAAGAAAGAACCAGGTCCACAGTATGGGAAAAGAGATGAGAAGCCTCTTCTTAACCTTTGTTCAGGTAGTCTATATGCAAGTATTTATAGCCTATTTGGCGAAGCTCTTCTAAAATCAGCTTAATTTTTAAAAGTGCTTCCTAAAAAAGTACTTTTGGTGAGAAATAGTGTGTTTGGCTAAAAAATACTTTTGAGCATCAATTAGTGTTTGCCCAAGTTTTTAAAAAGTGCTTCTAAGTGTATTTTTTAAAATTGCTTTTTCAAAAAAGTAGTTTTGGGAAGAAACTACTTTTTTCAGCTTCTCAAAACAACTTTTGCTTCTGCTCAGAAACATTATTTCTTCTCCTAAATGCTTAGCCAAACTCCTCAACTTTGAAACGAGAAATACTTTTTGGCTTTAGAGAAGCTTGGCCAAACAGACTATTAATCATGAAGGTTAATTTTTCAAACTGCATGTTTTTTTTTTCGTTTGCCGACTAATTTCTACGATGTTTGTGGTCAGAATCTTCTCAGAAGTCTTCAAGCATAGGAAGTTCAACCAAGAAAGATTTCAAGAGTCCTTCTACCGTAAATAGTCTTTCGGTGGCAGCTGATCCTCATAATTCTTCAGAGGCAGAAGCTAAAGCAGATGCACCTGTAAATGCATTTCCACTTCCTCCAGGAAAATCTGCACCTCCACAACCCCCTGGCCCACCACCTCCTCCTCCTCCTAAGCCACCTGCTCCAAAACCGCCTCCACCTCCTACAGCCGCTCGTCCTCCACCCCCTGGACCACCAAAACCTGGTAATCCAGCAAAGCCTTTACCCCCCCTTGGAGCACATAAGAGACGAAGTTCTTCTGGTGGTGAGGGAACTGAACCATCTGATGACTCTGATGCTCCAAAGGCAAAATTAAAGCCATTTTTTTGGGACAAGGTTCTTGCTAATCCTGATCACTCGATGGTTTGGCACGACATCAAAGCTGGATCATTCCAGTAAGCTTTGCATCAAATTTCTTCCTTGCACTTCGCTTCTGCAAGATTGATGTCTAACTTCTGCGCTTTTTATAATGATGTTACTACAGGTTCAATGAGGAGATGATGGAATCGTTATTCGGATATAATGCAGCAAATCCGGACAAAACTGAGGGCATGAAAGCTGCATCGTCTTTTGAAGCTACCCCACAGTATATTCAGATAATTGATGCTAAGAAATCACAAAATCTAGCAATTATTCTTAAAGCCTTAAATGTGACGACAGAAGAAGTTTGTGATGCTCTCAACGAGGGTAAATCTTTCTTTCTCCGTGTCTTCCCCATGAGATATGTGAGAGTGTGAATCTTGCTCTTTTGAATTAATAGCTAACAGGAAATGAAAATAGTAAATATATCACCATGGAGAAGAGTGTCTAATCCTAAGTGGGTTTTTACTTAAGTGATAACTCTGTGTCATAGGTTTTGCAGTCTTTCTGCTTTTGCATGAAAGTTATTGACTGCCTTAAAAAAGAGATAAATGTCTTATGAATGGAAGGAAGAGAACAAACAACATAGTCTGCACAAATAACTTCTAGTCAGTCCATTAGGAAACTGTATGTTATTTACTTGAGTAATAAAGAAGTTTCATTCTACTAATTTGCTCCATGCATGGTGTTGTGAAGCGACTACAAGCACATTGAGAGGGTGAATTTTCAGAAGAAACATTTTTTTGTGAATGTTGGCATGTGCTAATTAAAATACGCCTAGAAATTAGATGAAGTTGAAAACAGGGTCCCATTTTTAAGTGGAAAATAAAACTTGCTGGTGATTTTACAGAACAAACCTGGTAAATTTTTAAACTGTCCCCAGTCCCCACTCCTTCCTCCCAACCCCTCTGTCAGAACCAAGGGGTCTTTATGTAGAAAACTTCACGAACAATCGTCATTTTTGATGGTTTTTCCGCTTCTCACAGCTGCTCTTTCCACTCCTGGGGATATCTGGTGCCAAATTGTCTCCCCCCCCCCCCCCCCAAAGAATGAAAAATGAAAAGAAAAGTAAAGTACCTTAAATCAGCGAGTGAAGATTAACAACAAATACCACCAAGCGCAATTCTGATGGTAATAAGTGAATTGAGAAATTATAGAATTACATATTTGTCTATGGTTGTGTCTGGCTGGCTGGCACTTGCCTGGTATTCTTCCTATAGAGTATATAAAAAATCCAAGATACTGAAGTTTCATGAGATGAGAATCTTTATTCATGTCCTTTACTTCACATAGGCAGACTTTAGGTTCTATATTGTCTTATCCTGCTAACGTTTGTGCATTTTCATAGTTTTTATTTTTATTTTATGAAGTACGTTTCAGCCACTTAATTGCAAAAGCCCGCGTATCTTATCAGGTAATAAACTGTCTCCTGAACTTATTCAAGCTTTATCAAAGATGGCACCAACAACAGATGAAGAACTCAAACTTCGATTATATTGTGGAGAAATTTCTCAGCTCGGTCCTGCGGAAAGGTTTCTCAAATCCCTGGTTGAAATTCCCTTTGCCTTCAAAAGGATGGAAGCGTTGCTGCTCATGAGTACACTTGAGGAAGATGTTTCTTCCATTAAAGATTCCTTTGAAACTTTAGAGGTGAATCATGGAATTCTATATCTCTCATACCTTAGAATGAAAATTCCCTGTTATTCTGCTGCAACTATAATTGCTATCGGTTTTCTGCATCTTAATGGATCCAATTATACCATGCACCATCACATAAATTCCGGAAAGAGTTAAGAAGGGAAAAAAATCAAATAAGCATCATTTGTAGGCTACATATAATGAGACTGATATCGTATATTCATAAGGAAAAGTTTGTCAAGGGCAGCCTGGTGCACTAAACTCCCGCTATGCGCAGGGTCCGGGGAAGGGTCGGACCACAAGGGTCTATTGTACGCAGCCTTACCCTGCATTTCGGCAAGAGGATGTTTCCACAGCTTGAACGCGTGACCGCCTGGTCACATGGCAGCAACTTTAGCGGTTACTCCAACGCTCCCTTTCCCAAGATCATAAAAAGGGCAGCCCGGTGCACTAAGCTCCCGCTATGCGCGGGGTCGAGGTAAGGGCCGGACTACAAGGGTCTATTTGTACGCAACCTTACCTCACATTTCTGCAAGAGTCTGTTTTCACGGCTTGAACCCATGACCTCCTGGTCACATGACATCAACTTTACCAGTTACTCCAAGATCATAGTGAAAGAAAAAAGGAATTGAGTTTTTCTTAGATAATTAGTGCTGAAAATATATATATATATATATATATATATATATATATATATATATATATATAAGAGCTCGGGATTTTTCTGATCGAAAGGTATCATTTCTTTGTGTAATCCTGATGAACTGAAATCAAGTCCAGTTTGTTGGACTTGCCAGAGTTTTTCTTCTCATATTTTTAGTCTCATAATCTTTAGTAGCAATTTTTTTTATTATTGAAAGGGGTCATTTTTAATTAATTGTGAAATTCAGTAGCTTAAAA
The DNA here is from genome assembly GCA_034509755.1 of Anisodus tanguticus. Lineage (NCBI taxonomy): Eukaryota > Viridiplantae > Streptophyta > Magnoliopsida > Solanales > Solanaceae > Anisodus > Anisodus tanguticus. Next base: position 11,356,015 of record CM067552.1, on the reverse strand, counting down.
TAAAACAATTGTACGAGTGGCTCTCCTTTACATTGAAGGGAAGCCATGCCAATCGAAGTTTAGCCATGTATATACTTGGGGAATTTGGCTATCTTACTTCTGATCATGGTTAAATTAAAAGAGCTTTCAGTACATTGTTGTCTAGTAGCTGTTTCTTATCACTTGGTAGATGGATTTTATTCATTATGAAAACTTGCAGGTGGCATGCCAGGAGCTGAGAAACAGCAGACTCTTCCTGAAACTTCTAGAAGCAGTTCTTAAAACTGGGAACCGCATGAACGATGGCACCTACCGTGGTGGCGCATCGGCATTCAAGCTTGATACACTGTTGAAACTCTCAGATGTTAAAGGAACTGATGGCAAAACCACACTTCTCAACTTTGTTGTTCAGGAAATTATCCGATCAGAAGGATTCCGAGCAGCACGTAAGTTAAGGGAGAGCGAAAAAAGCTTGTCGAATGTGACAACAGAAGATCTTGTCGAGGATGCTACTCAAGACTCGATTAATTACCATCGTAACCTCGGTCTCCAGGTGGTTTCTGGTCTAAGCAATGAGCTTGAGAATGTAAAAAAAGCAGCAGTTATAGATGGTGAGAACTTAACTACATCTGTCTCTAAACTCGGAAAGTCACTAGTGAAAACTAAAGGGTTTCTAGACACTGACATGAAAAGTTTGGAGGAACAGAGTAAGTTCTGTGATACGCTCACGAATTTTATGCAACATGCGGAAGAGGAGATTGAGAGGATATTAGAAGAAGAGAAAAGGATAATGGCTATGGTGAAGAGTACAGGAGACTACTTCCACGGAACTGCAGGGAAAGACGAAGGCTTGCGTCTCTTCATTACTGTTCGTGATTTCTTAATTATGTTGGATAAGGAATGTACATTGGTGAGAAAATCAACCAAGTTGCCGGCAAATACCCCTAGAAAAGGAGCACTGACGGCATCACCTTCCCAAGAATCCCATCCAGATTCTTTGCCAGATCATGTTCATCAACGACTATTTCCTGCAATCCAGGAGCGACGGATGGATGATGACTTTAGTTCAGAGGATGAGAGCTAATCCAAATAGCTATTGGTTCAGGTAAGATTGTGCAACAGTACTTGCAAACCCTTTCTCATACTCTCTTTTTCCCAATTTCGGTGACACTTTTCGCTTATCGGAAGTCAATTTGACTGATCTTCGAAGCTAAATTGAATTAAATCAGCTTAATATTTTAATAGTAAATTTTACATATTCAGAAACTATACAAAAAATATTATAAATTACAATTCTTTTCATGTCAATACGATTAAAAAAATTAAACTGTTGGACTAGTCTTCCTTGAGCTTAGTGGTAGATTAAATGTTTAAAGTCATCCACTAGATCAAGGGTTCGAGATTCATATCAATGAGAATCATCCTTAATATGTTGGTCAAATTTACGTAATTTAATCTCGATAAGCGAAAAGTGTCACATAAATTTACAAAAGAGAGAGTAGTAGACAAGTGACTTCCCACCATGACTTCTAACTTTTGCTTTGATACATTATAGGGGATGAACAATTTCGAGCTAATAACTGGCTGGATAACAGAATAGTGTGCAGAGTCTTGTATTTAACAACTTCTATAACTGAAGATTTTCTTTTGAAGAAAAGGGAGTTGGTACTCGGTCTGGTGCTTGCTTAGATATCGCGAGAAGAAGGAAAGAATGGATGAACTAAGATGCCGAACTTTTTGTGGTGCTCTTCAAGAAAACATCCACAGAGTTAAATATATACTTCTCGTTTTGTAGTCACCATTTCTTCATAAAGATCCAACCATTTTTTTGGCCCTGTGAGATGGCAAAAGTAACTAAAGTCTTTTCTATATATCAATCAATCAACTATATATGGTCAACCCCAAATACTAAAGTCTCTTTTGCATTATTATGAATTTTTCTAGTATAAAGTTGAGACTTAAGGAATGTTAAGATAATTCTGGACCTAATCTATAATTATCTTCATCACATTCAAATTATCTCCATCATACCAATGTAATTAGGATGATTAGCATAGATTGATCTTCATCACATCCAAATTATCTCCACATATCAATGTAATTAGGATGATTAGCATATTCTTAGCCTAGATTGATTTATGTATATTTGTATATATATATTGTAATCTTGGAATGAAATGATACATGGAATTAACTTCCTTCATGGTATCAGAGCCACAAATTAACCTCCCATTTTTTTGCCCTAACGGTTGGCCTCACCCAACCCTACCCGAAAACCACATTTCGGCCAACTAAACCCTAGCAGAAAACCAATTTTTCAGGACTCCAAAACATAACCCTAACTAGGGTTCACAAAAAACCAACCCTAGCCGAAATACTACCTCCCTACCCTATTTTTTTTCCGGCACCTTCTAACCAAACTCTAATTAGGGTTCTTCATCTCCCTCACTCTAAACACCAAAATATTTTTTCTCTTTCTAATTTTTTGTATTTTCTTGGGTAACAATGACCGACAAATAAAAATTTCATTCAGCTCTTGCCGTAAACGTAAAGAACTTTATTCCTATTACCCTTGAGATGGAAAAAAGGCAATACTCTTCTTGGGCGGAGTTGTTTAAAATCCATTGCAGGGCATACGAAGTCATAAACCATATTATTCCTCCCAAGTATTCATCGGAGACCACCGTTGTTGACACCAATTTATGGTCTCGTTTAGATGCTATAATCCATCAATGGATTTACGACACCATCTCAAATGACCTTTTGTACACCATTTTGGAACCGGACTCTACGGCTCAACAAGCTTAGGAGCGTTTACAAAATATTTTTCAAGATAATAAAATTTCTCAAGCGGTATATCTTGAAAACCAATTCATCAATGTAAAATTTGATGATTTTTCAAACGTCTATTGTCTAGAGTTGAAAATGCTTGCCGATCAACTCTCAAATGTTGGTGCGCCGGTGACAAATCAAAGGTTAGTTCTTCAATTGATTGCGGGATTGAATGAATAATTTGATGGTGTGGCTACGTTCATTCAACAAAGCAATCCCTTACCACCATTCTATGAGGTTCGTTCGAGATTAATTCTTGAAGATACCCAAAAGCAAAAATAGGCGACGGAGGCGGCAACTAATGCCGGTACCACTCTTATTTCCACAAACACTTATAATGATGATTTTGGCACTCAAAATTCTGGTTCCGGTAGTGGTTCGAAACGAAAAAATGGGTCAAAAAGGGGTTAAAATCGTAATAATAACAAAGGGAAAAATAATGGTGGAATGGGACGGGGTCGAGGTGGCGGGTAGGCTATCGGCGCCGGCAACAACCGCGCCTAGCGGGGCTAAAACAGACCCCACCGGCAGAAGTCCAGCCAGCCGGCGGGCAGTACCCATTGTGGGGCTGGCAGCCACAACAGTGGGCTGCCCCACCCTGCCCTTACCCCACGGCTCAGTGGGCCTGCCCTCTTCTCACCTCTAGATAGCCCAGGGTTCTTAGGTCTCGATCGCAGCAAGCTTTTGTAGCCCACGCATCATCTTTCATAGGTTATTCCCCCACAAATATTGAACATGCCATGACCAACATGAATCTAAGTGTTCCCGATGATTCGTGGTACATGAACACGGGGGAAACGTCACACATGATGAGCAGTAATAAAAATATTATTGTTGGCAGTGGACAGGAAATTCCAATTCGTGGTATTGGCCAATTAAATCCCCCCCCCCCCCCACCTTTACATTTGAAAAATGTTTTACATTCACCCAAACTAATTAAAAACTTGATATATGTACGTCGTTTTACAACTGACAATAATGTTTCTGTTAATTTTAATCCGTTTGGGTTTTTCTGTGAAGGATTTTCAGACGGGGATGCCACTAATGAGATGTAATAGCACTGGGAATTTGTATCCCATCACCGCCACTACCAACAACCAAGTCACCAATCCATCAACCTTTCCAGCTATTTCTCCCATTTTATGTCATAACCGGTTGGGACAGCCGGGAGCACCGGTGTTCAATTTTTTTAGAAATAATAAATTTATTGATTGTAACAAACTGTTGGACTCTCATGTGTTTCCAAGCTTGTGTTTTTTGGAAGCATGTTAAACTTCCTTTTACGTTATCTGCTTCTAATACTCTTATGCCATTTGATCTCATGCATAGTGATTTGTGGACATCTCCGATTTTAAGTTCGGTAGGTCATAAGTATTATATGCTTATTTTGGATGATTATTCAAATAATCTGTGGAAATTTCCCATAGGACAGAAATCGCAGGTCTTCACCGTTTTTAAATAATTTAGTATTTTTTTTTTATCAAAACCCAATTTGAGAAATCCATTAAATGTTTTCAATATGACAATAAGAGGATATTTATAAATGACCAATTTAAGAAATTTTTTCACCAAAATGGAATGTCCTTGCATCTTTCATGTCCACACACTTCTCCTCAAAATGAGAAAGTCGAAAAAAAATTCGAACAATCAACAACCTAATTCGCACACTTCTTGTGCATTCGTCCACACCACCGTCTTTTTGGCATCATGCTCTTAAAATGGCCACATATTTTTTAAATATTCTTTCTAGCAAGTTACTCGCAAGCCTATCACCCACACAAATGTTATACCATCGCATTCCTTCCTATATACATTTGAAAGTTTTTGGGTGTTTATGTTATCCCTTGTTTCCATCCACAACCATTAACAAACTTTAAGCCCGTTCCACTCCTTGTATTTTTTTGGAATACCCACAAAATCATAGGGGATATAAGTGTTATGATATTTCTAATGAAAAAATTATCACCTCTTATCACATTGTTTTTTATGAGTCTACATTTCCATTTGCTAAATCTCACGTGGTGTCCCAACCTTCATACAAATTTTTTGATGTTGGAATACATCCAATTTTGAATAACCATCTACATGCTCAACCCGTTAATGCCTCGGCTGGACCAACCCAACATGCATCGGCCCAACAATAAAATAGGACTGGACGAGTCTGAGTTGAGGAGCCCACGACTTCCTTCTCTTCGGCCTCGTCCCAGTCCATTTCCAGTGAGTGGCAGGCCCAAATGAGGGAGCCCACTGCTCCCTCATCCAATTCCCCAACCAGGCCACCTGGCCCAACTCTACCAGCCTAAAATAGAACCTCACATAGGCCCAGTTCACAAACACAAAACCCACTGCCCCAACCATCTATCTCGGTCCCACGTCGGACTGTTGAAACCCGTGTCATGCACTAAATTTTTTGGCCCAAGCGTCAATTTAACCTAATCTCTTCTGTCCAACCATCACCACTACCAAAAAATCCTAAAGCAGCCCTATCATACCCGAATTGAAAAGTTGTCATATTAGACAAAATTAATGCTCTATTTAAAAATAAGACGTGGGAATTATTGCCCCGTCCATCTAATGTGAACATCATACGTTCTATGTGGGTTTTCTGTCATAAAAAGAATTTTGACGGCTCTTTTGCGAGACACAAAGCTTGTCTTGTTGGTGATGGCAGGTCTCAGCAGGTTGACGTGGATTGCGGTGAAACATTCAATCCAGTAGTTAAACCAGCAACTATTAGGACTGTTCTTAGTCTGGCTATGTCCAAATCATGGTCTATCCATTAGCTGGATGTCAAGAATGCCTTTTCACATGGTCACCTACAGAAAACAGTTTACATGCACCAACCTTTGGATTTTCGAGATCCTACTCATCCGGATTATGTTGCTTGTTGAAAAAATTATTATATGATTTGGAACAAGCCCTAGGGCATGGTATGACATGTTTGGAGGGTTCATATCCACACTAGGATTCTCACACAGCAAGTCCGATCCGTCTTTGTTTATTTACAAGAAGGGAAATGACATGGCATATATTCTTCTCTATGTGGATGACATCATTCTCACAGCGTCATCTGAGTTACTTCGTCAGTCTATTATAACCTTCCTTGCTTCGGAATTTGCTATGAAGGATTTGGGCCCTTTAAACTATTTTTTGAGAATTGTTGTAACTCAATATGCATGTGGTATATTTCTTTGTCAAAAGAAATACGTCGAGGAGATCATTGACAAAGTCGGCATGTCCTCATGAAAACCGTCACATACACCGGTTGATACAAAGGCAAAATTGAGTAACTCTACAGGCAATCCATTTAGTGACCCAACACATTACCGCAACTTAGCAAGGGCATTGCAGTATCTCACCTTCACGAGACCTGATATCTCATATGCAGTTCAATAGGCTTGTTTACATATGCATGATCCAAAAGAAGAGCATATGAGGGCTCTTAAACGAATTATGTTGTATGTTAAGGGTACTCTTGATTTTGGGTTGCATCTGTATAAGTCCACCCTTTCTAGACTTACATCCTATACAGATGCTGATTGGGGTGGCTTCCCGAACACACGGCGTTGCAGCTCTGGTTAATGTGTTTTTAGGAGACAACCTCATTTCATGGTCGTTGAAACGTCAGCCGGCACTGTCTCAGTCGAGTGCTGAAGTAGAATACCGAGGGGTAGCTAATGTGATCTCTGAATCATGTTGGCTCCGTAATCTTCTTTTAGAACTTCATTATCCAATCGAAAAAACAATCGTGGTTTATTGTGATAATGTGAGTGCAATATACTTATCATGTAACCCTGTCCAGCATCAACACACAAAACACATAGAAATGGATATCTTGTTTGTCCTTGAAAAGGTTGCACGTGGACAAGTCCGAGTTCTCCATGTACAGTCCCGTTATCAGATTGCAGATATTTTCACGAAAGGTTTTCCGGGCATACTGTTTGATGATTTCAGGGACAATCTCAGCATACGAGAACCTCCCGCTAAAACTGCAGGGGATTGTTAAGATAATTATGGACATCACATCCAAATTATCTCCATCATATCAATGTAATTAGGATGATTAGCATAGATTGATCTTCATCACATCCAAATTATCTTCATCATATCAATGTAATTAGGATGATTAGCATATTCATAGCCTAGATTGATTTATGTATGTTTGTATATATATTGTAATCTTGGAATGAAATGAGACATGTAATTAACTTTCTTCAAGCAAGATGGACCAATTTTGTACAGCTTGTGGTTTTTAGCTTTTATTCCAATTCCAACTTCTTCAGATCACTAAAGAGTAGCCCAATCCACAAAACATCCCGCGTTAGCACGGTCCTAGTAAAATGCATGCTTTCACGGGTTTTGAGCTGTGAATTGTTTAATCACGTTTTTTTCAATATTTTCCAATTCAATCTTCATGTATGGTTTTAAAAAACTGTAAAGGATTCAGAGATTGGAGCCTTAAAATATCTTAACTGTGTCTGTAATAGGAGTAACAATTTTGTGCTTTCTCCAATTTTAGAAGTTTCAAACGGTAGAAAATGTCGTTAAAATATTGCATGGTGCATTCGGACAACTGGATATGGATGCTATGACATCTATGTTATACAAATCCAATTGTTCTTCAAATGAACTGCCAAAAGATGGTTTTCACAACGGAAAGAACACCCGGGTTCGCCTAGATGACTAATAAAAAACGAGCCGGTGGAAAAGAGCTGGAGATCATGAAAAGCATTTCCATTAGCTTCCTTATCTTTTCTTCCCCCAACTTTACTCCGGAGGAATCACATAATCTTAAGAGAGAAGATCATAATCTTATTATTGAATTTCCATTGTTTGCACGTGATAACCAACCACACCGGATGGATGGTACAAAGTCCTCTAGCTTTTCAACCTTTTGGAGAACTTCCAGCTTACGAAAAGCTACGTGAAGTAAAGAAGAAAAGGTCGTCGATTGCTACTAAGAACCTAACATCTGAAATAAGGTAAAAGCATTCTTTCCAACCCTTTGTACGAGACTCATTTTTTCGTACAAATGCTCATAGCCGAAAGAGACCTTCATTTGCTCTTGCCGGCGAAATCAGCCAGTATCCCCATGTGTAGGATCTTTCGTGAAAGAGGTCTCATAAGAGACTTTTAGGTATAATCTCGCATCTTGTTTAACCACCTAAAGCAATAGCTTCTTAGATTTTCACTAAAATGATTCAATATATATATATATATATATATATATATATATATATATATAATATAATATAATTTGACCTTACATATACAATGTAATTTCTCAAGGAAGAGGGTATAAAATTTGCATGAACCCCCTTACAGAACCCTAACTCTGGCCTGCCTGAAAGAGTCGTTGAATGTAAAAAAGATAATTTTGTGAAATATTTATGATTATGCAAGTAATGACAGAATCAGAAATTCATACGAAGTGATTTAGAAAAAAAATAGAATGTCACACCTAAAATATGGACATATCATGATTTGAAGCAATTCTTGAGCTCATTTTACCACTATATTAAAATCTTTTCTTATATCTAAAGAAAATTCCACGATTTATATTATGACATAAATTATTCATTTCTTCCCTAATTATATAGTATGATTTTCAACAAATGTGATTCAATATTGAACCTTTAGCTCCCTTTAGCTTTGTTTTTCATATAATGAATAGGATATTTCCACCTTTACTCGAATGGAAAAAATTCTCATTTAATAGAAAACCGGAAAGGACAAAAACAGCATAACTCCGAGTACCAAAATATTACGGGGAATTTGAAAATTTTCCCAACGAAAAAACAAAGAGAAATATACTACAATAATCAAATATTGCATGGAAGTAAAGTCGGTTACCGAAACTTGGCAAAGAAGAAACATATCTAAATACTATTCTACTAAAACAAGGATTTTCATGGTTCTAAATTCTATAAAAGCTCTCCACAAAAGTCTATTTCTCTACACAAGAAAGAAGAAGAAGATAGAAACCAAAAACAAACTACAAAAATGCCAGTCCGACAAGCCCCAGCCGAACAGAAACTCACCATTCATCCAAAGTATTATTGAATATTCTCCGAATATTCACAGTATATTTTGGAATTATCATAGGTGTATATTTAAGGTAACTTAGGATTCTTATTGTATTAGGAATCAACCTCTGTACAACTATATATATTGTGATTAATGAAAGGAATCCCTAAGTTACCTTAAATATACACCTATCATAATTACAAAATATACTGTGAATATTCGGAGAATATTCGCTAAACCTTAAATATACACCTATCATAATTATAAAATATACTGTGAATATTCAGAGAATATTCGATAATACTCCCTCTCATCGGAGCGGGACTAGGCCGGACGCTAAGGTTTGATCGGAAGTCGGTGAATAGCTGTCACGGTAGTCCCTTTGTGAAAATATCTGCATACTGATAGGAGGAAGGCACGTGTAATATTTTGACCTGACCAAGGGCGACCTTCTCACGCACAAAGTGAATATCCATCTCGATATGCTTGGTCCGCTGATGTTGGACCGGATTGTGAGACGGATTGATAGCAGATATGTTGTCACAATAGGCTATAGCCGCCTTTCGCAATGGACATTGGAGCTCCAAAAGAAGATTTCAGAGCCAACAGATCTTATCAACGAGGTGGAGCGACGTGTGTCCGGGCATCCTGCCCAATCAACATTCGTGTAGGAGAGCAATTTGGTCGGTGTAGAGGGGTAGAGATGCAGTCCATAGTCAAGCGTGCCCTTAATGTATCTGATAATACGTTTGAGGGCAGGAAAGTGAGATTTTCGCGGGGTGTGCATAAACAGACACACCTGCTGAACGACGTATGCAATATCAGGCCTAGTGAATGTGAGATACTGAAGGGCACCGACAAAACTCCGATATAGGGTGGGATCAGACACTAGAGCACCATCAGTAGCACTAAGCTTGGATTTCGAGTCAACCGGGGTTGGCACATCTTTACAATTTGCCATTTTAGCCCTGTACACTATCTCTACCGCATATTTACACTGACTCAGGAACAAAGTAGCTGCAGATCTGGTCATAGATATACCCAAGAAATAACTCAGCTTGCCCAAATCAGTCATAGCAAATTCAGTTTTGAGTAGGCCAATGATTTCATTCTTCAAACCGTCAGAGGAGGCAATAAGGACAATGCCATCCATATATAATAGCAAATAAGCAGTGCTGCTACCGCGATGAAAAATGAAGAGAGTGTTGTCACACTTGCTACATATAAACCCAATCTGCATAATATACCTGGCAAAGCGATCATACCATGCGCGGGGTTCCTGTTTCAAGCCATAAAGTGACTTCAGGAGATGACATACATACTGAGGGACTGCAGGATGAACAAAACCCGGTGGCTGATGCATGTACACAATATCTTTCAAATCCCCGTGAAGAAATGCATTCTTGACATCAAGCTAATGAATCGGCCAAAGCTTGCCCATAGCAATACTGAGAACAATACGAATAGTTGCCGGTTTAACAATCGGACTGAATGTCTCACCGCAATCAATCCCCTCCTGCTGATTAGTGTCATTTGCAACAAGTCTGGCATTGTACCGCTCCAAGTCACCATTGTCTTTGAACTTGTGGCGAAATAGCCACATGCATCGGATTACATTCACCCCATCTGGTCTAGGTACCAAATCCTAAGTGTGTTGCTTTGTCAAAGCATTAAATTTCTCGCACATGGCCGCATTCCAATTTGGGTCCAATTTGGCTAGTTTCGGGTTTTGGGGAATCAATGATATGGTTTGTGTGGAGAGGTTAAAATGGACCTTGGGTTTGAAAATCCCGTGTTGGGCACGAGTCTCCATGCGGTGGGTAGGCAGCAGTGGTTGGTCTCTGTTTTGTGGCTACTGGTTTGTGGGTTCTGAAGGAGTGTTGGCTAGGCTCGGGTCGATGGCTGGTCGAGGTACCGTTGGTCGGGTAGGTGACTAAGAGGGGTCGATCAGTGGAAGGTTCGACCGAGAGCTAGGTGGTGCCCGGTCGGAGACGATGTCGGACATTGGAGGTGAAGGAGCTGCTGGTGCAATCTCTGTCGGAACAGTGAACTGCTGGTGGCACATCGACTGGATCATAGGGGACAAAGTAGACTCATCGAAAAATGTGTAATCTATGGTTTGAAATTTTCAGAGATTTGAAAATGGATAGTTCACCTCGTCAAATGTGTCATGACGTGAGACAATGATTTTACGAGTAGCTATGTCATAGCACATGTAACCCTGATTATTAAGTGAGAAACCAACGAAGACACATAGTGTGGTATGTGGGGCTAGTTTGTGAGGTGCGGTGGAGGCCAGGTTGGGGTAGCATAGGCAACCGAAAATGCAGAGTTGGTCATAGGAAGGGAACCTACGGTATAAGATTTCGGTTGGGGTCTTATTTTGGAGAGTGTTGGTTGGTAAAATATTAAGGAGGTATTCTACTATTTTAACAACATAGACCCAGAATGGTGGTGAAAGACCGGCATGAAATAGAAGGGTACAAATCATGTTATTGATGGTATGTATAATTCGTTCAGCCTTGCCATTTTGGGAGGAAGTGTAGGGACAGGAAATATGGAAAAAAATGTCTTGTTTAGAGCAGAAATTGTGAAATGCCGAATTATTAAATTCACGTCCATTATCACATTGCAAAGATTTTATAGATTTTTCAAACTGTATTTTAATGAATTTTTGAAATTCAAGGAACTTGGCAAAAACTTCAGATTTGAATTTTAGTGGGTAGATCTATACAAAATGTGAAAAATCATCTAATAATACTAGATAGAATTTGTGACTCAAGGAACTAACAACCGGAGATGTCCATAAATCAACATGAACAATATCAAATGGAGAAAAAATAACATTGTTGGATGACATAAATGGAAGACAAGTATGCTTGCCAAGCAGGCAAGAAAAACAGTGTTGGACAAGTTTCCCATTATTATATTGAATACGCTTATTAGTCCTAAGAATATTAAAAACAGGGTCTCCTGGGTGTCCGAGTCTGTTATGCCAAGTTGACTGAGAGATAGCAGCAAGGGAGATAGGTGAATGTGGTCTGACAGCGGAAGATTGAGTGAAGGGGTAGAGGTCTCCCACACTATTGCAGCGTGTAAGAATTTTCCCTGTATTGAGATCCTTTACAGAAAAACTCATAACCGCCACGCCCTCTGCCGCCACGCCCTCCGCCGCAGGACTGCTGTTGGTGGTGGTCTTACGATGGTGGCTAGGTGGTGTTAGCCGCCGGTGGTGCCATGCCGTCAATGGCTAATGCCTTTTGATTGTGCTCCTCTTGTTTAGCACGGCGGGTCTCTTCCAACAAAAGTTGCGAACGCGCTTTGTTGAAACTTGGTAGGGGGTCGGCCTGTTGAATCATCGTTGCAAGTGTATCATATTCACCTTTTGGTAAACCAGCAACTAGTTGAAGTACCATCTTGGTTTCTGAAACAGATGTCCCTACGTTGGAAAGTTGGTCGGTTATGAGTTTCAGTTGTTTACAGTATTCAGACATGTTATTAAAATACTCGAGACGCGTATTGTTGAACTTCTCTTCCAAATACACGGCCCGAGTATTTTTATTATCCTGAAAAATTTCTTCTAATCATACCCAAAGTTCACGTGCCATAGCACCTATTTTCATGATAGTAGACATCAAGTCTTTAGAGATGGCGCCGTAGATCCACTGTTTGACGATGGCGTCAAGGCGACGCCATGTCGAGTCTGCAACATCGGTTGGACGAGGAACAAAATCATCAATATGGTCGAGCACATTGTACGCACATGCATGAATATAGAACAGTTCTATCCACATGAAATATTGACAGTCTTCTTGGTCAAGAATTATAGGGATAAAATTCTTGATGTTGGTAACGGTGAAAGCCGGATGAAAAGAAGACGATGTGCATGGAGTGGGGGTGTCAAAAGTACCAGTGAAAGAACCGAAATTAGTAGGGGAAGTGGGACGAGACATGGTGGCTATGGCTACTGTCGATCGAGAAGAAAAAAACAAAAAAAAAATTTAGTGGTGGTCGGTGGCTATAGGGAGGAGAAGAGTAGGGATTAGGGTTTGACTCTTGATACCATGTAAGTTTGGAATAATTTCCCTTAGGGATTCCTTTCATTAATCACAATATATATAGTTGTACAGAGGTTGATTCCTAATACAATAAGAATCCTAAGTTAACTTAAATATACACCTATCATAATTACAAAATATAATGTGAATATTCGGAGAATAATCGCTAATACAAAGCCTCTACTCTCTTCCGACTCTGACTCTAACTCTGATTCTGACTCTGACTTAGACCAACCCTTACCCGAGGCTCAATCCTTACCTCGGGCTCAACCCTTACCCAACGCTCAATTCTTTTTCGATATTGATACTTCTTCTGATTCTGACTCCGACTCTGATTCCGACTTAGACCAACCCTTATTTGGGGCTCAACCTTTAGCCCGGACCAAACCCTTACCCCCAGGCTCAATTCTCTTCCGTTATTTGTACTTCTTCTGATGATTCTGACTCCGACTCTGATGCCGACTTACACCAACCCTTATTCCAGGTTCCACCCTTACCCCGACCTCAATTCTCTTCCGATTCCGATACTTTTGAGAGAGACTCCGACTCCGACTCCGATGAACTCCAATACACCATCAAGCCCATTATCCCATTAAAGAGACCTCAAGAGACCACAGCCGAGCCCAATAAGAGGATCAAGATTTGGGAATTACCAAACAAAAAACCTCCTCACAAGTGGAGTGAAGAAGACCAGATAACTCTACTTAATGGTTTGATTGACTTCAAGTCCCAACATGGTAAAGGCCCTTATAATGCTTATGTAGATATGCGGAGCTTCCACCACTACATCCAAAAAAATTTGAAAGCTGATCAACTTAACAAGTGGCAGGTGACTGATAAAGTTAGGAGATTAAAAAATAAGGTTTTTGCTAATTTAGACTAGAAAGGTGATCATCAAGAACCTGTTTTCTCTAATCCTCATGATTATTTAATCTTTGATCTTTCAATGAAACTCTGGTCTAGTGATTATTTAGTTAATGAATTTACAAAGAAAAACATATGGTCAAACTAGTGGAGTTAAAAAAATAGAGGAAGAACAATATCCACTTTTGGCTACAACTTTTGATATGGATTATTTGTCTTCAATAAATAAGGATGTTGTGGTTATTATGAAGAGGAATATGAGTTTGATTGGTTGTGAAAAGATGAGGGATTTAGAGGAAAAGTTGAAGAAATTTAAGGATGAAGAAGATGATTTGAGGATAAAGAGAGAATATTTGATTACGGAGAATTATGAATGGTTGAGGCAATTTGGAGGTAATTAGTAGATGTTGAGGGCTTGTGTTTTTTCTTTGGATGCAAAAATTGAAGGCACATATGGCATTTTTTTGTGTGGAGCTTTTAGATTTTTGTTTTTTATTTTTAGATATTGACTAGGATGATTAAAAGTTTGGTGTTTGAGGCAATGAAGTTGATGCTTGTGTGTCCTTTGCAAAAAGTTAAGAGGCACTTTGGCAGTAATTCTATGGAGCTTTTAGATTCTGTTCTTACTATTCTATTTCAATTTATGAGATATTTTTTATTTTTTGAGATTCAATTATGTAAATTTTGACCGAATTAGCAAACAATTTTACTTATAGTGCTTTTTATATATATTTTTAAATATTTAAATTTAAGTTTTAAAATATTAAATTGATTTAATTCAATTTAGCTTCAACGATTAGCCAATTGACTATCGGAAATGGAATTGTATACTTTTTATGTGGAGTATAAATTTATATATAACAACAATAACAATATATCCAGTGGAATCCCACAATGTGGGGTTTGGGGAGGGTAGAGTTGTCACGACCCAAACCGGAGGGCCGCGATGGGCACCGGACCCTACCCGCCGGGTACCACTAACCACACATTTAACATCTACCCGTAATTATCCTCGGCCAAAAGGATCGTCACTCAGTACTCTGATCCCATATATAAACATAGAAACAGTAAACCAGAAATCCAACTTATATATATATATACACACACCATGGCCGACGAGGTCGTACATGACTACTAGGACACCGTCCACAAGCCTTTAAGAGAGTACATGACATCAAAAGGTCGGGACATGGCCCCGCCGTACCCATATATACATGCAAAAATTTTCCGTATCGAAATTAGACCGACACTCAGAAATAAAGGAGTGCTTCAAAATCCGCTGAGTCAGCAACCTACTAACGTGGACCGTTGCATTGCATACGTGAACCTGCGGGCATGAAACGCAACGTCTCCCGATAAAAGGGACGTCAGTATGACTGATGTAATGAGTATGTCATGCATGAATAATAGCATAACAGAGATATAACAATAACTGAAATAGAAACAACCGACCAACAGTAAATGCCTCTGAGGGCCCTAATACATATGCATAAATATTATGCACAATGCAAATGCGGTATACATATAAATATTGACCACACAAGGGCATCTTCTTTTCCATAACAGCCTCTGTTGGCATCATTTCATTATCATATTGGCCACACAAGGACATAAATATTGGTCTCTTCGGGTACTTTCATGATAGTCTGTACCAGCTGCAGGTGGTGTGCGTATATAACGTCATTCCCTTTTCCCCATCCCCTACATGTATATAATTGATACCATATAGTAGTGTATATAACACATCTGGGTCCATGGTAATATATGAATATAATACAAATGAGAATGCATGAATGAGTATACGGATATTCCCGAAGGCGGGTGATGCCCAGAAAGAATTCAAGGTCAGAAATCCCAGTAGTTGAGACAACAAAATATTTTTGAACTTATTGGATGACATAATATCCTTGCACTTTCGGCTAACATTGGAAATATTAACATGTACCTTCGGCTAACATTGAGAATATCAACATCTTTCCCAGATACCTCAATAAGGATTTAGGAACATATTTAGGCATGCTTTCAACATAGGAATTAATAATATGAACATTCCTTAACTACTAAGAGTAGAGTAATTTTTGGAACAATATCACGGTTATATTTCATTACATGGAACATGCCAAAAGAAAGAAATAATTTTCCTTAACATACCTTGTTATCGAAGTTATCTAAGTTCCACGGGTCCTTGTAAGCTCTATGAATGATTATCTACATCACGCAGATGATTTAAATCACAATCGGATCAATATACTATTAATAAATTTATTGAGGCATTTTATCGAACACCTTTTACGCATAGAATTTATGTTTACTTCTATATGGAAACCTATAAATGTAACAAAAACAATCAACCTTTCTAATCCTCCTCCTTAACTTCTATAACATCTACAACAATCCAGCAATTCCATATCCAACCTACAACTCCATATAGGTAGCTCAACAATACCCAACAAGACTTAACATTTCCGATAATTACTTTAGCAAAGTAGTAGCAAGAATCATGCTCTATAACTTGTATAATCTCAAGACAAGAAGGATTTTCCTGAACATACCTTAACCGATTCTCAGCACAACCTAACCCACGCAGCCCGTATAACACTTCAATCATATTTACCAAGAATTCTTTTTCCACCCTTCTTCATTGTATGTTGTTCTTGAGGAAATCACATGTCTCTTCCTAGGAAAAGAAAGTAACGTTGTTGCTCCTCTATTGTGAAAATGTAAATATATCACTTTGCAAATTTACTGGTACATGTTTGTTTTCCCCTTTCAACGTAGTGTATATATAGCAAATATATATTTTGCAATTTATTCCCAAAGGAACTTGTTAGGTTGCCACCTTAACGTCAACTACCTTGTGAATGACATATGTATTCTCCTAATATCACTACCTTCCACTTAGTCTAAGTAGTCACTCTTTTTATAAGTGAACATTGGGAATCCACGTTGTTGCCCCTTGGACCAAACATTGGTCTTTATCTATTATAACTTAGTAGTGACCATAACTTTGTGGGACCTATATTGACATATTGTCCACTAAACATTATCCACATAATTGATTCTTGATCTCAATTCACTTAAATCTTAATGACTTATAAAAGCTCCATATACTCAATGTCATAATTGTGCGATGTAGCACTAGTCCATTGCCTCTTTATGCACACACCAAATATTATTTTCGATCCCCGTTATCACACTTGTTACGTCCAAAATTATTTTGGGGTCTTATCATTTTATATGCTAAATCCTTTATTTGCATATGTCTAGATGCTTAACCCAACGCCCGAAAGTACGGGGTGTTACATCTTGTCCCCCTTAGAAACATTCGTGCTCAAATGTTGGGGTGACATAACTAATTCTTGTCAGAATAAAATGAACACACAGATGATCAAGTTCAGTAAAAGCAACAGAGGAAATATCAAATAGACTATATGTTCATTGTTCAGCTAGTCATGGCAACAAAGGGACAAACTTAACTAACTTGAACCAATTCTAGGCAACTAAAGCAACTACATATTTACAGTACCTAACATTTGAAATATTTGCAGTACTAGGTGGTTTTCTACGGTACTATTGTCACTCCAATTCATCAAAACAGGGGATAAGACACTCATGGATTAATTCAGATTATCATTTAAAACAGTGAGGAGATACATATCAATCTATAACCACTTCCAAAGAACAGACTCAAGTTCAGGCCAATTACATGCACTTAGAGGGTTTCCATAGCTTAGAGAAATGACAAGGAGGAACCCATGATCCAGAGAAAATCATAATGAAGCTGAGTTGAACTACTCAAAGCTTCATCTTGATCTCATGAGTAAGATACATCACTCAATGCTATTCTATAAGCATGTAACATCTCATACAACTCCACATACAGAATAAAATAAACACATTGTGGCACCTTCCAGCTCTAGTATTCAGTAATCTTGTGTAAAGCAATCTTCACTTAGCATTGTTTAAATAGAAAGTTAATGTTAAGTTGTGGAGCATAATTGATTTATCCACACTATGAAGACCTACGCAGAGGGTTGGAATCAGCCAATTGGAATCAGCCGATTGGGATTAGCCGATTGGGATTAGCCGATTGGATCAGCCGATCGTGGAGGGTTGGCATCAGTCGATGTAATGTTATTAGTGGAGGGTAATTTGGTAATTTTAGGCTTGTATTATGTCGCCCTAATTTTCTCTATATATAGTCTAGGGCGCCGTTCTTCTCTGAGTAGTTCTTCTCTGTAAGGGTTTTCTTTCTCTAAGTATGGTAGAGCGGTGTGTAGCCAAAAAATGAGAGAAGAGAGAATTGTAAACTCAAACTCCATTATAGTAAAATCTGTAACGGCAAGTGGACTAGCTCTCGCATTGAGGGTGAATCACTATAAATATGTGTGTGTTATTTGTTCTTAGTATATTTATTGTTTTCGGTTTAAGTAGGGTTTGGGATGGTAAACCCTAAAAACTAGTATCAGAGCGACAGGTTGTGTTGCGATTCAGAAAACAATGGAAGACGAAGATGGTTCAGCACATGGCATCGGTAAATTCGATGGTACATATTTTACGTTCTGGAAAATGCAGATTGAAGACTATTTGTACGGTAGAAAGCTTCATCAGCCGTTGAGCTTGAAGCCAAAGGAGATGACTGATGCCGATTGGAATCTCCTTAACAGACAGGTTCTGGGAGTAATCCGATTGACGCTGTCGAAGAATGTTTCTCACAACGTGGCGAAGGAGAAGACTACGGCTGGCATGATGAAGGTTTTGTCCGACATGTATGAGAAACCTTCGGCTAACAATAAAGTATTTCTCATGAAGAAACTCTTTCATCTAAAGATGGAGGAAGATGCTCCCGTTGCAACGCACGTGAATGAATTCAACACGATTTTCAATCAACTGTCATAGGTTGCAATAGAGTTTGACGATGAAGTACAAGCCCTAATTCTGTTGGCGTCCCTACCGAACTTCTGGGAGCCAATGAGAGCATCGGTTAGTAATTCTCTCGGCAGTGACAAACTAAAGTTCAACGATGTTAGAGATCGTATCCTTGCCGAGGAGGTTCACAGGATAGATTCTGGTGAGGCATCAACTAGTTCTGCTCTGAATGTTGAGATTAGAGGCAAAAACTATGATAGAAACAACAACCGAAATAAGGGCAAGTCGAAGTCAAGGAATGGCAAGAGTCAATCCAGATCCGGCTGAACACTTGAGTGTTAGAACTGTGGGAAATCGGATCACATCAAAAAGAACTGCAGGGCACCGAAGAAGGAGGACAACAAGGGGGTGGAATCAATGCTTCCACTGAAGACATTGGTGATGCACTGTTGTTATCGGTTGACTGCCCAATCGACTCTTGGGTGCTCGACTCTTAAGCGTCTTTTCAAACCACCGCACATCGTGATATAATGACAAATTACATTGCTGGGAATCATAACAAAGTTTACCTGGTAGATGGTGAGCCTTTAGACGTGGTTGGCACTGGAAACATCAGTTTGAAGATACCAAATGGACACGTGTGGAAGATCACAAAGGTCAGACATGTGCCGAAGCTGATGCATAATCTGATCTCAGTGGGTTAGCTTGATAATGAGGGACACAATGTTACATTCGGTAACTGGTCCTGAAAGGTGATGAATGGTGCCATGGTGGTTGGTCGAGTCAAGAAAACTGGTACTCCATATATGACGACTAGCTGTTGTGATACAGTCGTTGTTATTGACAACACAAAGAAGACAGAGTTGTGGCACTGCAGGTTGGGGCATATGAGCTAGAAAGGGATGAAGCTGTTGGTGACTAACGGTTTGATTCCGGAGCTGAAGTCGGTGGATCATCATATATGTGAGAGCTGCATTCTTGAAAAACGTAAGCGAGTAAGTTTTCAAATATTGGCAGGGAATTGAAGGCCGGGAAGCTTGAATTGGTTCACAATGACGTGTGGGGACCTGCCACTGTCCCCTCACTCGCAGGATCACATTACTACATGAGCTTCATTGATGATTCGACTAGAAGCTATATGTCTATTTTATGAAAAATAAATCCGACGTGTTCACTGTATTCAAAAGGTGGAAAGCCATGGTCGAGAATGAAACAAACCTCAAGATGAGGTGCCTAAGGTCCGATAATGGTGGTGAATACATTGATGGTGACTTTAAACGGTACTGTGCCGATAATGGGATCAAGATGGTGAAGACTATTTCTGGAACGCCCCACCTAAATAGAATAGCGAAAAGGATGAATCGACCATTGAACGAGCATGCACGGAGCATGAGAATACATGATGGACTGCCCAAGACATTCTGGGTAGATGCAGTCAATACCGCAGCCTTCTTAATCAATAGAGGACTGTCTGTTCCGTTGGGTTTCAGAATTCCAGAAGAGGCTTGGAGTGGTAAAAAGGTAAATCTTTCTTTTCTGAAAGTGTTTGGCTGCTTATACTATGTTCACATTGATGCTTCGGCTAGAAGTAAACTTGATCCGAAATCTAAGAAGTGTTACTTTATCGGCTGTGGTGAAATCGAGTTTGGTGACCATTTCTGAGATGACCAAAATCGAAAGATCATCCGAAGTAGGGATGTCATCTTTAATGTACAAGGACAAGTTGCGGGAAAGCTCAAAATGTAAGAACAAGGAATCGGAAATAGCTGATTTGAGAGACTTCTAAACAGCCGAGGTAGTTGAGACACCCGAGCTACAACCAGATACTACTGAGGCAGAGAAACAAGCTAGTGATGGTGGGGTTGATGAAAATATTGATTCTAAAATAAAACAGTGGACGCCGATCATAGAACTGCGCAGATCATCTAGGATCAGGAAGCCAGTTCACAAGTTCTCTCCATCCATCAACTACATTCTGCTCACTAACAAAGGGGAGCCGGAATATTACGAAGAAGCAATGCAAGTTGATGAATCGATTAAGTGGGATCTGGCAATGAAAGATGAGATGGACTCACTGTCGGCAAATCATACATGGAAGTTAGCAAAGTTGCCAAAGGAGAAGAAGGCATTGCAGAGTAAATAGGTCTATCAGATAAATGAAGAACATGATGGAAGCAAGCGATATAAAGCAAGGCTGGTTGTGAAGGGATTCCAATAGAAAGAAGGCATTGACTACACGGAGATCTTCTCTCCCGTAGTCAAGTTGGTAACCATCGGAACTGTTCTTGGACTGGTAGGAAATAATGACCTGCATCTTCAATAGATGAATGTGAAAACTGTTTTTCTTCACGATGATTTAGATGAGGAAATTTACATGAATCAAACTGAAGGATTTGAGGTCAAAGGGAAAGTGAATCTGGTGTGCAAGCTTCAGAAGAGCCTGTACGGACTGAAACAGGCTCCAAGACAGTGGTATAAGAAGTTTGACATCTTTATGAAGAAAGCCGAATTCATAAGGTGTGAAGCAGATCACTGTTTTTACTTCAAGAGATTTGAATACTCCTACATTATACTGCTTCTTTATGTTGACGACATGCTGATCATAGGAGCAGACCTATATGAGATTGATCGGCTGAAAAAAAAAGTTGTTAGAAGAATTCGCAATGAAGGATTTGAGAGCCGCAAAACAAACCCTTGGGATGAGGATTATCCGAAGTAAGAAGGGCCTCAAGCTGTCACAAGAAGAATATGTGAAGAAGGTTCTCAAGAGGTTCAAGATGGATGATGCCAATCTAGTCAGTACTCTCTTGGCTGGACACTTTCATTTGTCAAAGGATCAGTCGCCGATAACCGAGGATGAGATGAAGCATATGGACAAGGTACCTTATGCATCGGCTATCGGCAATATTATGTATGCGATGGTATGTACGAGGCCAGACACTACACATGCAGTGGGAGTTGTTAGCAGATTTATGAGTAATCCGGGAAAGCAACACTGTGAGGCTGTGAAGTGGATTTTCAGATATCTGAAGGACAGCTCGAGTTCAACTTTGTGTTTTCAAAAGTCAAAAACAGGATTGCGGGGATATGTTGATGCTGACAATGGTGGTGATGTTGATAGTAGAAAAAGCACATCTGGGTATGTTTACACCTTCGGAGGTACTGCAATTTGCTGGGTTTCAAAGTTGCAGAAGATAGTAGCTCTCTCTAGCTGTGAGGCTAAGTACGTTGTCATGATGGAGGACACGAAGGAGATGATGTGTCTACAATCCTTTCTGCGGGAACTGGATCAGGACCACGAAGGGAGTGTGCTATACTGTGATAGCCAGAGTGCCATTCATTTGGCAAAGAATTCGGTTTACCATGCTTTCACGAAACATATACACATTCAGTACCATTTCATCCGATCAGTTTTGGAAGATGGAGTGTTCTGCTAGAGAAGATCTCAGGGAGTCAGAATCCAACCGATATGCTGACGAAGGCCGTGCCGAATAACAATGGACTCCTTGGATGAGAATCGAAGTCGCTGCTGCAGATGGAGTCAGATGATTGAAATTAGTCTCCAAGTGGGAGATTATTGAGTTGTGGAGCCTAATTTATTTACCTACACTATGAAGACCCTATGCAGAGAGTTGGAATCAGCTTATTGGAATCAGCCGATTGGGATTAGCCGATTGGATTAGCCGATCGTGGGGGTTGGCATCAGTCGATGTAATGTTATTAGTGGAGGGTAATTTAGAAATTTTAGGCTTGTATTATGTCGCCCTAGTTTTCTCTATATATAGTCTAGGGCGCCATTCTTCTCTTAGTAGTTTTTGAGTAGTTCTTCTCTGTAAGATTTTTTTTCTCTAAGTGTGGTAGAGTGGTGTGTAGCTGAAAAATGAGAGAGGAGAGAATTGTAAACTCAAACTCCATTATAGTAAAATCTGCAGCGGCAAGTGGACTAGCTCTCTCATTGAGGGTGAACCACTATAAATCTGTGTGTGTTATTTGCTCTTCGCATATTTATTGTTTTCGGTTTAAGTAGGGTTTGGGACGGTAAACCCCAACAGTTAATAGGTTGATGGATTCTTTCCTAGGTCTGTAGTATATCTTATGCATCCTTCATATTCAAACATCATGCAAAGAAGATGGAGGGTCCTGACATCTAGTTTAAAGTCCTATATGCATCATAGCTATTAAAACAATAAACAAATCGGTGCAAATAATTATGCTTCAACTGTTTTTATTATCCCATGAACAATTCAGATCAAGTTCCTAGGTTTTTTCTAACTTCCCAGTCTCATAGCTAGTGTTTGAACCATTTCAGATGATCATTTTGGGCAAACATAAGGAAACAGGCAACCAGAAAATGTATCTTGCTAAAGCGGTTCACACTTAACAGGTTGAAAATAAGAAGGGTTGGGGAAGCATGTTTAGGTGAACATAAGGAATAGATTCAAGCTTCATATCAGGCCAAGCATATACATAGTTAACAAGGGTTGCAAGATAACTAAACAAGTGCACCCATTCACATGATTCATGTACCAAAAATTAGCAAAATCTCAAGGACTACACTAAGTCATATCTTAAGCTAAGTGGTATATGGTAGACTATGAAATGAATTCAAAACAAACATCAAGATATATATTGCTCCTTTACCAAAATTAGACAAGTCCCAACAAATATATATAAT
Organism: Anisodus tanguticus; assembly: GCA_034509755.1. Classification (NCBI taxonomy): domain Eukaryota; kingdom Viridiplantae; phylum Streptophyta; class Magnoliopsida; order Solanales; family Solanaceae; genus Anisodus; species Anisodus tanguticus. The sequence continues at coordinate 11,332,711 of CM067552.1, read as the reverse complement.
GGACCTAACATGAACTAAAAGTAGGTTCACTAACTTATGCAAACATTCTGAATTCATTTAAGGCTACCCCTTATCCTTAAAAGTATGATATTTAGAGGAGGAGCTCAATCAAACCTCTCTAAATTCTTTGTTAGCCTAAACTATCCTTAAGTCTAGGTGTGATATGGTTCACAGACATGGAAGGGTAAACAAAAATGGTTGAATAACTCTTTGGAGGCAACACCTTAAGCATACAACTCTAAAAACTCAGTCATACCCTCATTTAGGTTACATAGACATGTTGATAAGTTATCTATCTAATAAACCACATCCCAACACACAACCTATGCATCTTAGGGGGAGATCCAAATAGAGAAGTCTTAACAGAATAAGCATACTTTAGCATTTGTTGAATCTAACATGAACATATAAAGGTCCAAAATCACATACAAATAAATTTTAGAACCTAGGTTAACAACTACAAGATCACAGGTTTGGACAAATAATAGATGTTGTTCGAACAAGATTCATATAAAGTTCATGAGTTATTTCATGCTAGCATGGACCTGGTTATATCTTGTCTCTAGTTATGCATAAAACACTCGAAGGTGTACATATTGTGGCTATCACAGTGAGCAGATAAGACCTATATAATAAAGACAAAGCATTTCACAACCCAAATCATATTCCAACACATGTTTTGGATTTAGAACTTGATATAAGCTCACACATTTCACTGTTGGTATTTAACTCTAAATGAGGATGTAAACAAATCACTAAACACATGTTCAAATCTCCATAGCCTTCATGACCCCATTACACACTTGACATGCATTTTAGACAGTCTATAACTAGGTGCAAACATATGTTAGAGATTGATTTAGGTGTGACATTATTAGGATGGTCATAAGGTAAGTTGTAAGTCAATCAATTAGCAATTTATAACCCCAGGCACACCAACAATTATCTAAAAGGCAGAAACCAACCAAAGACTCAATAGGATAGACTTATGCATCATTTCTAGATCCAATCTGAGTTTTAAACAACGAGGAACCAAAGAATACATATGTACTAGACTCAGTTTGATCACAGACTTACAAAAATACAGATTTCATAAGCACATCAATAAGGATTCAAATCTTAGGCATATTTCATAGCCCTTATTAACCATAGTACACACAACTAGGCCAAACAATATATATCATAGTACTTTTTAGCTAATCATAGCCTTAAAGCATATCAATAATACCACATCATTGCGTACAAGCCTACTGAATATCTTAATCCAACTAGATTACTCGAATAGATTAATCAAACACCTAGCCTAAACATGTTTGGTCTATAATAAGAATTAACTACAACATCTCAAACAAGCATACAATACATTTAAATGCTACTTCTCCTAACTATATTGACTAGCTTATCCTATTTAATATATAATCTACAAGTTCAAAAACCAGGCAATTAAGCTAAACTAACATCATGCAAAACAGAAAGTGGAAAAATAAAGACTGAGGGGAATTTGAACTTACTCTATGTTATCCAATTCTACCTCTTGAATAATTCGTGGTGACAATATCTCAACCTTGGTCGGGACGAGTACTTTTGTTCAGTAATCAATCAAGCACGGTGTGAATAATAAATACACATAAACAACTAGACAATCCATTTCAATATACTTGTCTACATAGCATCAGTCCATCCAACAAAACCAGTCAGACACACATGAGGCTCCTATTGATTTCTCAGGTCATATACACATATTCATTACATATAGATATAGGAATACTAGTGAAAAATCACAACTAATATACTTCACATCATTTTTAGATCACATGAAAATAGACCCATATCTTCACAACACTAAACTGTACAACAATCTTATCAATCCATATACAGAATCCATAAACTTCTTCGATTAATCCAACCATATAACCATATACTAGTTAAGCACAATACACTATCTATTTAAAGGTAACTAATATGAGGATCTTATGGATTATCAGGATAGGTGCTAGGACAATGTTGAGATCATGTTAGTGTATTTGCACTATCCTATCTTGGTCCTATATATGAGCCTTGATCAGACACACTTTGAAGTGGAACCCTTTTATCCTTACTAAATACTCGCTTTCTCATGGCCTGCCTATTTTCTTCCTTCTCCGCGTATCCCATAACATATACCAGCAAGCCCTGATTAATGGACCCCCAAGATTGTGGAACAATATCACGGTTATATTTCGTTACATGGAACATGCCAAAAGAAAGAAATAATTTTCCTTAACATACCTTGTTATCGAAGTTATCTAAGTTCCATGGGTCCTTGTAAGCTCTATGAATGATTATCTACATCACACAAATGATTTAAATCACAATCGGATCAATATACTATTAATAAATTTATTGAGGCATTTTATCGAACACCTTTTACGCATAGAATTTATGTTTACTTCTATATGGAAACCTATAAATGTAACAAAAAAAATCAACCTTTCTAATCCTCCTCCTTAACTTCTATAACATCTACAACAATCCAGCAATTCCATATCCAACCTACAACTCCATATAGGCAGCTCAACAATACCCACCAAGACTTAACATTTCCGATAATTACTTTAGCAAAGTAGTAGCAAGAATTATGCTCTATAACTTGTATAATCTCAAGACAAGAAGGATTTGCCTGAACATACCTTAACCGATTCTCAGCACAACCTAACCCACGCAGCCCGTATAACACTTCAATCATATTTACCAAGAATTCTTTTTCCACCCTTCTTCGTTGTATGTTGTTCTTGAGGAAATCACATGTCTCTTCCTAGGAAAAGAAAGTAATGTTGCTTAACCGATATTGTGAAAATGTAAATATATCACTTTGCAAAGTTACTGGTACATGTTTGTTTTCCCCTTTCAACGTAGTGTATAAATAGCAAATATATATTTTGCAATTTATTCCCAAATGAACTTGTTAGGCTGCCACCTTAATGTCAAACTACCTTGTGAATGACATATGTAATCCCCTAATATCACTACCTGCCTAAGTAGTCACCATTTTTATAAGTTAACATTGGGAGTCCACGTTGTTTCCCCTTGGACCAAACATTGGTCTTTATCTATTATAACTTAGTAGTGACCATAACTTTGTGGGACCTATATTGATATATTGTCCACTAAACATTATCCACATAATTGATTCTTGATCTCAATTCACTTAAATATTAATGACTTATAAAACCTCCATATACTCAATGTCATAATTGTGCGATGTAGCACTAGTCCATTGCCTTTTTATACACACACCAAATATTATTTTTGATTATGTCCAAAATTGGTTCGGGGTCTTATCTTTTTTTATGCTATGTCCTTTATTTGCATATGTTTAGATGCTTAACCCAATGCCCGAAAGTACGGGGTGTTACAAGAGTGTACGCAGACCTTACCTCTACCTTGGTAGGTAGAGAGACTGTTTCTGAGAGACCCTCGGCTTAAGATAAAGCACAAGCCCAAGCAAAGTATGACAAACAAAGTGAGTAAGTCATGGTTGCAAATTCTGAAAAAGAAAAGCAGCAAAAAAAAACAATAACTAATGCAAGTAAATAAGACAGACAAAATACACATAGCATCATAAATCAAACAAAAATGGACTACAAGGGAATACTGTGCCTATTAGTATGATAGGCTAAGCAAGCCTACAATAATAATAATACAACTATCAGTTTGTAAGTGTAGGTAGGACTACGCTGGACTACCTGCGCCATATCTCATCTAATCACCTCTCCTCAATACTTCATCGGCCTACCTCTACCCCTCTTATACCCATCCATAGCCAACCTCTCACACCTCCGCACTAGGGCATTTGTGTCTTTCCTCTGCACGTGCCCGAACCATCTCAACCTTGCTTCCCGCATCTTATTCTCGACCGAGGCCACTCCCACTTTGTTGCTGATATCATCATTTCTAAATCTATCCCTCCTTGTATGCCCACAAATACATCTTAGCATCCTTATTTCTGCAACTTTCATCTTTTGGGTATGTGAAGTCTTCACCGCCCAACACTCTGCCCCATACAACATAATTAGTCTAACCATCACCCTATAGAACTTGCCTTTAAGTTTCGGTGGCACCTTTTTATCGCACATGACTCCAGATGCGAGCTTCTATTTTATCCACCCTGCCCCATTACGATATGTGATATCGTCATCAATCTCTCCATTCTCTTGGATAATAGACCCGAGGTACTTGAAGCTCTATTTATTTGGAATGACCTGAGTACCAAGCCTCACATCTACGTCTGTCTCAAGGTCGCTCCCGTTACTGAACTCGCACTTCAAGTATTCTGTCTTGGTCCTACTCAGCCTGAACCCTTTAGACTCCACAGTCTATCTCCAAACCTCCAGCTTAGCGGTCACTCCGTTGTGAGTCTCATCAATCAGGACTATGTCATCAACGAATAACATACACCATGGCACCTCCCCTTGGATTTGTCGCGTTAGTCCATCCATCACCAAGGAAAATAGGAATGGGCTAAGAGTTGATCCTAGGTGCAGCTCCATCATCACTGGGAGTGCTTCGAGTCTCCTCCTCCTGCCTGTACCCTGGTCTTGGCTCCATCATACATATCCTTGATTGCCCTAGTGTATGTCATAGGTTTACTTCTAACCTCCAAACATCTCCATAGAACCTCCTTAGGGACTTTGTCGTATGCCTTCTCGAGGTCGATGTAAGTCTATCTTCCTCTCCCTATACTGCTCCACCAACCTTCTAATAAGATGAATGGATTATGTAGTCGAACGCCCCGGTATGAATCCAAATTGATTCTCGGTGATAGACACGCCTTTTATCACTCTTATCTCCATGACTCTTTTCCAAACTTTCATAGTGTGGCTTAGCAGCTTGATACCCCTATAGTTGTTGCAATACTGATATCACTTTTGTTCTTATACAGATGAATCATTGTACTCCACCTCCATTCTTCGGGAATTCTCGCCATCTTAAAAATGATGTTAAACAACTCTGTCAGCCACTCTAAATCTGCCTTACCTGAGCTCTTCCAAAATTCAATTAGGATCTCATCAGTCCCGATTGCTCGTCCTCTGCGTATCCTGCGAACAACACCTTGAACCTCATCAACCTTAATGTTTTCACAATACCCAAAATCTTGGTACCTACCAGAGTGCTCCATATCTCCCAGCACAATGTCTCTATCTTCTTTTTCATTTAAGAGTTTATGGAAGTAAGACAGTCACCTCCGTCATCATCCTTGATGCACGTCAGGTAATCTAAGTCCCAGGCCCTCCTCTCCCTCTCATTGGGTAGTATGTACAACTTCTTATCCTAGGTTTTTTCCTTTAATTCCACATATAGACGTTCAAAAGCCGATGTTTTCGCCGCTATTTTTGCTGCTAGCTTTTCCTTTTTCCACGCCATCTTATATAATTCCCTATTCGTCTATTTCTCCACCTCATCCTTGCTTTCTACCAATTTTGCATATGCCATTTTTTTGCTTCCACCTTCTCTTGAACTTTACCATTCCACCACCAGTCCTCTCGATGCTCACCACAGATACCCCGCGAGACCCCTAGCACTTCTCTAGCAACCTCTCGAATGCAACTGACCGTCTTATCCCACATCCTAGTCGCATCCCTACTACTCCCCCAAGCCTCTTTGGCCATCAACCTCTCTCTCATCTCCTTTGCACTAGCCATGAACAAACTCTCCCATTTGATTCTTAACCTATCATCCACAACCCTCTTCTTCTTCTCCATCTTGATCTCTAAATCCATCACCAAAATCTTATATCGGGTTGTAAGATCCTCCTTCGGAATAACCTTGCAGTATTTACAAAGACATTTGTCAACCTTCCTAAGGAGCAAAATGTATATTTGAGTCTTAGCCACCAAGCTTCGGAAAGTCACTAAATGCTCCTCCTTCTTCAGGAACCTTGAATTGGCTATCACCATCCCAAAAACTCTATCAAACTCCAAAAGTGAGACGCCTCCCTCGCTCCTATCCCTAAGGCCAAAACCTCCATGCACGTCGTCATAACCCCCCGGAAGTGCCCCGATATGTCCATTGAAATTCCCTCATACAAATAACTTCTCAATGGGTGGTATACCTCCTACCACTTCATCCAAATCTTCCCAGAAATGCCTTTTCTCCTCCTCATTCAAGCCCGTTTGCGGCGCATATGCACTAATAATGTTCATAGTGCACCCTCCAACTACCAACTTAATCGCCATCATCCTGTCATTGACCCTCCTAACCTCTACCACTTGATCCCTTAGCTCGCTGTCTACCAAAATACCTACCCCATTCCTATACTTCGACCTACCCGAGAACCATAGCTTATACCCGTCTACATCCTTAGCCTTAGGTCCTACCCATTTGATCTCCTAGACATAGGCTATATTAATCTTCCTCTTCTTAAGAATCTTAACTAGCTCTATGGACTTCCCCGTTAAATTTCTAATATTCCAAGACCCTATTCTCAGCCTAGCATTACCCTTACCCCCCGTAACTCTCGCCTCCGTCCCCGACCGAGAACATGACCCTAGTCTACTATCATTCACCACTAAAGAAAAAAAATACTAGTCAAAGGTTAACGTTAACACACACGGGAACCAGCTTTAGTGAGGCTACTACAGACCAAAATGATAAAGCAAACGACAAGAAGAATAAAGACAAGAATGTAAAGTCAAGATTTAATAAAACGCAACACGCAAGAATTTAACTACAATGACAGGGACAAAATTAAGTACGGGCAACTGGAGGTACCAACTCCAGGCTAATAGAACTTGTTCACACGCTGAAAATCATTGTTCAGACGCTAGAACACACTGTTCACTGCCTAAAATCACTGTTTCCTGCCGAAACTTTTGTACCCAGATGCTAGGTGGGAGAACGGCGTAATAGAACATGGATGTACGTCGTGACATATCTTATGGTACCTGGAAAAACAAAAGTTCACCGGAGGTCGAAGCTCCGGCGATAATGCGGTGGTGGCGGGTTTCACTGAAGCTCAAATCTTTGGTGCAGAGGTGGAGCAGATATTGGTGTAGGGACAAAATCCATCGGTCTTTTTCCGATCAATATAAAAAACTGAACTAGTAGAGATTGCAAGATTCTTATTTGTAGTGAGAAAGGAAAGGGGTTTTCCCTCTGAAATGGAGATAATAAAAGGGATGAAAATGAGAGGGAGAGAATAAGGGGTGTGTCAGAGAAGAAGCATTAGAAGAAGAGAAACACAATTTATATATAAATATTCACGAAATTACAACAAATACTAGATATGAACACATAATTTTAAAATATAAAAACAGTAAGGATTGAATCCATAATAATAAAATTTTGGATTCAACTTTGCTAGAAAAGTAAAAGGTGTCACGTACATTTAGATGAAGAGAGTATATTTTAAAACTCGACTGAGGATTAGAAATTGATGTTTAAGGCAATAAAGTTGATGCTTGTGGTGTCCTTTGCAAAAAGTTAGAGGCAGCTTTGCAGTAATTCAATAGAGCTTTTAGATACTAGCAAATGAAACGAGGTACAGCGGTTAGGGTTGCTCCTCGTTTAATTAGAGATTTTGGTTTCGAGCTTCGGGTATGGAATTTTTTTTAATAGAGAACATGTCCCCCAAATGGGCCTTACACGGTATAAATTCCAATTAGTCAAACTCCAATGCGGATACCAGATATCTAATAAGAAATAAAAAAAAATAGAGCTTTTAGATTTTGTTTCATGTATATTTTTAGCTTCCAAGATACTTCTTCTTGTTAATGGTATGTTTGTCCTTTTTATATTTTAGTTTTTAAGTAGATTGATTTTGTTGCTTTTATTTTGGTGGTTATTATTATCTTTACAATAGTTCCTCGTGGTCCGGATCTTCTCCGAACCTTGTGTATAGCGAAAACTTAATGCACTGTGATGCCTTTTTTATTATTATCTTTACTCCTTTGGTACTTCAGAAAACACTTATAAAATGAAATTTTTTAGACTGGCTTCTTATGTTTGTTAATAATGAGAGGTTCATATCAATTTTATGGTGGTCTACAGGAGGTTATGGAAAAGGTTCAAATTTGTCTGTAATTGTAAGAAATTGTCTTTTCTTTTCCCTTCGTTAATAAGTATTGCCCTTGTTGTTACGAAATTATCATAAAGAAAAAACGAATTAGCACCACAAATCACATGACTCTCAACTAACTGAAAATAATTAGTATCATAAGCGTTTGATTTTAATTGAAGAAAGACATAAATGATCATTTCGCATGGTCCAAGGGTATATATGGACCTTTCTTCAAGAAAAAATAAAGAGGAAATACATAAACTTAGAACTTATCTTTCTCCTTCATCAATAATAACAGTATAAAAAGTATTCATATATAAACAAGTGACTCGGTGATCTCAAAAGAGAGTTTTGTACTATCATACTATAACTAAAATCAAGAAATGTTAAAGTCCAAATTGAGCTAAATTATTGATTTGCGTGTGAAGTCTTTTTTATGAAAATGTGCAAAAGAACCATTTCTCATTCACATTTATTCGTAAAATCCTAACATATACTTCAAAAAATATAATAATATAATTGTCAAAATCAAATTCACAATTGAAGAGACGCCATTATAGATGACAATCTTCCAAGTTTACTTGCAACAATTATGGATTAGTAGAAGCAAGTAGGGAGAGCGGGTGGGTATAATTTTACGGATTTCGCACCGCACCCGCTCCAGTTGGGGCGGGTATGGGTATAACTTTGGCGGGTAGTAGGCGGGTATGGGTAGGTGGTGGATTTGCAGTTATACCCGCCTCCCCCGCCCCGCATCCAACCGCCCGCCCTAAATTCACCCGCCCGCCTTATACTCGCCAACTATAATTTTATTTATACAACTTTATATTTATCTAAAGCCAAATAATTTGGCACACATAATTTTAGCAGCTCATAAGCCCAATAATAATGAATGGATAAGGGAGAAAATGTTGAGTATACATTATACATGTGGTGGTGATGTCAAGGAGATGGAAAAATGTGATTTTGAGGATTAATATGATACAAGAATGGATACGGGAGCAAATGTTGTGTGTATCGGTTGAGATTTTTGTATTGCTTTAAGTATTTATGGAGACATTAGTTTTTTTATGTAGTTTGTCGTGTTTATATAATGTACTAATTTAATTTATAAGACTATTTTGTTTTGGGTTTGATCGCTAATTGAGAAGTATGTTGGTTGTGTTGCCAATTTGCTATATTGGTACAGTATAGTAGTAGTAGATACAATATAGTAATAGTAGATAATTCTCATCTATTGGCAGGTTGATAAAATGACAAATGAATTGATTACAAAATATGATTGGCGAATACAAACGGTATTGGCGAGTGACGGATATCTACTTGAGTGGTGGAGCGGGTGTGGATCTAGGAATATATTCACCAAGCCTGATATGAATGTTGAAAATGTACCCGCCACAGGTGACGGGTATAAAACTTTCTGACGAGTACGGGTGCAGGGAGGGGGTACCCGCACCCCGCCCCGCCCCGCCCCACCCAATTGCCATCCCTAGAAGCAATAAGCATCAGTTTGAAAGACATACCTGACCCATATGTAGTTTTAATAGGTTGGCCAAGTGAAGCAGATCAATAAAATAATAAAAATGGATAGCCTTTTCTTTTATAAATTTTTTTGTTAAAATAAAATATTTATGTCAATAAAATCTAATGAAAAAATAAATCTAAATTACTTGGGTGTCTTTCTAGGTGTAATATCAATATTTGAGTGATTTTTTAGATATAAAATAAAAATAAATAACTTAAGAGAACTACAAATAATTGAGTAGCCATCTAAAGATATGCTTAAGGCGTGTACTTATATATATAATATAATATTAGGTTGAATACATATGGAGGCACTTAAACTTGCTATAAGTTTTAATGTGTCAATTGAACACTTTTTGCTGACACGCACACATCTTTTTGGAGCGTGAAATGCATAAAAATATCTTTGTTTTTTTCTATTTTTTTCCTTCACTCCTTCATTCTTCTTTCTACCGTTGTTTGTTTTCTCGACAAATAAAATCGACCAAAACAAAAAAACAGAAGAAAACAAATGGGGCTCTTTCGACCACAAATCTTCCTCTTTCCTCCTCTTGCTGCATTTTGTGTCCACTGCCTTCTTCAATTTTAAGACCACCAACACAGTTACCATACCATGAGACTACAAATTCTCAATCCTTTTTTTGGTGTGAAGAATTGAGTTGTATTCATAATAACAACCAACGCAATCGTCCGCAAAATTAGAACAATGAATACAACCACACTACCCTAGCAACGGCCTGATACTTAAAGATATGAACACTGACGATTATGTACACGCCTTAAGCATATCTTTAGTTTAAGCATAACAAAACTTCAGATTTCAAGTTATGAATAAAACAAATTCAAATGATTATAGTTCAAAATCTTTACTATTGTTGGCTCCGAATTACAGCGAAAAGCTACAATGGCCATCCAATGCCACCAAAGAGATTTGATAAATTAAAGATTGTTTTCTCAATTTAAGGGTTCATAAAGAGTTTACTTATCTTATTTTTCTGTCATATGGCTAAGGTTCTGCGCTTCTTTAGTTTGGTTATTGGGGTGGTGATAGAAGTTGTTCTCTCCCCAAATTTTGTTCTCTGTCGTTTTATCGGCTGACCGTATCGGGAGACAAATTGATTCCTTAACTTAAGCGATTTAGGCTGCAAACGGAACTCTAATTTCCAGCAATGGGTTCCCCAACTACTCCAGAAAGCGTTAGGACGGTGGTATGAGTAAACTAAGAGGTAAGAAACATGAATGCGCTGAGTACAGTAAAGCAAATGATAAATATAGATAAAAATTGAGTTGTGATTAATTGGTTGTGTGTGTATATACAAAGAATGATCCTATTTATAGTACAAAAAAGGAAAAATATTATACAACGTGATCCCCCCCATGTCAGCCATCAAGTTAACCACTAAGTTCAATGGCCGACTATGGGGGAGGTGGTGCCGATTTTCTCGCTCTCTACTCCTCTTGCTCGGATAATGGCCCTTTCTTTTAGCTGTTTTTGCCTGTTATCGCTTCTAGGGATCCGGAAACATTTTTGACTTGGTCGTTGAGGCGTGTGCATCTGAGTGGGTCCCAGTCGTACCTATAACTAACAACTCGGCTAAAATGCCATAGTAGCCGATGAAGTTCTTGTAGTCGAGGGCTAGGAGTAAATTCAGCTCTGGAACAGTTCGATTGTCACGGAATTCGGCTAAATACTTAAATTATTTTTGAGTGTTAACAATTGCCCCATAAATTAACTCGAGTGTGACTATTGAGTTGATGTATCTGAAAGTAGCCGTCGTTTCAGTCTGACAGCCGCGCATGTCACTTCAATCGTCTTGTCTCCAATGCATGCAATGATGATCACTTTTTGAAATGTGTTTCCCCTTTAACCGAGGTGTCTCTATTACCATGAATTGATTCTAATGATTTTCGGCCGTGCTTTTAAAAATAATAAATTAATCTCATTCGCACCTCTGAAGGTTATTTAAGGAAAGGCATCCCCCCATAGGTTTCTCACCTAATCTTTGGCCCTTTTTTAATTCAGAAACATGGCTTCATTTTTTTTATCTCGAAGATCAGGAAAAATCATATTAGCCGATAGTGACCTGACCCTGCCTTGGCCTTCGTTGATGAACAGTTGGTTCTGACTCCGTACGGTGGACTGGAACAAGGTGATTCTCTCTTGTTTCGGTACCTCAGCCCGATAAACCATGACTTTCTTTCTACTTGTGACTGGTTCACCGGCGGCTGCTGTTCGGCTAACCTTCGTGCTTGGCCGGCTAAGGTCGCTCATTATTTGGGTTGGCTGGACCAAGTGAAGTGGGTCACAGAAGCGAATAGAGGCGCATGGGTCCTTTTGATGCTGCCGCACTGTCGGAATTTGAGTTTCATTGTAACGCCGGGCTCGGGTATGTGCGCCTCTATTTTTGTGATTGGTTTACTTGGATGTGGGAATCCATATCCCACCCTTTAACTTCAGCATTGCTCTCAGCATTCCTGAGCAAATTAAGAATAAATTCCGCAGATCTGATGAGCCATTATCTTTGACCACTTGGGATGACGTTTCTTCACCTGAGCAGTGTGACCAACCTTATGACACATGCGTGTGAAAGAAATGGCTTTCTCTGTAGTTTGTGACAGGGCAGCCGATCTATGGCTGTCATTTAGCCATATATCTCCCGTCGGAGGGAATTAACCTATTTTGTGCGACAAGCAGCAGTTATGTGGTTGTCGTTTATTCATGCATGCCCCAAATCAAAGGATAGTACTTTTTTAGATACTTGTTGTTTACATTCCTGTCCATTTCTTCGTCATGCATGTTTATCAGTCGATATGCGTTGCCGGCGATCCATTGGCTTACTATGAAAGGTCTTTCCCAATTTGGTAACCATTTGCCGAATTTACGATCTTTCATCCCAATCGGCAAAATGGTTTTCCAAACTAAGTCTCCTTCGGCAAACCTATTAGGCTTAACATGTTTGTTGTATGCTTTAGCCATTTTATGTTTACCGGCTTCGATTTTTTCTAGGGCCATCAGTCGATCTTCATCTAGCTAGTCTAACTCCATTAGCATGGCATGTTGATACTCCTCTAAACTTAGAGAGTTCTGATTGGCCACCCGTAAGGATTTGACATTAATTTCCAATGGCAACACTGTATCTTGGCCATAGGTTTAGCTGATAGGATGTCTTCCCCGTAGCTGTAGATTTGGAGTTTCTGATTGCTCATTTAATTTAAGACATGTCTTTATAAAATGAGTTTATTCAAACTTTGCACAAAACATACACAACATGGGGTATAAAATAACACTCGAGTTTTGTAAAAGCGTAGAACAAAGACAAACGCTATGCGTAAAATTCCTATCGGCAGCTCAAATGTTGTTGGCCACCAGGTCTGGTTTTCTGTCGTCGTTCCACATCTGCGATGCCTCAGCTATCCTCGCCTTAGAACTTAGAGCGGTTAGCCGATGCCATAGGTCACATATGAGTTGGGTTTCCTCAACCATTTCAATTCTCCAAGGTAAGTCGTGGTTCAGTTAATTATTTTATTTCAAACTCTCGCGAGGTAAGATGACAGGATTCCCAAGATCCTTCTTCATACTGCTTCGTGACGGCTATGGGAGCCACATAGGGTGAATAGAGGACAACCTCTACGTTCTGAACCCCTAGTCGGAACAAGTTATTATCTGCTGGGACGAATTCTATCTTGTCTCCTTCCCAAAAGATGAGATTTTAATGCATGGTAGAAGGAAGGCATCAGCTGGTATGAATCCAGTCCCTGCCCAGCAGAATGTTGTAGGACGACTTGCCATCTATTACAAAGAAGGCAGACCTGATCGTCTTAGGACCTACAATGATTTCTGCTACTAGAATCCCCAATGCTTCAGAGGCTTTTCCCATAAAGCTAGCTATTTTCATGTTAGTTGGGATGAGATCCTCCTTTTTTTTGTTAAAATCCTTTAAGGTAAGCAGCGGCATCACATTCAGCACAGCCCCATTGTCGACAAACACCCTACTAATAATTTTGCGGTTATTGTAAGCCTTGACGTAAAGGGGTTTAAAGTGTTTAACCATATCTTCTGTAGGTGCACCAAATACGGTGCTTAAAGTGTCCCTAGCTGGGATATCGACTATTATTGCCCATTCTGCGTCTTCTACATAAACATCACTTTCTAGGATGTCCTGCGCTGAGCGGCTGACCCAGAACTCACATGAGATTAGGCTGACTATTTCAATGTTTGCCCACATCTCATCAAACAGGTCATGGCTAAATAAATCAAGGATGGAGTCCCCTCCTTTATCCAATTCAGCTGACCAGAAGCTCATAACTTCCATTTCCTGGAGACAAATGGGTATCGGCTCTGGATCCCCTAACTAAATCCTCTACACGATCTGTGGGATTGCCTTGGTTAGAGGTCCATCCGGGGCCACGTTCTCTTGTCGGGGTTCCTCTGTCGAGTTATCGGTAGGTTGTTCATCCAGCTCTGGTTAACCCAACGTCTCTCCTTCAGGCGACATTGCCCCTGAAGCAACTGAGTCGAATGCCTGCTCGATAGCCTCGGTTACGGCAGACTCAGGAATCTCATGATTTTCGACTGCCTTAGTGTTGGAAATTAGATGCAATGTCTGTTGCATCTTACGCAAGGCCTTGGCACGTTGCATCCTTCTTTTCTGAGTCCTGGATGTGACTCTCGTTGGTGCCTCTTTTTTTTCGGAAGACTGATTGACATACCACTTCCCCTCTTCTGTGTTGGCGGCTGGTTTAATCATTCTCCTAGGTCTCGTCTGGTTCTCATTTCTCGTCGTGATACGTAAGGACGAAACACTCTCATTTACGTTAAACTCGACCACCCTCTATTTGGTTTTAAGGAGTGGTTCTTCATCTATTCGATGCATGCTCGGCTACCGGTTGGTTGGCATCCGTACTTGCCCCCCAAGCTTATGCCTGTGCCGATAGGGACCCTTCTGAACCTCATGGTTTGTTCCTGAAGTTCTCATTCAACGTCCCTCGAGTATTCAGGGCGGCAATGAAAGCTGCTCCTAGCTGGTTGCCTGTCATCACGAATGTCATATAGGCTGCCTAACCGGTTCAACACAGAGGTCCTCATGGCCTACTCCCCTTTGGTAGGTTTTTTTAGGACCCACATCCTTTTCATCGGTTGTCTCTCTTTGGTGTCCCTTAAATCATCGGGCTTAACAAAAGATACCATAGATATTGGTATCGCCGGAAAGGGGTCGGTATCAATGGACATTTCAGCCATACTCTTGTCGGCTAGCTTAAACCTCCCCTCTTTGATGCCCTTTTGGATCTCTTTTCTGAAGACTATACAATTAGAAGTAGAGTGGCTGTATGAATTGTGCCACTTGCAGTACTTCTTATCTTTGAGTTCCTCGGTAGGTGGAATCCTATAACCATCAAGCAGCCGAATATGTTTATCTTTGAGCAGATGATCAAAGATCTGATTTGCCTTCGTGATGTCAAATGAGTAACCGACCCTGTAATTGGATGAACTCGTCTCCTTGCCTTTTACGACTTTCAAGGCTGGGCAAGAGTAAACCTTACCCCTAACAATCTCGACCACCATTACGTCTACTGCGCAGTCGGCTGACTCTGAGTCGGACTCATTCGTTTCAATGATGGATACCAAGTGGGCGCCTAGATTTCGGCTGGCTCTTCTCCGTTCTTTCTCCTGGACATACTTTGGCTAACTAGCTCAGGTCCGAGCAGGAGTTTCCCACCAACTTCTCCTTTAACTGAGGGTGCATGTTGTTGATTATCATGTGGGCACACTCAGACTCTGGGAAGTGTATGGTGCATTTTCCAACCTTCTTTCTGAATCTCTCGATAAAATCGGCAGTCGATTCATCGACCTGCTACTTGAGATTCGTTAGATCAGTCACGGTAACCTGACGTTGGGGCCAATAGAACCTATCATGAAAACAACCCTCTATGTCAGCCAGTTTTCTACAGAATCAGGAGCCAAAGAGGAGTACCATGCGAATGTTGTTCCCATTAGAGAGAGAGGGAATAGTTGCAACTTGTGATACTCATTCTGGCCAGCCTCACCGCATTGGGTAGTAAATCTACCGATGTGCTCGATAGTGAATTTTCCGTCATCGCCAGAGAAGATGGTAAACTCCGATGTTTTGAAACCCCTCGGCAAATGTGCTATCCGATCTACCCAATCGGGGTAAGGCTTCTTATAAACAAGCATGTCCAAACATTTCAGTTGGATTCCAAAGTACCTCTGTATGGTATTAGCAATAATTTACGAGTTTATCAGTTGTAACGTCCCCTGCCGATTATCGACTGGATTCGGCTGGTAGGCGTTTTGCACTGGCGGCCTTCATTCTGCACTTTGTTGGAAAGGGTTTTGAAGGTTGTAGGTGGTCTGCTGGCCATTACCAATAGGTGGGGTAATGGCCATTATTGTTGTTGGGTATGGCCACCAATGCCTGCAACCTGAGCTCCTGGAACGGCTAACGAAGCCTGAGGATAAGGTGGAACGGTATTTCATGGCTGCTCTCCTCGGACGTCGGCTGTTCTTAGAAAATTTACTCTTTCTGGAAGGTATAGATTGGGTACTGGCAATGACTGCTGGAATGGTATTCCACTGTAAACAGCGTCACCAGATAGCCGAGCTAAGTCATAGCTAGGGGCTATCAGCTGTCAATTCAGCTGGCCAACATTGTTCGCATGCTTCGTAGGGTCATTCGTATAAACGTACGACATAACGAGCGACAATCCAAAGTGTCTTGGAGCCTGAACCGGTCTCCTTGTCATACTGATCTGCCCATACTGCAGACTCACTTGGTCAAGTGGCACATTTTACCCCCAAGGTTCGGCGGCGACCATACAGTGTGCTGGTTGCTAGGCGATTGGGCTTTTGTTCCTAGGTGTGCTACCGGCTGCACCTGAGTAGGCACTTGCTGATGCACATGCGGCTGAGGAACAACACCGAGAGTCACGGTCTCATGCTGAACATCGCCGCTCGTCAGAGGGATGACAGAACTAGCCGAACATTCTCCTGGGTGTATTCGATTGGTTTCCACCTCCCTCGCTTGTTGAACCTTATTATGTACCATCGGCTTCACAATGTTAGCCAATTGTTTAGAAACTTGGTACATAATATCATGGATGCCCAAGTCGATCTGTTGTCTAATAAAAGACGTGGTCATTATGGTTGGACCTTCAGATTGGCTAGATTCTTCCACAACTTGGGTTGATGGAGAAAGTGGAGGGGTATCAACCGATGTAGGCATACCCGAGGAGGATGTTGGTTCGTTGTTCCTTATGGGGGGATTTTGTTTAGGATGTGGACTGGACTCGGGTTTCATTTTCTTACCGGACCTTAGGCGCATATGCCAAGAATGATCCTGACTTGGAGAATCAAACTTTGCTATTAATTCACCTATGATCCCACTGGGCGTGCCAAATTTGTTCTTGCTCGAATTCTGTTCTCTGCCATTTTATCGGCTGACCGTATCAGGAGACAAATTGATTCCTTAACTTAAGCAATTTGGGCTAGAAACGGAACTCTAATTTCCAGCAATGGGTTCCCCAACTACTCCAGAAAGCATTAGGACGGTGGTATGAGTAAACTAAGAGGTAAGAAACATGAATGCAGCTGAGTACAGTAAAGTAAAGGATAAAGATAGATAAAAATTGAGTTGTTTGATTGATTGGTTGTGTGTGTATATACAAAGAATGATCCTATTTATAGTACAAAAAAGGAAAAAATTGTACAACGTGATCCCCCCCCATGTCAGCCATCAAGTAATACACTAAGTTCAATGGCCGACTATGGAGGAGGTGGTGCCAATTTTCTCGCCCTCTACTCCTCTTGCTCGGATAATGGCCCTTTCTTTTAGCTGTTGTTGGTCGTTAGCGCTTCTAGGGGTCCAAAACTCTTTTGACTTGGTTGTTGAGGCGTCTGCATCTGAGTGGATCCCAATCGTATCTCTAACTAACAACTCGACTAAGATGTCTTAGTAGCCGATGAAGTTCTTGTAGTCGAGGGCTAGGAATAAATTCGGCTCTGGAACAGTTCGGCTGTCACTGAATTCGGCTAAATACTTAAATTACTTTTGAGTGTTAACCGAAGTAAAACCAGAACAACTTAAAATTAATTTCGACATTTCAAAAGATTGTAACTTTTCAAGACCACAAGTGGGGAGCCCAAAAAAAGTGGGTCCATCCATGATATATAGAAATCAATTTCCAATTATCACATTTGGAAGTTGCTCCCATTTACAATTAGCTGTTCACATAAATATGCAAATGCAATTTGGTCTAAAACATCTCAGAAATTTTCATCAGTGCAAAATCAGTTGTCTTCATAAATAATGTACAATCACAAGTTAAGCCAGATTTTGACTAGCTGTGACATAATATGCAACAGAAAAGAGGGCATGAACAAAACAAAGAATTCCACCAATGGAGAGGTATTTATGATGTAAGTAACTACACGAAGTACTTGACTTGTGGTTTGCCTTTGTCCCAATCACCAGCGTCCCCAATCCTACTGCAAATATGATCCTAAAAATCAAAAATTATATTAGCAAATAATTTCTTTTTCCAAATTTTTATAGACTCACCCGATGGGTTTGGAATACTTGAAAATCGAAATTACATAACACTCATCTCCATTTTGTGCGAGGAGGAAAAAAATAAAATAAGAAAGAGGTGAATTCAAGATTTAAGTAATAATTGAGAGTCCAATGTTGCACCAATAATAACGCTCTCATACTTGGTATAAATATATATATTTTAAAAACATTCAGCTATAAGTCGAAGGTATTGTGTGCATCCACTATTTTCGACATGGATTCACTGTTTGAAGAGTGCCTAACATTCTTGTTTGACCCTAAATAATATTTCAATTTTTGCAAATACTGAAGTTCAGTATTTGTAAATACTGATTTAGTTATCATTTTTAATACTAATGAAATATTAAGAGAAAAATCAAGAGTATTTTAAGTGAAATACTGATTCACTCACAAATCCTTAACTTTTTTTAAAAAAAGTTTGAATTCATTTCTAACACAACTTTGATTTTCAAGGACTCCTTTTCAATTTCAACTCTAAATACTTTTTCCTCATTTTAACCAAATATTGTTCACTCCCTTAGTTCATGTTTAACTTGACACACTCCTTAAGAAGAAATAAATAAAATAATAATTTTACTATATCACCCCTAATTAAGTCATCTAATGTTAGAAAATGAATTAGAAATAATTAAAGCATTAATAAGAAGTGTAAAATAGGTATAACATGATAAATTATCTCTTGGTTTTCCAAACCGGACAAGTAAAGGTAGACATCTATTATTAGAAAAGTGGACAAGTAAAAGTGGATGGAGGGAGTACTCTCTCCGTCCCAATTTACGTGGCACCGTACGGATTTCGAGAATCAAATGAGTTTTTTTTTACAACAATCTTCTCATATGCCTTTTCAATATTTTAAACCGCTAATTATTGTGACTTATATTAACTTTTATATAATTTTTAAATATATAATTTTTTAAAATAAAATCTTTAAAAAATTCTGTCCGAACTTAAAATTTAAAGAATTTTGACTCTCGAAATTCTATTGGAACAGAAGAAGTATTTTCATTTTTTGTGATTGAGTAAATGAAGAAGTTGAGAGAATATATACCATGTGAAAACAAGACATGCAATTGATAATTGTTTGATTGGGGTTGCTTTCCTTATATCATCAGTACTACAAACACTGCAGCCACCAAGAAGGTTGGCTAGAACATGAGCTATTCCAAGCAGAGTTGCAGCAGCTAAGCCTAGAACAAATGCCTCGTGACTTGGCATGTCACACTCCATCAACCATAGTGCCAGGTGTTTTTTCTGTTCCAATTCACAAAACCGAACAAATCAAATACCATAAAAATATAGTTACTGCATACACATTGACAATATCGCTTTTCTTTTTACTCCATCGATAAACTTTAATCATCATTTTTTTATCAGATTAACAATTAATGTTTATCAAAAAATTTAAATAAATAATTTTAATATATACATTATTTTTTCATTAAACTTTCGTAAAATAACACTTGCTTGAGGGGTTTTGAAATGCAAACTCTCTTTCCTTTTCCTACTCTTTAAAATTTTTGGGATTTTACACTACAGATCAGGCCAAAGTGGCCCATTTAACAACTAACCCTAGTCATTATCTTTTAGTACCAAATTTGACTAGTATAATCACTACATAATCTGTGCATAATTAATGTATTATTATATACTTATTATATATTTAATATACATATTATATACTTTCTTAATCTCAATTTATGTGAAGGTTTTATTATTTGAGAAGTCAAACTATTTTTTATTTGACTGTAATTTTGGTCAAACTTTTTAAAAATGTTTTGAATTATTAGCTATATTGACTTATAGTACTTTTTGTATACTTTTCAAATATATAGATGTTATTTCAAGATATTTGAAGAATCTATACTCAAATTCACAGTCAAAATTTTAACCCTTGAACTTCGAACCCCTTCGCATAAATTGGAACAAAGGAAATATTAATTATATGCAACTCGCAAGTTCCCGAGTACAAAGTATAAGGGGCATTAGGGGAGCCAGAATTTTCACTAAGGAGGTTCAAAAATATATAAGAGTAAACAAATAAGAAGTCACGAGAGTTCAACATCTACTATATATATAAATTAAAAATAATTTTAACATTTAGACAAGATAATTTTTAGTCGAAGGGATTCGGGTGAAACCCCTAGCCACCACTTGGCTCCGCCGCTGCTACAAAGGATTATGGCTTGGCGCGAGTAAATATTTTTAACCGCCGGGCTAAGGCTCTAAACTTCCCAAAATTTTATTACGCTAACATATTCCATTATATCTAATATCTTTTGAGAAAAAAGAAGTCGGAATCATTAAAATCTTCACCATTAGAAGTTGTATGAAGCTAGACTCGATGTAGAACAAAAGATTCATATAGCAATTCAATAAATTTGATTTGAGGGCTTTGTTAATAATTGATCGATAACTAGATGTACCTGGTTTTGAGCTGCTTCTGCTTTATATCCAAGAATTCCAGCCACCATATCCAAGGATACAATTAGCAAACCAGCCAATATTTTAATCAATTTTGCCATATTTTCATGAGGAAGAAAGAATAATTGACACTTATATACCCCCACTCTCTCTCTCCCAAGAGCAATATAATATAAGTATATGCGTGTTTACAAGAAATACACTAAAAGCACAAATAAATGCTTAAATGAGATGGCATTTGAATAATGGCATAAAAAATAAATACCCGAATATATATTATGCATTTGCAACTTTAAAGGAGATAGAGATAGAGATGGATGCTTATAAGGATAGGTTTCTTTTTTCAGTACAAAAGCTTAGCTTTATTTTGGTTTTCTTTTTGCCCTACTTTTTCTTCTTTTTTGGATTCTCATTAATAGGGAAGCAAAAGGGCATAAAACTAGTCAAGGAAATTGAAGGAGAATAATCCCTGGCTGATTTCATTAATGTAATTGGCTTATATACATGATATACAATAGTCTTTCTAAGCTATAATTACAGAAATCAAATATACATTTAACTAATACAAAAGATTACTATCATAACTACAGATATACAAGATCACTAATGATATCAAAATAATATATTGTGTATATTCTATCACATCCCCGCAGTCATAGCAGGCGGTTGTCGTACGCTGAGAATGTCCATAAAATCTTCAAACAAAACTAGGGAAGACCCTTAGTAAAGATGTCAGTAATTTGATAATATGAAGGGACATGCAAGACACGTACTTGTCCACGAGCTACCTTTTCATGAACAAAGTGAATATCCATATCGATATGTTTAGTGCACTGATGTTGTACAGGATTCCCCGAGAGATATATCGCACTAACATTATCGCAGTAGACCAAAGTAGCTTTCCGAATACAAAAATGAAGCTCTAAGAGGAGGTTACGCAACCAACCGGACTCAGACACCACATTGGCGACCCCTCGATATTCGGCCTCTTCTCTAGAGCGCGATAAAGTAGCCTGGCGTTTAGCCGACCAAGAGATCAAGTTATCACGGAGAAATATATAATAACCAGATGTCGAACGCCTGATATCTGGACATCCACCCCAATCAACATCTGTATATGACATGAGAGTAGATACCGATGATGGATATAAGTGTAAACCATAATCAAAAGTGCACTTAATGTAGCACACAATGCGTTTGAGAGCGTGCATGTGTTCTTCCCTCGGATTATGCATGAATAAACACACTTGATGCACTGCATAAGTAATATCGAGCCTCGTAAATGTGAGATATTGAAGAGCCCCCGCAAGACTACGATAATGGGAGGGATCCTCGTATGGTGTGCTAGAAGTAGCACTCAGCTTCGGTTTAGTGTCAACCGGAGTAGGAGACGTCTTATACACTGACATGCCAACCCATTCAACGATCTCTGCTGCATACTTCCTTTGAGATAGAAATAGACCACCTTCATGACGAGTGACAGCTATATCCAAAACATAACTCAATGGCCCCAAGTCTTTCATAGCAAATTCTGAGCTGAGAAGAGATATGATAGATTTGTGCAGTTTATCAGAGGAAGCTGTCAATATAATATCATCCACATATAATAGAATGTAGACCATAGAAGTACCGTGATGGTAGATGAACAGAGAATGATCAGACATGTTGTGAGAAAACCCAAGAGTAGACACATAATCTTCAAATCTTTTATAGCATGCCCGATAAGCCTGTTATAGCCCATACAAGGATTTCTTCAGTAAGCACACATGATTAGGATGAGCGGGGTCCCTGAAACCCAAGGACTGATGTATGTATACAATTTTTTTGAGTTTGTCATGTAAGAACACATTTTTTCACGTCCAACTGATGAATAGGTCATGCTTTTGAGAGAGCTAGACTGAAAATAGTGTGAATAGTTACCGGTTTGACCACCAGACTAAATGTCTCTCCACAACCTATGCCGACCTGTTGAGTTTTTTCATCACCTACAAGACAGGCCTTATGCCTCTGAAAACAACCATCCAGTTTTTTCTTATGAGTAAAAATTCACATTGAACAAATCAAATTAACAACAAGTGGATGGGGCACCAACTCCCACATGTTATTTTCATTAAGAGCATTATATTCATCATCCATGACCATTTTCTAATTTGGGTCACAAAGGGCAGACACGGTGTTACGTGGTAGGGGTGATTTAGTGACATTAGAGTTGAGATTAAATTGTCATTTTGGTCTAAAAATACCCTGTTGGCTACGAGTAACGAGCCCTTGTCCCGGTATAGAAGTGGGCTGGATTTGGGTTGGTGTAGTGGTTTCGGTATTGATTCGGGTTGGGAGGACTTGGGCTGGCTGGTGGCTGGAATTATTTAGGCCAGCGGGAAGTGGGCCTGCTAGCAGAAACTATGGACCGAGAGTATTTGGGCCAGCAGGTAATGGGCCTACTGGCAAAAGCTGCAGACCGAAATTATTTGGGCTAGTAGGCAGTGGGCCTGTTGGCAGAAAATATGGACGATGGAGTGTTGGGCCAGCAGGTAGTTGGCCTGATTGTGCCTGTTGGTCCAGGTTCCGAGGTATGGGCTAGCCCAAATGGTGGACCACATACGGTGATAACCCATCATCCAAAAATTACATAAGACTTGGATGCAGAATTATGCAACTTAACAAATGGAAATTGGGTTTCATAAAAAATGACATGGCGACTAATGATGATTTTATTAGAGGATAAATCATAACATTTGTAACCATGATGATTAGATGGGTAATCCAAAAACACACAAGCGGTAGAGCGGGCTAGAAGTTTGTTAATGGTAGTGGAGGAAATATAGGATAACATAAACACCCTGAGATGAGAATACGAGTGGTCTTTTTGATAAAGAATTTTGAGTGGCGATTGGTATGCTAATCATTTTCTAGGGAGTATATTAAGAAGGAAAGTTTCCATTTGTAATATGTGATGCCAAAATGAAGGTGGTAATGATGCATGGGCTAGTAATATACGAACAATATTATTAATGGTGCAGATTTTTCTCTCGGCTTTCCCATTTTGTGATGACGTATGTGGACATGAAAATTGAAAAGATATATCATTAACCTTACAAAATTCTCTAAATGGTGCATTATCAAATTTCCTT
The DNA here is from genome assembly GCA_034509755.1 of Anisodus tanguticus. Taxonomy (NCBI): domain Eukaryota; kingdom Viridiplantae; phylum Streptophyta; class Magnoliopsida; order Solanales; family Solanaceae; genus Anisodus; species Anisodus tanguticus. Next base: position 11,309,009 of record CM067552.1, on the reverse strand, counting down.
CCATTTTCACATTGAATGTTCTTAATTTACAGTTCAAATTGAGTAAGGATGAATGCTCTAAATGATAGGAATGTGGAATAAATCAGAGACTTTTTAGATAACGAAAATGTCCACAAAAAATTAGAATAATCATCCAACAACAAAATATAATAACGATGGCCCGAAGAGCTCAAAATGGGAGACGTCCAAAGATCACTATGAATAATATCAAATGGCAACATAGTACTAGAATTTGAGACAACAAATGACAATTTAACATGTTTCCCAAGCGGACAAAAAGGACAAACATTAGCACTATGAGCGTTATTACACTTAATACATTTATTGTTTTTAAGGGAGGCAAAAATAGACGCTCTCGGATGACCCAAATGTGCATGTCATAAGAACGGTGCTAAAGCGGCAAATGTTGACGGTGTGGCTTGTTTTGTGGTAATGGTGGTGGTGATGGGATAGAGCTCACCCCGACTATCACATCTTATTAGATGTATCCCCGTCCAGAAATCCTTCATAGAAAATCCAAATTGACCAAATTCAATAGAAACTGAGTTATCAGTTGTAAATTTTCAAACAAACACCAATTTTTTAATTAATTGAGGAGCATGAAGAATATTTTTCAAGGCTAAATGCGGGTTTGGGGGAGACAAATTTATGTGACCATAACCACGAATTCGAATTGAATGACCATTACCAACGATTATGTCATGAGTTTTGCTCAAATTGAAAGAAGACAAGATATTACCTTGCGCGGGTGTCATATGAGAAGTAGCACCGGTGTCCATGTACCAACTCACATCCGAAGAATTTAGCCCAAGTGTATGCATTGCCGCCTCAATATCCATATGGGTCGGAGAGACTGTTGGGCCCGCAATAGTGAAAGCCTGATGTGGCCGAGGCCCAAGCAGGCGAGGCTACCGCCAGGCCGAATGATTTCAAGGCCTATTCTGGGCTTGCTGCTGCTGTTGCCGTCTATTGGAGCCTGGCCTAGTTTTGTGTAGGGTAGGGGCAGGGCGGCATAGGCCACTGCCCACTGGCCCAAGCCTGCTGCCAGGGGTGCTGTGTTCCGGCCCCCTGCTGGCCGCCACTGTCGCCACTACGTCCACCACCCTTGCCACCGCCGCAGCCGCCGCCGAGGTTTTTGCCACGGTTTTGACCCTTTTTGCCACTCCCGTTGTTATGTTTTTGACCATAAATTTCAGAGAATGATTGAAAGTCATCGGTTTCTCGGGACGTGGCCACCATCATGGCGGAATGGGCTCCGGTTGCGACCTTTTTAGCCAACCCTAATTCTTCTAGGGTAATCGTGGAACGTGCTTGGTAGAACGGTGGGATATGATTGTTTTGGTGAAGAAGAGTTCCAACCCCATTATACGCCTCGGAGAGACCCACAACCATCTGAAGAACGAGACGATTATTTGTGACAGGCGCGCCGACGTTCTTGAGTTGATCCGACAATTCCTTGAGCCTTTGACAATAGGCGGAGGCATTCAGAAAATCCTCCATAGTTGTGTGAGAGAATTCTTGCTCAAGGGTTACGACACGAGAATTTTTATTATCTTGGAATATATCACGCAACCTATTCCAAGCTTCCATAGTCGTGGTGTCGGGTTCAATAATTGTGTATAAGAGATCCGTTGAGATGGTGGAATAAATCCATTGGAGGACCGTAGCATCAAGAGTCGCCCATAACTCTAATTCATCATTGGTGGAAGGCACCTTCTCCTTACCTTTTCCGGTTTGACAATGTGATGGAGGACTCTATGAGACCTTGCGTGAATTTTAAAAAGTTCCGTCCACGTCGTGTATTGGACGTTCTCCATTTCAAGGATGATAGGAATGTTGTTCTTGATGTTGGAGACTGCAAGAGCAGGATGAAATATATTCTTTGTGTTAGACATGATTGAGGAACACAAATAGAATTAGCGTGGCGAAAAAAAATAGTCTAAGGGAGGCCGAGAAGGAGGTAGGGCTGAAGAATGGAGAGGAGAAAAAAATATTGTCATAGACTGGTGATACCATGAAAGAGAATAATCTATTGCTGATTTCATTAATATAATTGGCTTATATACATGATATACAATAGTTATCCTAGGCTATAATTACGGAAATTAAATATACATTTAACTAATACAAAAGATTACTACCATAACTATAGATATACAAGACCATTAATGATATCAAAAGAATATATTGTGTATATTCTATCAGAAATATAGCTTAGCCATATATAGCTGAGGGAAGAAAAAAAAGGGTTAACTCCCTCTTATATATATTTTTATAAAATTTAAGGAATATGCCCCGTTAGTATAAATAATATTTGTATTATCAGGTCATTTTTACATGTTATAACACGTAATATATCTTATTTTGAAGATTTTAAATAAACATTTAAAAGAGGCTTATATATAATTCTTTGATGTATAAGAAATTATTCACATTTATCGTGTATAAAACTTAAATTCTATTTTATTTTATGTGATATATTTTCCTTATTTAGTCTCGTTTAAAAAAAAAGAAGACACACGCATCTCTATATTTAAAATAAATCAACTTTAAATAGTTGATCGTCCGTCACCTTTTGGACTTTGATTTGAAGTAGGTAGTGATTTTTATTTTATCCGACACCTCAATTGGTGTTTGCAATTAATAAGATCAAATATTCTGTTTTACTTAAGGCCGCACCATATTTTTACACCACATTATCCGCTACCAAGATTTTCGCGCACCTTTCAGTGTGCTCATGATTATATATTTTGATTTTATCCTTTTTCTTTTTTGATAAAAGTATTTTTAAAAAATTTATACCTCTTGTGGTTCATAATAAATGTTTATTTAACCCTTTTATTTTATTTTAAAATAAGTATTCATTTATATAATCAAGAAAAAATTAATCTTATTTTTTTAGATTTATAACTTTTAACTAAGGTTAGTTAAAATACCTATTTTTGCTAAGAGTTGAGTAATTTCTTAAGGGTTTGCTAAAGGCTAAGTAGACACTTATTTTGAACCGAAGGTAGTTTATAGTAAGCATTGCACATATATGCTAGTTACTCCCCCCGTCTCAAATTATCTGTCGTTATTCTTAAAAATAGTTGTCTCATTTATCCTTTTAGAAGTTCAAGATAAAATTAATTATGTTTTTTCCTATTTCTCCGTTAGTAGTTATTATTCTTGGGGTAATGCTATGATTGTTCAAATACCAATAAGGGTAAAATCGTTAAAAAAATCTTCTAATTAATATTTCTTAAGAAGTGTGTAAAAGAAAACCACAATAAATAATTTAATGCAGAAATAATATTTTCTTGCCTTCTCAAGGAATTAATTTCAACATTCACTTTATTCATGCCTTTGTTTCTTTGTATCTGCTTGAACATTATTTCCACAAGATGACAATCTTGATCTTTTTTTTTTTTAGTTAAAGCCAAATTCACCACTGGCTATATTGCCTTGTAGTGCTAGGGGGGTTGGTATTGAGTATTGACCTTTCCCCATTTTGTATTTCAAAATCCAAAAGGTGGAATACATAAAGGAAGGGGATCATATGTAACCTTGCCTCCTCAAATTTTAATTGGGTGATGAACAACTCCATCACTACGCATCGACCTATGAAACTCACAAAAGGCAATATATGTCACACCATTTACATACGATCTTATATAAACAACTAGATACAAAAAGGAAGTAAGGTGGACTTCTCCCTTGCATATTTTCTTGTCTGACAAAATAGAAGGAGATGGAAACTCGCCGGTACCATGTTTAGGGGCGGAGTGAGAGTGCTAACTACGAATTCAATCGAGCTAATATTTTTTATTCAAATTTTATATTAATGTTGAACTCTACAGTGATGGATTTGGATAATTCTCTCTGTCCTTTTTCTTCATATAAAGAGCCACTATCGCGGTGGGAGGTTTTAGACTAAAACCTGAACCTGCGAATTAATAACCAAAAGGTGAATACATGAAGGAGGAGGAGGGGGGGGGGGGATATGAACTCTATCCACCTCGTATCCTAAAAGTGAATTGATGACTAATTCTATACAACTGAGCTCAACAAAAAGAGATCTAAAGGGATATCTGTTGGAAATTTACTAATGTAAAATTAAGTTTATCCCATTATTTATGACTCGAACAATTGGGGCCCCGCACGTTGGAATGTCGTTTTCACACACGTGCACTCGTAGTGCCAAGTATCGTAAATTTCATTAGTAAAAGAGATATTGGTACGTAAGTAAATGTTTGAGACATAGAATAATGGACGGTTATTGGCTAAATAACAAGTATTCCACGTCGGTAAACGAAGAAATGATTGTGCAAAGTGTAAGATGGTACGGGTCGGGAAGGGCCGTGACACCAAAAAGGGCCACGGCGCCACCCGGACGGAGCCGGGGCGCCGGAGCGCCGAGGTACCTTCGGCCAGCTCCGCGGCACCAATCAGGCAGTGGCGTCTCTAGAGCTGAGGCGCAGCGGCGCCAGTGTGGCAAAGCCGCGGCGCTTCACTGGCAGTAAGTGCGACGGAAGTCCAAAAGTTTGGCTGATTATGGAGAGGTTTTGGTGCCTTAAAATGACAGTTTTTCTTCCATAAATAAGCAATTATTTGGCTGCATTAATTGGTGAATTAAAGGTCCATTACATGGCATTCAAATGGCCATTACATGGGCACTTAAAGATGTCATTCTTACACTACTATAAATTGAGGCTTTTGGCTCAATTCTACATACACTTTTCAAAAACAACAATTCTGAAATTTTTGTTGCAAATTCTCTCCTCTTAGCAATCTTTTGTTATTTGTTTTCTTCGCTAGAATCACTTGTGTTTGCTTTGCACAAATGATAGTTTGTTGTTTTATCTTGGGATACTATTGCCCGCTAACGTAAAAACATATATACGGGGCAATCTTGTCTTAAAGACAGAGTGCCATCACTCGACTCCGCATAGTTGTAACACTTCCAGATTTAGTGTTTCTTTATTTCAGGTTATCAAGATTCAAAGAGCTTTCTGCAATTGGTATAAAGATTCAAGATTGATTCAATAACTCAAAAAACTTGTTGTTGTCATAATTCTTATTTACTACAAGCTTGTTGTTATTGTAATCTTTATTGTTTTTCCTTTCGAAGCACTTATAATAGTTATTTACTATTCCCGTACTACTTTATTTTCAACAATATCTACACTTAATCCTACAAACTAGACTACCGTTGGGGTTAGGACTCTACTTTACACATATAGATACATAAAATAGAACCATGAATGTACGAATCAGAGCCGTCCCTGGGGCGGTCGAGGCGGCGCCGCCGCACAGGCCCCCCCGCCGGTGGGGCCTCCGCCCCAGAATTTTTATTTTTCTTTTAATGGTTTCAAATATTAAGATATGTATTAAAACTGTCTCCAATCTTATCAGTGAGAGTTGTAGCCTAGCGGTTGAGGCTCCTTCAAAATTCCATCCCTAGTGAGAGGTCGTGTGTTCGAATCCAATGAGTAGCGTTAGACTTTTTTTTAAACACAAAATCAGATTTGGCCCCAAGTCCCAACCAGTCGGCCCAAGTCCCAAATAGTCAACCCCCCCCCCCCCTCTTTAAACAAAGAACAAACCTTTTTTTTTCTTTTTTTAATTTAAACACAAAAAAAAAATTTGGCCCCAAGTTCCAAGTCCCAACCACTCAGCCCCCCTCCCTCTTTAAACAAAAAAAAAAACAACCATTGGGTTTGAAAAAACAGAGAGCATTAAAAACACCATAAATACAATCCAAAAAAAAGTTTCCCCATTAATTATTGTAGAAATCTCAACTTCCAAGTAAAGATCTTTTTGGTAAGTTATTGTTTTGAGAATTATTTTGCTTTAGTTGTTTTAATTTACCATTAACATGGATTGATTGCATCAATGTTTATTCCATTTTTCTTAGGGTTTCAAATTTCTCAAATCTAAATATTATATTTAATTTAGGGTTCTTTTTTAATTTCTTTTTGAATATTTAAGTTATATTTGTTGAATTTTCACCATTAACATGATTTTTATCTATATTATTTTTTGATTCCTTAGGGTTTCATTCTTTTTAATCTAAAACAAAACCCTTTTGATTTTCCCCCTAAAATTCTCTTTTTTTCTTTTTCTTTCAAACAAGCAATCAATACCGCAAAAGAACTTGCTTCATCAATGGAGATTGATCGTATTTTTCCTAAAAAGAGACAAATATATAGAAACACATATTTTGATGAGCTCTCTTCTGAGTCTTCCCAAATGCAACAAGAATCTCCGGAGGAACCTTTTAGAGTTCATTACTTTTTATACATAGTTGATCAAATAAATGGGTCATTGAAGAAAAGGTTTGAACAATATGAGGAATATGAAAATCTTTTTGGATTTCTTTTCACAACTGATAAGTTGAGCTCATTGAATGCTGAGGACTTGAAGACTCGTTGCAAGAATCTTGAAAGAAAACTACAAATGAAAGAGGGCACAAGACCAAATATTTCAGATTTGGATGAGGATGATTTATATCAAGAATTGAAGATCATGCAACATATTCTACCACATGAAGCAAAAACAGCTAGTGCAATAATGAACTTTTTGAAAAGAATGAATTGTTTCCATATAAGATATTGTTGACTATTCCAGGGATTGTTGCATCTGCAGAGAGAAGTTTTTCTAGATTGAAGTTGTTGAAATCTTGTTGAGATCAACCATGACGCAGACAAAGATTGAATGCATTATCTTTGATTTCAATTGAGAGTGAATTTCTAGACATTCTTGATTATGAAAGATTGCTTGATGACTTTGCAGATAAAAATGCAAGGAGATCAATTTTCTATGCCTAATGTAATGATAGTTTTTCTTTTAAATCTTTCATGTAATGACATTAAGGTATCTCTTTCGTAGTATTATTGTACTGAAATTGAATACATTGAATCAAATATAGTGTTTACTATACATTTATTTGATGTTTTGATCAATAATTTTTTTATATTGATTAATTAGTTAATTTTATTTTTTCATGTGAATAAAAAAGGGTCTCTTTTTGTTTCTCACACCGGACCCTTAAAAGTATAGGAACGACCCTGGTACTAATCATCTTGGATTTTTCATATTTGTTGAACCAAAAATTTACACTACCACTTTGTTGATACTAGTATTTATTAAAAGCATGGAGTTAGAATCTAGAGCTGCACTTTTGTTTTCGGAATTTCCAACAAGTCAATACTTGGCAAACATTGAAGAACAAAGGTATTAACATGTACATGTTCCATAGAATCCCCAATTCAATCCACCACCATAATTAGAATATATCTCATATACTGTGTAAATATTTAGTGATGTAAAATTATGATAAATAGAGGATTCTTATTGTACTAGGGTTCTACACATTGTACACTATATATATTTGTATTAATGAGAAAGCCTCACCAAGGGAGATTAATACAATCTTACATGGTATCAAGAGCCAAACCCTAATTCTTCTTCTCTTTTCCACCGCCCACCTTGGTCTTGCAACCACCGGCGGCTTCCTTTCCTTGGCTGAGAACCACCACAATTGTTCTTCCTTGTCTTCTTTTCTCCTTCTTCAATACCTATAATCCACTATAATGATTCCTCCCACAACCCTCACAGTAGCCTTATCCTCTTCTGTCGTCACCCCTGCCATACCAAAGTCACCCTATGTTCATCTAACACATACCGTCACTAACATCAAGAACTTCATCCCTATAATTCTTGATCAAGAGAACGATCAGTATTCTCCATGGGTTGAACTATTCTGTATTCATGTATGTGTCTATAACGTGCTTGACCATATTGATGACTCACTCCCTCGCCCCATTGAGGTTAATGACTCGACATGGCGTCGTCTAGATACCGTTGTCAAACAATGGATTTATGGCACTATCTCTCAGGACTTGCTCATCACTATTCTAAAAACTGGCACCACGACCCGTGAGTATGGATTCGGTTAGAGGATATTTTTCAAGATAATAAGCACATTCGTACTGTATATTTGGAAGAACAGTTTAATAATACACGCCTTGAAAATTTCTCTAACATGTTCGATTATTGCAAGCAGTTGAAACTCGTAGTAGACCAATTGTCCAACGTTGGCGCACCTGTTTCTGAAACAAAGATGGTCCTACAAAATTAGTTGCAGGCCTACCAAAAGGTGAGTACGATGTGCGAAATAGTTTGGAGGAAACCCGACGTGCAAAACAGGACGAGCACAATCAAAAGACGTTAGCAGTCGAAACGTCTCCACAAAATAACATCACCGCTGGCCAGCCCCCACTGCCTGAAAAATAATCCGACGTGGAATAACTGTGGCGGCAGGGGCCGCGACGGTGGACGAGGTGGTAAAGGTCGTAGGAAAAGGGGCTGCGGCCAGCAACAACCGCAGTAGCCCAATTCATATGCAGCATGGATCGGCCCAGTTGGTTAGATGCAGAACAAGACATGGGCCTGTTTCCTTGGACCACTCTCGGCCCACTTCCCTTTCCAGCAACAGGGCATTTTGGGCCCAATTCCAGGGACACAGCCAGCCCAGTTTCAGCCGCACTAAGCCCACTTTATGCAGGCCCAACTCCCGCAGCAATCCTCTGGTCTGGCCCCGACTGACTTGGGCCAGGATTTTAGCAGTTTGAACTTGCAGCAGCCCAATGAAAATTGGTACATGGACTCGGGCGCCACATCTCACCTCACCCGCTCTACAGGTATTATTCCCAAACTGTGTCATTTAAAGCATCCTCAATACATTACTGTTGGAAATGGCCATCGCATTCCAATACATGGTTATGGTACAACCTATACACCATCGCCTCATCCACCCTTTTCCATTAATAATGTCCTATATGCCCCAAACATCATTAAGAACCTAATTTCTATCCGTAAATTTACTCGTAATAATTTCGTCTCTGTTGACTTTGACCCTTTTGGTTTTACTGTGAAATATTCGTACAGGGATACCTCTTACAAGATGAAATAGCACGGGGGATCTCTATCCATTCTCATCCAACTCCGCTGCTAGATCATGCTCTCCCATATCTCTCGCTGCTATTTCTCTGTCAACTTGTCATAATAGGCTTGGCCACCCAAGAGCTCCAGTTTTTAATTTTCTTAGATAAAATAATTTTATTAAATGTAATAATGGGAAACTTGCCCAACACTGTATTTCTTGTTCGTTAGGCAAACATGTCCGTCTACCTTTTAAATCATCTTCAAGTGTTACATTTTCCCCATTTTGATATTATTTATGCTGATTTGTGGACCTCTCCTATATCTAGTTCACTCGGTCATAAATATTATGACACGACCCAAATCGGAGGGCCGCGACGGGCACCCGGACCCTACCCACCGGGCACCATAGATACGCTCCACCCTTAATCATATTTAAACACGGAGTGAGCCGTGATAGATTATATAAAGTTTCAACCCAAAAGGCCCAACTTATCCATTTATGTACCAAGGCCGACAAGGCCTTACACGACAACTAACCACAGGACACCTATCTACAAGCATCTAAAGAGTAAAACATACCATGATCAGACCGCAACTCCGAAATGAATAGAGTGCTCCAAGTACCAGCTGAACCAGCAACCTACTAGGGCGAACAATCACTCTCTCAATATGAACCTACGGGCATAAAATGCAGCGTCCCCAACAAAAGGGACGTCAGTACGACTGATGTATTGAGTATGTCAGGCATAAGAAATAATACCGCAGAGATATATCATAGCCCGAAACCGAAACAGCTGAACATCAGTAAATGCCTCTGAGGGCCCTAATACATATGCCTAAATGTTATGCACAATGCAGTTTCCATATACATTAGCCTCATCGGGCATCTTCCTTACCATAACAGCCTCTGTGGGCATCATACCATATATTGGTAACCGAGTGTATGCATAATGCAAATGCGGTGTGTATATATATATATATGTTAGTATTGCGGATCGTGCAACCCGTCCCAATATATGTTAGTGTTGCGGATCGTGCAACCCGTCCCAATAAGCCACACAGGCATCACATCACATCACATCATCCCATCATATTGGCCTCTTAGGGCTCTTTTGTGATAGTCTGTATCAGCTGAAGGTGGTGTGCGTATATAACGTATTTCCCTTCCCCCAATTCCCATACATATATATATATATATATATAATATTTACCATATAGTAATGTGCATAGCACAAGTGATCTAGGGTAATATATGAATGCAATGCAAATGAGAATGCATGAATGACAATAACACATCCTGGCCCAATATCCTTATTCCTTTGGCTAACACTGTGAATATCAACCTCTTTTCCGTATGCCTCAATAAGGACTTAGAAACATGTTTAAATAAGCTTTTAACATAAGAGTCAATAACATGATCATTCTTAAATACTAAGAGTAGAGTAATTGATGTAGCAACATGATGGTTACGTTTCGCACATAGAATTATGCCAAAAGAAGGAAAAAGCCTTGCATACCTTGTTGTCAAAATTATCTAAGTTCTGCGGGTCCTTGTAAGCTCTATAAATGATTATCTATATCATACGGATGATTTAAATCATAATCGAATCAACATACTAGAAACAGATTCATTGAGACATTCTAGCGAACACCTTGAATGCGTAAAACCTATATTCCTTCTATATCGAAACATATGCATGTAGCGAAACACCCAACCCTCTTAATCCTTATTTTTACTACTACAATCTCAAAAACATTACAATAATTTCACATGCAACCTCCAATTTCGTACAAACAGTCCCGATAACACCCCATTAACCTAGCATTTTCGATAATCATCTTAGAACTAGTGGAAAGAATCAAGTTTAGAACTTGTATAAACTTTAGGAATAAGAAATATTACCTTTGTTAAACATAGCGACGAGAATCGTCGGAACACCTTTCGCTCGTACCGAATTCCGACCGACAAGACCATAAGCACTGGAACCGTTTTGCTTGAGCCTTGTCGAGACTCAAAGTCTCGGCTTGGTTTCTGAACCTTCAACCTTGCTTCAAGGTTTCAATTTCACTGGAACTATGGTCTAGAACACCATGAATTTCTCCCCTTTTTGGTTATATGAAACTTACAGAAAATCCCCAATTTTGACCGAGAATTCCGAGAACCTACCAACTGGGATTTCATATTCCTGCAAGAAATGTGACCATTAATTCTTCATGGAAGGATTCCTTCAGGAGTGTTAAGGATTTGAAGGAGCTTGAAGAACTGGTGGCTTGAGTTTATTGAGAGAGAAGGGATCGGTTGAAGGCCTATGAAGCTGCTAACGATCCCTTTCTCTAATGTTGTCATTGCACCGATGTTTTATTAGACAACACGTATAAATCCCCACAATAAATATATTGTCCCCAATTATAATTAATTAATCCCACAATTAATTAATTATACACACAATTAAATTTCCGATCCCAATTCACTTAAATCCCGGCGACTTATAAAATCCTCTTATACCTAATGTCATAATTCCTGTAATATAGTACTAGTCTATAATCTCTTCGGGGACACACAATTATTATTATTATTCTCCGTCATCACACTTATTAAATCCAAAACTATTTCGGGATTATGTCCTTTTACATACTAATTTCCTTATTAGCATACGTGAGTGCAACATAAATTTCCCGGTGTACGGTCTACTTGCCTATGCTTATATGTTCAACCGTCACCCGAAAGTACGGGGTATTACATATTACCTTTATTATTTTTTTTGTCATTATATTTGGGTCTACCCACTCTAATTTAAATCAGAGGTGTTTGCCAAATTTCTCGAGTTTCGTACTTTTATTAAAACACAGTTTGAGAAAGCCATTAAATCTTTTCAGTGTGATAATGATCGTGAATTCAATAATTCACAGTTTTACCGCTTCTATAGAAATAATGACATAGTTTTCCGATTATCATGTCCCTACACCTCGCCTCAAAATAGCAAAGAAGAATGAATCATCCGCACAATAAACAACATGGTTTGTACTCTCATGTTTCATGCCTCCCTACCTCCCTCATTCTAGGTCTATGCAGTTAAAATGGTAGAATACGCCCTTAATATTTTGCCTACTAGCTCTCTTCACAACATGACCCCAACCAAAATATTATACCACCGGATACCCTCTTATGATCATCTTCAGATTTTCAGTTTCCTATGTTATCCCAATTTGGCCTCCAATGCTCCTCATAAATTGGCACCCCGAACAACTTCGTGTATCTTCATAGGGTTTCCGTACAATCATAAGGGCTATCTGTGCTATGACTTGTCTACCCGTCAGATTCACGTCTCTCATCATATCACATTTGACGAAACCACATTCCCTTTCTCAGACATTCAAAAATTCCAAAAAATGGACTATACTTTTCTTGATGAGTCCGACATCTCTCCTGTCATCCTCCGCGAACTATGTCAGTCCACCACCTAAAATTCGCCTCTACCAACACCGCCGATCGCCTATTTGCGGCTCTGCCACCTACAACCATCACTACCGACCATATCTATGTGTCCTCATCACCATCATGTTCTCTGACGCAACTACCGCCGATTGCCACCACTGGCAATAGGCCCACCGTCTCAGTTTCATCACCAGTCACTATCTCTCTCAATTTGTCATCGACTCAATCCTAAGGCAACCCCCCAACTAACCCAGCCACTTGAAACCCACACTAAACCACCAATATCGAAACACTGACCCAACCTAATAGTCCCAACCCCCACCGACATCATACCCCACTTCCTCTATCTCACCCCATCTCGATCTACCCAGATTGGTACCTTCACCCAACCCCCCGTCAAACCCAGCTACTGCACCACCCACAACCTCATCCAGTCCCCATATTGACACATCCAGCCCGTACTAGGACCCAATCCCACACCGTGACCCAGACCCGATATCAAGCATACACACCCAACCTTCCCCCCTCACACCGTATGGAAACCCGTGCGCAATACAGAATTTTCAAACCTAAAGTCCAATTTAGCCTATCCACGCAAACCATATCCCCAATTCTTAAAAACCCAAAATTAGCCAAATTAGACCCAAATTGGAATGCGGCCATATGTGAGGAGTTTAATGTTTTAACAAAATAACACACTTGGGATTTGGTTCATAGACCGGAGGGGGTGAATGTGATCCGATGCATGTGGCTTTTTCATCACAAATACCGAGACAGTGGTGACTTAGAAAGGTATAAGGCTCGACTTGTGGCTAATGTCACTAATCAGCAGGAGGGTATTGATTGTGGCGAGACGTTCAGTCTGGTTGTGAAATCGGCTACAATTCTCACAGTTCTGAGTATTGCTATGGGTAAGTGTTGGCCTATGCATTAGCTAGATGTAAAGAATGTGTTTCTACATAGTAATCTGAAAGAAACGGTTTATATGCACCAACCACCTGGGTTTGTCCATCCAGCAGCCCCTTAGTATGTATGTCGTCTTCGTAAGTCACTCTATAGTTTGAAACAGGCCCCTCGAGCGTGGTATGATCGCTTTGCACATTACATTATGCGAATTGGGTTTGTCTGTAGCAAGTGTGATAATTCTCTCTTTACTTTTCATCGAGGTAGTATCATTGCTTATTTATTGTTATATGTGGATGACATTGTGCTTACTGCCTCCTCTTATGTGTTGAAAGCTGAGATTATTGCACTGCTTAAAACCAAATTTGCTATGACTGACTTGGGGAAGTTGAGCTATTTTTTGGGGATATCAGTGAATCTCTCCGCAGATACTATGTTTTTATGTTAGCACAAGTATGCAGAGGAGATAGTATACAAGGCTAAAATGGCAAACTGCAAGATCATGTCCACACCGGTTGACTCTAAATCAAAGCTTAGTGCTCTTGATGGTAACCAATGGCCGATCCTACTATTTACAGGAGTCTTGCAGGTGCACTTTAGTATCTCAGTTTCACCAGGCCTGTCATCGCTTATGTTGTTCAGCGGGTATGTGTGTTCATGCATGCCCCCAGGGAGCCTCATTTTATTGTCCTTAAAAGTATCATTCGATATGTCAAGGGCACACTTGATTATGCATTGAACCTTTACCCCTCAGCACTGACCAAGTTATTAGCATATACAAATGCTGATTGGGCAGGCTGTTCGGACACGCGATGCTCCATCTCCGGCTACTGTGTGTTTCTAGGGGATAATCTCATTTCCTGGTCTGCCAAGAGCCAAGCCACATTATCCCGTTCGAGTGCAGAAGTATAGTATAGAGGAGTTGCAAATGTTGTTGCTGAGATCTGTTGGCTCCGAAACCTTCTTTTGGAGCTTCAGTATCCCTTGCGTAAGGCGTCTGTGGTTTATTGTGTTAATATATCCGCCATATATTTATCTCATAATCTGGTTCAGCATCAGCGAACAAAGCACATTGAGATGGATATACATTTTTTTCAGGAGAAGGTGGCACTCAGTCATGTTAAGGTGTTGCATGTGCCTTCCTTATATCAGTACATGGATGTCTTCACAAAAGGTCTTCCTAGATAGTTGGTCCTCGACTTCAGATCCAGTCTCAGCGTCCGGCCTCCTCCCGCTCCGACTGAGGGGTGTATTAACGTGTATATGTCCCATAGAATCCCCAATTCAATCCCACCACCATAATTAGAATATATCCCATATATTGTGTAAATATTTAGTGATGTAGAATTATGGTAAGTAGAGGATTCTTATTGTACTAGGGTTCTACACATTGTACACTATATATATTTGTATTAATGAGAAAGCCTCCCCAAGGGAGATTAATACAATCTTACAAAAGGCATGAATATCATTATTACCCTTTCATAACCACCACTTTATGAGGTTCGATTTGTATGAGATTGAAGCCAATAGGGACTCCATAGATTTGATGAAAATATAACCAGGTATTCTTGTCCCTTTAAGAATCAAAAAACGAATGCTCAATATTTTTTTCATAACGGTAAAAATGACAGGATTATCTAGATGTGCCTATAAACGCAGATCTTCTGATGACCTCGTATGTAGGGACTCAAAAAAGACCTTGTATGCATAAAGAAGGACATCTTAAAAGGCATCATCTTGTGCCAAATCCTCTTATGATAGAAAGAATTGCCCCTGTACTATTTTTATTTCTCTCCAAACAGTAGTCTTCAAGAAAAAATTCACCATTTGAGGGAGTTCACAACGCTTTATCAATATTATTCTCGTCCCCAAATAATATTAGTACCTCTTTTATATAAGAAAATAAGGTGTCTTGGAAGGCTTTGAATAAATTTTGTGTATGTCCCATTTTCCCCCCTACCATTTGGGAGGATCTATAGTGTTCACTTCTCCTCCGGCATGACTCAAACTCTGGACCTACTGATCGTGAGTGGAGATGCTTTACCAACTGAGCAATCCTTACTTGTTGTGAGTGTCCCATTAATTTCAAAGATAAAAGTTGTTAACATAAATTTTACTACATCAAGGAACAAAGTTGCTCAGATCCCCTAAACTGTCTAGTTATCCAACCAGAAAGATATTTCTGAAGTTCCCATGAAGTTTTGCATGATTCATTCAGCATATTAACAGACAGTCGAGAATCCATTTCTAAAACTGCATTAGTCTTTCCAAAAAGGAATACCAGTAAAGATTAAAAAACACAGCTTGCGTTTCTGTACTGTAATAAATTCTGGTTCGGAGACTTATGGGTTTTCTCCTTGCAGAAGCGGATCATTTACAACAACCACGACTTGAATTACTGGTCGTCGAGAATCCTCACGAGATGGATGGATGCCCTAGTTCCACAACCTAAATATCCCTTTAATTTATGCAGAGAATATAACTAACTTTAGCCATTCTCTAGATAATTTAGAGTATCTCTTCCAACACCCATAGTGGTGTTTATATAGACCGTTCTAGGACTTAGGGTTAGTTTAACTAATGAGCCGTCTTATTTAACTAGCACCTTTATGGGTGTATTAGGCTAAAAATATATGTTTTTACTAACATCTCCCACTCATACATAAGAAAGTGCTCAAGCTCCATCAAGCTAAAGGAAAACATATTTTCCTTTTCTTTCTCTTGCATCATTCATACTGGATAAATAGGTCGTGCGACCAGCATACTATGAGAGCACGTTGCTATACATCTGTTAGGAATATATAGCCTCTCGTCGTCATCATGAGAATCTTCAACTAGATCATAAAAAGTATGCTCAGTCCCTAGATCATTTGAATCACATTGATACATCTCTCTAGATCTCATGTATCATAATTTATTGTGTTCACAATTATAACCCATAAGTCATAATCGGCACCAGTAAACAAAAATTAAATGAGATTCAGTTAATGATCTTTCTCTTCTCACGAGTCTCTCAACTTGAATTCAATTTGCAATTCTAGTAATTCTCCATCAAACCGAATCTCTCATGGTCATTTGATAGCATGCTAAGATAGCAAACATCAAACCAAGCTTCGAGCCACTGATAGGAGTCCTGAGGGTACTCAATCTCACACAATAATAAGTTGAGATAAAATTTATGTTCACCCTTTTGGTCGACATTTTCACACATGGTATAAAACGCGTGCTATAATATTTTCTCATTTCTCATGGAGCGTATGTCTTTATCTCATAAGATAATGTTGTACAGATGATATTCAGACATCATATGCATCTGAATTGTGTTCCTTGATCTACTCAATGGATATGAACTCACAGCTGGCCTCTCAAAGTAGACTAGGTGAAACTAATTTCTACCATAAAAATACTATAATATAACCTGTTGTCATTACTTGTACGACGCTAAAGATATTTAAGCCATGTGCTCTCAAATTATCCTTATGATAATTTGCTTAAGATCTTGTCTCGTCTCTATCAATACTAAATTAATGGAGGCGGTCACCTGTGTGAGAAGGCTGGCCTCTATCTACCCGACATACTTTTCAATAATATCAAAGAATGCACCAGAAGCATTCCACAATATGAATGTACAATAAACATTCACATAATAAATGTATGCAAATCAAACTTATTTTAATTTTCAAGAAACATGAATGTTGGAAAAAATAAATCAAAAATCAATGACTCTGTATTAAAGTCCACATAGTCCCCGAGATATTGCATGAACAAAAACACACATATCTTGGATCTGACTGAGTCAATGGATCTACAACCGTTTGTGCAGGTATACTTTACATTTAGTTCTTTGCGTGTAACCATGTCATCACAAAATTAAATTTAATGTCAATATATTTGGCTTTACGATGATATTTTTGGTGCTCAAAATACCAGCTTGACGGTCACAAAGATTGTTATTAGTTCAATACTAACTGCAGCATCAACACATAATCCAAGAATCTTTTTAACGAAACAACCTATTGCGCTTCTGAGGTGAGAGCCACAAGGTCAACTCTCATAATGGATAAAGCTACATGTGATTGTTTTTCATTATCTACAATATGTCATCATTATTGAGCATAAAACACATTCAGAAGTGGACCTCAACTTGTCCATATCTCCTCTACAATCAGCATCAATGTATCCCCTCAGTTCCATGTCATGTCCTTATGGAAAAACGCATAATCAGAAGTTCTCATATGGTACTTCATGATTCGTTTAACCATATTTTAAATGTGTTGGATTTAAGTTAGTTTTATATTTGTCGTGAAGCTAAGGATCTTCCCCTTACCTCTAAAGGAGGAGGCAACTATTTAGTTAGATGACTTATCTTCTGAGTTCATCACTACATTGACCGAGTGGGTATAGTCATTCCTTGAGAGGTTCTTCCCGCTCGCTCGCATGATCTAACTCCGAGATGAAATCATGACATTCCGTCAATTACCGGGTGAAACCTTGCATGAGGAATGGTTAAGGTTTTTAGAAGAAGCTCAAACAATGGTACAACTATGAGTTGAGTGATGATGTCTTGCTATAAATATTCTATCGGATGCTTGATTTGGTCAATAAGTCAGTGGCCAACAACATAACGGAAGGTGCATTGATAGAAAATTCTTGCACCGTGGTAAGTGAGCTTCTTAATAAGCTAACGAAGACAAACCATGCTTGACATATGAGATCATCGGAGATAGTTGGGGGTGGTCCCTCTAAGCTGATGTGTAGAGAGACATTAAAGAAGGAGGAAGAGAGGGAAGAGACCATTGCACAATTGATGATCCAAATGTCGGTCCTTACAAAATATGTGATGGAGAAAGGGACCAATAAAGTGAATGCGGTTACCGGCATGGGTCCTAAGCAAAGTGCAATAGAGATAGTACCTTATGATCATGAAGGGTACAATGAGAATGAAAAATATGTGAACTTCGTGAACAACGTGCAGGGTTTTTTTTTCCCTAATTACCATGGATCGGGCCAACCGTGGTGATCTAGTAATCAAGAAGGGAGTCAATATTGGAGAAATTATCAAGGCAACTCTAATTGGGGAGAGAGAAATAAAGGGGGGTGGGGGTGGAGAAAGAGCAACAATAATGGGTACCAAAACCATAGCTCCAACCCTTATGTTCCACCAAGAAGGAAAGCTTACCAACCACCTACCCAACCTCCTCCTTACCACAATCGTGAGTCTACTAACAATCCCGCTAGTTCAAAACTTGAAGAGATGATATCTGGGGTGTTGAAAAATCAATACAATTCTGATGCTAAACTAAAAGAACTCAACAATCTTGTATCCTCACATTCAACATCTATCAAGCAACTAGAAATCCAATTGGGGCAAATTGATTCCACACTCAACCCAAGACAAAAGGGGACTCTTCCTAGTGATACAGTAGACAATCCAAGAAACGAAGGGGAAGGGGTGTCTCATTATCTAGATATCTCTACTAGAAGTGGGAAAGTATTGGAGGAGCCAAAGATGTTGATAGATGAAAGGTCGATGACGGTTTAAAAGCCGAAGAAGAGTGATGGCAAGATGGTAGATGATTTTGTCTTAATAGAAGAAAAGATTGATGAGAAAGAAAAGGTTGATGAAAAAGAGAAAGTTCTTGAAAATGAAGAAGGGAACGACAAAGAAAAGGAGGCTCCAAAAACCTATTCCAAGGCCTCCTCCTCCCTTTCCACAAAAAAATTGCTAAGAGAATTAAAGATGACAAGTTCAACAAGTTCTTGGAGATGCTAAAGCAATTGTCGGTTAATATTCCACTTGTTGGAGCCTTGGGAACAAATGTAGGGATATGTCAAGTTTATGAAAGATTTGATCAAAAAGAAGCGAAGGGTGAGTTTTGAGACAGTGGATCTTACTCACCAATGTAGCGCCATCATTTTTAGCTCGATTGTGAAGAAGCAAGAGGATCTCGGTGCTTTCACTATTTCATGCACTATTGGAGTGTACCAATTCGTAAAGGCCCTTTGTGACCTTGGAGCAAGCATCAATTTGATGTTATTCGCTATTTTCAAAAAGTTAGGTTTGGGAAACCCCCGACCTATAAGCATGAGGTTGCTCATGGCGGATAGGATGGTGAAGAGGCCCATGGGAATCATATTTGATGTGCTTGTGAAAGTTAACAAATTTATCTTCTCCGCCGACTTTGTGATATTGAATTGTGCAGTTGACTATGATGTTCCCATAATCTTAGGACGGCCATTCTTAGCGACGGGGAGAGCGGTATATAATGTGGAGAATTGAAGTTCCATATGAATGATGAATAGGTTACCTTCCATATGTGCAAATCCATGAAATAATCTATGAATGTGAGGGTGATTTTGGTGATTGATGATGAGGTAGAATTTAGTACCGAGGTTAATGTCATTGAAGGGGTCTTGATGGCGGTGTTGTTGAACCATGATGATGAGGTAGTTCAGGGGATTACGGAGACTGTGCTTGCTCTTGAGAGCCAAGGGTCCTATTCTTATGCTCCTAGGTGGTTGACCTTGGACTTAGAAAATCATGGAGTCCCTCCTCTCAATACTTCTATTGAGAACACTTCCAAGCCATTTGGAGTATAAGTTCATTGGTCCAAATGATTCTTTGCAAGTTATTATCTCATCAAAGCTCAATAAAATCTAAGAAGAAGCTCTATTGGCTATCGTGAGAACTTAAAAAAGAGCAACTGGGTGGACTATTATGGACATCCAAGGGATAAGTTCGGGTGTGTGTACTCATCGAATCCATCTTAAAGAGAATAGTTCCCCAAGTGTTGACCATCAAAGGACGTTAAACCCCTCAATGTAAGAAGTTTTCAAGAAGGAAATTATCAAGTGGTTAGATGTCGGGATAGTGTACCCCATATCCGATAGTGCATGGGTGATACTCGTGCAATGTGTGCCAAAAAAAGAGGGATCACGGTTGTCCCAAATGATAAAAATGAGTTGATACCAATGAGGACGGTAACCGAATGGAGAATGTGCATGGATTACCGGAAGTTAAATAGTGCTATAAGGAAGGATCATTTCCCCTATCTTTCATTGATCAAATGCTTGATAGGCTTACGGGAAAGTCTTACTATTGTTTCTTGGATGGATACTCAAGATACAATCAAATTCAAATAGCCCCGGAAGATCAAGAAAATGCCATCTTCACTTGCCCATATGGTACTTTTGCCTTTCGAAAGATGCCTTTCTATCTTTGCAGTGTCCCCGCCACCTTCCAATGTTGCATGATGGCTATTTTTGATAATTTAGTGAAATAAGTTCTGGAGGTATTCATGGATGACTTCTCCGTGGTTAGGGAGTCTTTTGAATATTGCTTGGAAAATCTCTCCTTAGTATTGAAAAGATGTGAAGAGACCAATTTGGTCTTGAATTGGGAGAAGTGCCACTTTATGGTCACGGAAGATATAGTCCTTGGTCACAAAATCTCCGAGGATGGTATTGAAGTAGACAAGGCCAAGATTGAAGTGGTATCCATGTTACCTCCTCTAACAACCTTCAGGAGTATTCGAAGTTTCTTAAGGCGTGTCAAGTTTTATAGAAGGTTCATCAAGGAACTTTCAAAGATCACTAACCCTATGTGCAAGCTCCTAGAAAAAGATGTTAAGTTTGAGTTCAATGAAGCATGCCTCAAATCATTTGAAGATTTAAAAGAGAAGCTGGTTTCGGCTCCAATAATACTGACTCCGAATTGGGATCTTCCTTTTGAATTGATGTGTGATGCAAGTGGAGTTGCTATTGGAGCTATGTTGGGCCAAAGACATGGCAAAATCATTCACTCAATCTATTATGCAAGTAGATCTCTTAATGAAGCTCAAAAGAACTACATGGTGATGGAGCAAGAGTTACTTGCCATTGTCTTTGCATTTGAAAATTTTCAGTCTTATCTATGGGGTTCTAAAGTGGTGGTGTATTCCGATCATGCAGCCCTCCGATACTTAATGGCAAAAAAGGACATGAGGCCACGCTTGATTAGGTGGGTACTTCTTCTACAAGAGTTTGACTTTGAGATCAAAGATTGGAAAGGTTGTGAGAACCAAGTAGCGGATCATTTGTCAAGGATTGAAGAGGCCAGAAGGCTAAAGAATGAATTGGAGATCAATGATTCTTTTTCGGATGAGCAAGTATTTGCATCATCTCAAGATCTCATCCCTTGGTATGCCAATTTCGCTAATTATTTAGTGAGTGGAATCATGCCAGATCATCTAAACTATCACCAAAAGAAGAAATTCTTGAGAGACTCTCGGCACTACTATTGGGATGAGCCTTATCTCTTCCGAATTTATGCCGACAATATGATTCAAATATGTATGCCCGAAGTTGAGACCTTGCCTATCATGAAAGCATTCTATACTTTACCGGTTGGGGGTTACCATGCTAGTCAACGCATGGCTCTAAAATTCTTAAAAGTGACTTTTATTGGCCAATAATTTACAAGGATTCTCATGAGTTTGTGAGAAATTGTGACCAATGTCAAAGGGAAGGTAATGTCTCTAGAAGGCATGAGTTGCCCTTGTCTCCTATCTTTGAAGTGTAATTGTTTGATGTGTGGGAATAGACTACATGAGGCCATTCATGAGTTCGTTTGGCAACAAATATATACTTGTGGCGATCGATTATATATCCAAGTGGGTTGAAGCCGTAGCCCTTCCGAACAATAAAGGGAAAAGTGTCACCGCGTTCCTAAAAAACATTTTCACTCAGTTTGGGACCCCTAGAGCTATCATAACTGATGGAGGCTCTCACTTTTGCAATAGAGTGTTTGCCTCCCTTCTTGAGAAGTATGGGGTAAAGTATAAGGTGACAACTCCTTACCACCCCCAAATAAGTGGTCAAGTGGAAGTGTCCAATCGGGAGATAAAGAGCATTTTGACGAAGACAGTAAATCTTATGAGGACGGATTGGTTGAGAAAGCTAGATGACGTTTTGTGGGCATATAGAACGGCGTATAAGTCTCCTGTTGGATGGAACAGTACAAGTTGGTACTTGGCAAGGCATGTCATCTTCCGGTAGAGGAAATACAAGGCACTTTGGGCATTGAAGATGCTAAACATTGATTGGGAGAATGCATCAAAGTTAAGGGTGGATCAACTCAATGAGATAGATGAGTTCCGTCTCCAAGCCTATGAAAGTTACATTCTTTACAAAGAGAGGATGAAGTTCCTCCATGACAAGAGGATTTTGAAGCGGGAATTTTCACCCAGGGACTTGGTCTTGCTCTACAACTCTAGACTCAAGTTGTTCCCCAGGAAGTTAAAGTCAAGATAGTCCGGCCCTTTCAAAGTGATGAAGGTCTTCCCATATGGTGCCATTGAATTGGAGAGCAAAGTCGGTCACCTTTTCAAGGTGAATGGCCAAAGAGTCAAGCATTATTTGAGAAGTGTTGATGATCATAGGTTGAACACAATCATCACCCTTTACGAACCTTGATGAGATTGTGGTAACATTCGTCGTGCCACAATGTTAAATCAAGCGCTAATGGGAGGCAACCCAATGTTTTTACTTTGTTTTCTTGTTTACTTGTGTGTTTGATAGTTTGTTAAGTGTGTAGGATCTGGAAACACATGCAAAATAAGGAGGAATTATGGAAAGATGTGCAAAGTAAGTCAAAAGAGGAAGAAAGACCATTGTGCGGCCTCTTCTGCGGACCGCACAATGGACCTCAAAACTCCACTAAGAGTTGAAAATTTGAGATAAAAAAGGAGGAACTACGGACCGCACTTTGGTCCGCAAAATTATGTAGTGCACCTGGGACTTTTCGGGCAATATTATGGAAAAACAAACCCTTTTGCGGACCGTAGTTCGGTTCTTCAATCTCAAAAAAGGTGCCACATCAGCTCTTCCAAAATAAAGGTAAGTGGGCGGCAGTCCAATTATGCGGATCGCAAAATGGCACAGGTATATAAGGGGCTGAAAAACCCTAACTCATTTATTCTCTCTTTTGTGCTCAAGTTGAACTCAAACACTCCTTATTCCCCCTTAATTGTTACGCACCTTGCATGCATGTCTCCCCTGCACAAAGTTTACCTCGCCTAATCACTTCATACTCCCCGTATACTCATCGATCACAAGGTATGTTTCAGTTCTCCTTTTTCCTTTTTCTCGTAAGAATAAGTAAAGATGGGGTATTGCTCATGAAATTAACTTGTGGGGAGGGGGGGTTTGGGTAATGATTGTATGATGCTTATGTGTGACCACTAAATGCGTGATTATTCTTCGTTGCCCTATTTTCCCCTATCGGTTAGAATCATAGATAATGTGAATTTGAAATTGTTGAATTTTTTTAAAATTGATTGCATATAGGGGTTTGGCTCTGGTTCAATTCATTAATCTTAAATTTAGGTACTTCATCTATGCAGGAAGGATGTCAATTGAGCAAAATTGTAAAAATTGTCTACACATGCCTATATTTGTTGAATTTGATTTAATTAAAGCCATAGTGAAGTCTGAGTACCTACGAGCACTAATTGTGAGCATGTTATAGGTTAGTAATATGTATGTTGTGTTGGTATGGGTGTGGAAACACCGGGTTTTGAAAATTGAGGCAAAATCCTTGAAAATGACCCAAAATGCGCCGCCTAAGTGCCCTTTTGTGAGCCGTAGAATGATTTTGCGGACCGCAAAAGGGCACCCCAATCCGCAAAAAATCCCAGTGATCCAAGGTGATTGAAAGGAAATTTTTCGATGCCTTTTACGGGGCCCATAATGGTTTTGTTGACCGCAAAGTAGGCCATAGAATTATCCAGTTAATTTTAAGTTTCTGGGAAAAATTGCGATCGCGGTTTGCGGACCGCAGTTTGGGTTTGCGATGTTGCAAACCTGGAATGTTGCCCGCAGACCAGGTCTGCAATCACTGAAGTCGTTTCCATTCCTATGTTTTTATTCTTTCTTTTTCATTTTGTAGTATAACTTCTTATTTGTTTTGCATGTTTTATTCTTGCAATTACTTTATGAAAAATACAAAAATATTTTACTTTACTTTTCATACCATAGTCCAAGACTCATTATTTCTCTTATTTTCGAAAATGGCTCCCAAGAAAATGCAAGAACAAAAGGGTGTCACCTTCAACGAGCCGGCACCCCCGGTTAGATCTTTGAGGCCTACTACGACCAGGTTGATATCCCAAAGCCAAGGAAAACTCACGGTCCGTACTCACAAAGCAACCGTCAGGCTGAGCAACAAAAAAAAGAAGCCATGCCAAGTTATCTCCAGTGATGAGGAGTCGCAAACCTCCGATGCCACAACACATTCATCCTCTCAGTCTGATGAGGAGGATGTTATGGCGGAAGAGGCCTAGCAGCTGAGTTAAGGCAGAGAGAGCATGAGGATGCAATTGTCCTCTTGACATGTCGGGTACACACACTAAAGGCCGATAGCGGCGATGATGTCTCTTCACATTGGGCAGACATAGATAGCCTGAATAATGAAGTGGAGAGCTTGAAGACTATTGAGATCTACGACCTCTGGGGTATCCCGCGCCAGCCACCGAGGTAGAGCCATAGTAGGTGAGTAGACTCGGGGTGGAGGGCCAGAGAGAGGGTGCGGGTGAGATCCCCGATGACTCCTAGAGACAGGTGTGAGTAGATGAGAATGATGATAAGATAGATGAGGAGGGGCTTGAGAAGCCCCACACTGTTGAGAGAGTAACTGTTGATGAAGACCTACTGATGACAGAGCAGGTAGTTTTTTATGTGGTGGTATCACGGTCTTGTAAGGAGACCTCTATGATTGGTTCGAGTGGAGTGGCTTAGGAGCCATAGATAGATGTTGAGATTGGAGGTCCTACTCCTGCACCAGTTGTAGGCACCACTCCAGTGGACACCGAGACCATACCACCACCACCATCTAGTGAGCCCGTGATGGGAGATGTAGAGATACCTGCTCCCACTCCACAGTCACAGGGCACTGATGCCGCAATAGAGGCCACGTTCGTGAGCCAGACTCTGGAGGGCGCTTAGTGCGTCTCAGTGAGATCCTCAAACTTCTTGTCCTTGTACTTTATTTTCTTTTATGCATTTAAGACAACGCATGTTTTTAAAGTTAGGGGTAGGGGTTGTTAGATTCCGTATTTTGTATTTTTGTATTTTGTTATGTTCGTGTTGTGTTATGTTTTGTTCCCCTTGGTTTTTCTTCGCCTAGTTCTTTTTCAATGGTGTATGTTCAGTAAACATGGCCTAGTGATAAAATAGTTTGACTTGGTTGTTACTTTGAATATGCTTTCTATCATGTGTAGCTCTTTTTGGTTTTGATGATACCCCTCAAAAATTGAATTTTAAAAAAAAGAGTAGCATGATCCTTCAAATGATTTTTCTATGAAATCATGTCTCATTGTGAATCTATGTCTACTTGTGTTTGAATCTCATGAGATGATAGTATTGTGTTCGATAGAGAATACAAAATATAGCAGTTCTTGTAGTTCATGTGCATAGAGTGGTGAGGATTTGATTGCTATCTTGTGTTTTCTTGTGTCATCTAGAACTTGCCTCATTAATTTGTCACCGCGAAATTAGAGTTTCTTGGTTGAGGAAATGATCTTAGGTCTTCACATGAGAGTGACCCTTCTTGATTAAAGGCTTCTTTGACCTACCAGTGAGTGAGAGAACTAGTTTTTCCCTTTTGAGCTTTTAAATTTTTTCTTTGGCTACCACATTACAAACTGAGACCCTTTTTGAAATAAACCATTTTTGAACCAAATCCCTCATTGAATGCATGAAAAATGATGAATGATGGCAGAAGCCTAAGTTGGGGTTGGGATGCGAGAAGAAAAGAAGGAAAGAAGATTGTGATGTGAGTGGTTCTAAAAATAGAAAATTGAGAAAAAGAAGAAAATAAAATGCAAAAATAATAGAAAAGAAAAGAGAAAATGAACCACAAAAAGAACGAAATAAAATGGAGAATACTTAAATAAATGGGGTGGAGAAGGAAGTTGGAAAACAAAAGGAGTTAAGCTATGAAATGAAAAATATATAGTACAAAGGATGGAAAAGTCACTTGTACCTAAATGAATAACATACCTATCCCTAAGCTTACATTACAAGCTTGAGAAAGTCCTTAGAGATCTGAAACCGAGCACTCTTTGAGTAGTAGTGATTTGAAATAAAGGCAAGCCTATGACATGATACTTGTGACACTTGATATTATTTGTGAGTGTGAGTGATCTTGTTGTCCCTTGTTTTGAAAAGCAAATCTTCGAGTGAGTTTGAGACTTCTTTGTTGTGAGGGCACATTGAATTGTATGAACCTTGTGAAATGAAAGCTCCTCTAGTTGAACAATTCACGCGCATCTAATCACTAGTAGCATCTAGACATCTCTTAAGTCTTGATGTTCATGGGCTCATCGATAGTAAATATGCACTCTTGAATTGTTGTTTTGAAAAACATGAGGGATTGTCAATTTTGTAAAGCACATGCTTGTATACTTGTAGGTAGAACTAACCATAGTCACTTTTTTTGTCATTAGTCGTACCTTAGTGATGTTTAGGTTGCTTGAGGACAAGCAATAGTGTAAGTTAGGGGTGTTGTTGTGCCTAGAAATTATGGTACATTTGATACCAATTTCATAGATTATTATTGTCCTTTATACATTTGTAGTAGTCATTTCTTATGTTATTTTCGCTTTTATAGGATTTTTGCATTGGGACATCAAAAGCGAGAAAATATGTTGAAACATGGACAAAAATGCTAAAAAGGGGATGAAGTGTTGAGAAGACCACTTCTGCGGACCGCAGAATGGTAGCCAAAGTCGTAGAAATAGACAGTAAGAAGAAGACTCTGGAGTCCCGAAGTGCGACCCATTCTGCTCTACACTTCCGTTCTGCGGACTGCAATCCGATCTGCGAACCACTGCTCCAGTTCAAGTCCAGCTCAATTACGAAGACTCAATACACTTTTTGCGGGCCACAGTTCAATTCTGCGGACCGCACTTACAGCCGCAGTTCCAGATAGTCCAAACAAGAAACCACTCTGCGAACCCTAGGTCCATTTTGTGGACCGTTTTGTGGTCGCAGTGTGGTCAGGCGGTGATATTTTATAATTAAGTGTATTCGAAAATTAGGTCCCTATATATACCTATCTAGGATTTTGTGATTTGACACATGAGTCCCTATATTGATTCCTATCACTCTAGTCACTTTTTGAAGATTCCTTGTGTCTTGTCTTGTAGAGGCAATATTTACTATTCATCTTATGTACATTATTCCACAAGATTCTTGGTCCATTGTGTAAAGACAAGTCATTGTTTATATTAAATCATTGTAAGTCTTCTTTTATGTTTATTATGTCTTGTTGTATTTATTACTTTGTTATACATTTATTACTTATCATGAGTGCTAGATTTAGGTTGGGATTGTGATAACTAATGGAATGTGATAGTTGGAGTAGTTCATAAATCATGAAAAGGGTGTATGAATGTGGGATTCAATTACCCCTCACTCTTAATGTTTAAGAGTTGGTTGCAAACACATCTTTCTTGCATGTTGTCTTTAGTCAAACTTAAAAAATGAGACTATGGTCTAGGAAAAGGGTATGTTGATTAGTACTTGGAACTTTAAACCCCATTTAATGATTCCCAACTTTAATTAGAAGAGAATCGACTAAGGGTAATAATGGGTGTTCACATTTGTCACACTTTAGAGCTTGAGAAAGCCTAAAGTGCAATTAGGTGAGTCAATTGAGAAATCCTCACCTAGATAATAACCTCATTGCTCATACCACACTAAATACACCTAATAAGGCATAAACACAACACCACTTTCATGCATTAAGTCACAACCCTAACATTCCAATTACTTGATAAATTAACCTTTATTTAAATTGGTAATTTGAGTAGTTAAAACAAATCAATCAATCAAACAAACTTGGTTACCATAGGAGTAAAGTAATTAGTAAAGTCATAATACAAACGCGAATAGATCAATATCTCATCGTATTTTTGTGGGATTCGACCCCAACCTAGTTGGGTTACTATATTTGACAATGATCGTGTTATACCATATTAAGGTGTAATTTTGGCGAGATCATGTATATACCCCAAATTATTTTCCAGCTATTAATATGTCATCAACATATAATGGCATAAGTATAAAGTTGCTCTCAGATCTTTTAGTATAATGTAATGATCCATTGTGAATCATTGTGAAGTCAATAAATTTGACCACACTAAGAAAAACGTATATATCATTGCCTTGAAGATTGTTTGTGCCCGTAACAAAACTACAAAAGTCTATAAACCGTATGTTTGTGGCCTTTTGGATGAAATTCTTAAGTTATTCCAAATTAATTATTCATTTTATTCTCCATTGATATAAGGCCGTCGTTATATTTGTTTGATGCAATTATACATCCAAGCTAGCAACACTAGTCAGAATTAAGCTCATAGAGGTGAATCCACCTAACAGGTGAGAAATACTTGTCATAGTTAATCACTATGTTACATTAGCAACAAGTCGAACCATATATCTCAACTGTGCTACAAGCCTTGTGTTTATCTTTTGGAATCCATTTGATTTTAATGGTTTTGTGTTATTTTGGGAGATCAACTAGTTCCTAATCTTGGTTGATTCTCCTAGACTCCATTTACTCTTTCATTGCATTTGTTCATTTTATTCATTTAATGGAATAAAAGAGCTAATTTTTGGCTCATTTCCATCTTGTAGGAGCACTATATTTTAACTGATATTCATATAATCTCTTTTGGATTAATTTTGCTCTTACTTGGATCAGACATATTCATCTCTCTCCCACTTGTAACAAGATTCATCTCACTCCTATCTGAAATAAGAAGATTAGTGTCGCTCCCACTCGGAGAAGGATCACTTTCATTCGCATCCAATGATGAAGGTTGATCTAAATGAGAAATTAATCCTTATCACTTAAAAATCTCCCACTCAAATGAATGGATCCTATTTGATCTTGGTCCTTAGGTTCATAAGGAGACAAGTCTTAACTTATCTCGTCCTTCTGAGTTATTTATTCTCTAAAAATGTGAAATTTCTTTAGTCGAATTCATTTATGCCCCCACTGTGATGTATGTAGCTCCATAAATCCGTAATATACAGTATCTCATATAGACAATTTTGCTTCCTCTTGAGCCCAATATGCCATGAGAAAAAAATTATATGCATAAATTGTGCATCACAGAGGTCTCACAAAATATTTGAGATTTCTATTACTCCATAACACATATGGCGTAGACGTAACTGATTCCGCTGGCACACGATTAAGAACATAGGAAATAAATTAATGTAAAACATCTCCAATAGAAAACATGTAGCTTACTTGAGACATTATTGATCTAATCGTTTCAAAGAGCTTTCATCATCAAAAAACGCGCTTAATGGGGCCAAGACGTATTCATGGCCTTGATCAACTGGTTGTCAATACTTTTTTTGATTTGCCCAATTGATTTCCAATCTTTTTCACATACTTCTTAAAACAACTTGTTGCCTTAGAGTATGTGACATCAAAAGGACATCACTAAAATAAGTAATTTTATCAATTAATATGATAAAATTATAAACTCTTTGCCACGTTTTCACATTCATGAAAATACAACTTCAGAATGAACATATGCAATAAAAAATCACTCTTTGTGGTGTTATTAAATAATTTTCTATTAGCTTTTCGAACTAGAATATTTACAAGTGGACTTATCCACATGTCATAGGCCCATATGACCAAGTCTAGCACGTCAAATTTCACAACATCCTTGTGATTGTGTGATAGACAATTGAGGAAGCTAACAATTGAATTAAAAGAACTAATATCCAAAATTTATTAAAGAGAAAATCATTTTTGATAAAATCATCTCCAATGCTTTAATGTCATGAAAATTTCAATTGAAACCTAACTATAATAAACCAACACAAAGTAATCTCCTTGAAAGTTTAAGGAGCAATTAAAGTATTATGTAGAATAAAGTCTCAATTTTCACGTAAAATTAATTGACATGGTAATGGTATGATCCTTTTAACATCCTTAACGTCGTTTCCTACAAATATCCACAATATATATATGTGAAACCCATTGAAATTCCACAAAGGTTTCATTTCTCTCACATTGTGGTACACAGCTCCTAAATTAATTACGATGAAGAATTAGTCTTAAAAAAACACAACTAGCAACACATATATTACTAGCGTAAGGAACACAAAGTACCTTTTTAGATTCATTATGAAGTGCTTTATTATGCTTAGTGCAATCACTAGCATGGTGATCATTTTGATCACAATTGAAGCATTTCACTTTAGTCACATTTTTGTTCACTTTATATCATTTTGTTGGTTATCATTTTAGGATTCTTATTTGGATGAGCCCTTAACATTCCAGTTTCCTCTTATTTTACGTTTAAAATCATTTCTTGAGCTAGAAATCATTTTGTGCACTTTTACACCTTGTTTGGCAGTGTCATACATCTCCTGTTCTAACTCTAGGTATTGTCTCACATAAAAAAAATATACTATTACATTTATTATGAGTCTGGTGCATCTCCATATGCTCCTAAATTTGAGGCAGAAAATGGATAATCACTTGAACTTGGTGATCATTAGTTAACTTATGACCTTAAGCCTGGTAACTGTAGTGCTACCACACTTATATTTCAGAGCATACTATAGAGTTTTGGTAGTCTTATGAGTAAAATTTCTTGTCACATCTTCATAGCTCAGCAACATAATGCGAGCTAGGAGATCTTTTCAAGCATCATAGGTTTTATCCATGACATTATTTACAATCTAAAAAAAATTCTTCCAGTATATATTACAGTTTAATATTTTATGATTGTTATTGTTGAGCTTTTCACTTTTGATAAGCTCTACAATAATATTCTTTAAAGCAGTAGACATGATATTTATGGAACACAAAATTTTTACATATTTGTAAAACACAAAGTTTCACAATTAACATAAAAAGCACGCATGTTTAATATTTTTTCATACACATAAATGTAACTTTAACAAATTTGACAGAGCTATTAAACATAAACATAAACATAAATCCTAGAGATGAAAGTTCAATGCGTTCCAATCATCATCTAAGGATAGATGTTAAATGTAAAATAACAATATCAACTCAAGCTAAATCACCAAATATTTTAATAAATATTTTTATTTCTTGATTAAACAAGTGGTATATACTCATAAATATATACACTAAATAAAAAATTAAATCTTATTCTGGATACATTGATATATCAATAGATAATATAATTAGATCTGAAAAATTGATTTTCATACTTTTCCAAGAACATATCAAAGGAAAAATCATTTATACCTAATTTCACTTTAAAATATGATTTTTATTTTTTATAACGCTTTAGGGAGAGTGAGTTACATATACATGTTCTCTGGATCAACTGTATATTTTTCATTTTCCAAAAATACCATAGAAAATAATTAATACGTAACTAATATTCTCATAACGATATTAATTACGGGAAAAATATTTTTCAATGGCTAAAAATTATTTAAAAATATGGAAAATTAGAAATAAAATGTCGAGCAAACCAAAAAAGAATCATCGAAATCAGAGCTGGGGTGACCCACACTTGCCGACGCAAGTTTGGGCCGACAGTGAGCTTCCCAAAAAAATACTATTCAGTCTTCTTCCCTAATTCAGCCATAATCTGGGACTGAAAATGGGTATTTCGTCGATCTGACTCAATTTTCTCCATTTTTAAGCTATTCTGATCAAATCAAAACACTAAATTTTATCTCAAACATATTTTACGATTGATTTCCATCACCAATTGCTCAAAATATCATCAAAAACTAGCCAAAAATCGTGAAAACAATTGGGATTTTTCTTAATTCAGGTTCGTTAGGGTTCTGATAAAAAAAACATGACTTTCAGCCAAAATATCTTCAATCAAAACACTTGTTATGGTTCTAAACGTGTTTTAGGACCGATTTGAATAATCAATTGCACAAAAACGTTTAAAATTGATCCATATGATCAAAGTTAATATTTTTAGTTTTGAACAAACCCTAAATCAATTTTAAACTGAAAACCCGATTATTTTTCTGATGAAAAACTCAATTGATGAATTAGTTTTGCTCCATAAACATGTTGTAACATATTACATAACATATCTCACACAATAATAGCATGGAACATGAGAAATTGAATTTTTTAGGATTAAATTTGTATTAATGAAACCCTAGAATTTAAAAGTTCAATTAATCACAAACTACAAGGCCAAGATCCACCTATCGTCGGAAAGATCTAGACGAGATCTTTAAAAGCCCTAAGATTTCATGCACAAAACAGACGGATTCGAACATGAAATTACGCAATTAAAAATAGGGTTTAACACTTAAAAACCCTGAAATCAAATACTGCATATTAATAATTCACACAACCAGAAAAAGAGCATGTTGGTTCTAATACCAAATCAATAAAAGATAGTTTGAAGACTTACGGATTTTCTCCTTGCGGAAGCGGATCATCTTCAACAACCACGACTTGAATTACTAGTCGTCGTGACTCCTCACGAGATGGATGAATGTCCTAGTTTCACAACCTAAATATCCCTTTAATTTATGCAGAGAATATATCTAACCTTAGACGTTCTCTAGACAATTTAGAGTATCTCTTCCAACACCTATAATGGTGTTTATATAGATCGGTCTAGGGCTTAGGGTTAGTTTAATTAATGGACCATCTTATTTAGCTAGCACCTCTTATAGATGTATTAGGCCCAAAACATATGTTTTTACTAATATGTGCTATTGTTAGTGCAGAACTCTAGAGACTTAGCAAAAGCATATATATATAGAGAGAGATACGCTTTGTTCCTAACAAAAACACCAATGCCTATAATTCTCTGCAAACTGTTACCACTTCTATCAAAGTTTCCCACAGGTGTTGAAATTAGTGATACTAACATAAGTTTAAAGTTTCTCTTCCTCATATCCCTATTTTTTCCTAAAGGTTTGGCAACCCTCATGAATTAAACAGATCAAAAGTGTGTGTGTGTGTGTGTAATGTATTTCGCCGGCAAAGAGTTCATTCACCCTCTCTCCAATTTTATAAATAATAAAATTATTCGACAGTGTAATGAAGCTAATTGCAATTGAAAAAGAAATTGTACCATAGGAAGAACCACGAGCTATAAAAAGGAAGAAGCAATGTAACTTTAAGATCATTTTTACAACTATGTACAAGGGAAATTAAAAGGCATGTATTTTCTGCTTTTGTTAAAATTCCAATGAGGTGAACTAAAAGTGAAGAAATAAAAGAAAAAAAGAAGAAGAAAACTATAAAAGGTACAATTATTTACAAAAGTACAAGACAACATAACTCAAGACAAAAATAGTGTCCCTGAAAAAGTAGGAATGGCAATCGCGTATGACGTTTTCCTGCATTAAAAAAAAGATCTTAGCTCTACCAAAAAGAAAAAACATGTAAACAACATGTAATTGTGTAGCAATTAAAAGATTGTTATCACTATATCAGATTATTAAATGCAATAATGATTATATGTAGTTTTAAAATACTCTCTCATTCTCAATTTATTTGTCTTCCTTTCTTTTTAATTTGATTAAAAAAAAAATCACTTTCTATATTTAATGTAATTCTTTACACCCAACCTCCTACACACATTTAAGACCATAAAATTCAAAGGTCATTTTGATACACATTATACACATCTTTAGTTTAAGATTACAAAATTCAAAAGTCTTCTTTATTTCATAAATTTTCTATCAAGTCAAACTAATACGAAAAAATAAAAATGAAGGGGATATTTAAATTTTATTTTAAAAGTTTAAAAAATTTATATCTGAATTCACTCGTGAATCGCGTCACATAAGGTTGGTCAGAACGAGTATGTAACTGTGAAAAGTTGTCATTAAGATAAATGAAAATTTGAAGTGAACGTTTAATTTCAAACGATAATTTTTTTAACAATTTAAAGTAGAACAACATAATACTAGAGAGAGAAAAAGAAAAAAAGTTGGAGCAATTTTTTACCAGTAACCATCACCGAACATATTCTGTTAATGTTGGGTTTGGTGTTGTGATATTTGACCCAACATATCTTCTGAAGTACTGATTTAAATGCATAAAAATATTGGGACAAATGTCATAACATTCGGACCAACATCTTTGAAAAACAGTTTTGCCTTACTTCACGTTAAGCAGTAATATTTTACTGTGAGGTAAAAACGACTTAGGAGTGGTGAATTGGAGCTGTGTAAAACGTGGGACAAAGAGTCAAAGCTTGGGGAAGAAGTCGAATAAGGAACGAGTCAAAGTTGTTGAGATTTTCACTCCTTAATCATCTACTACAAGCTGCCCATCTTTTCCTCAACTTCCACAACTGATCGATGAGCCTTTCAAGGGAACTCTCTGCTATAAATAGAGAGGCTACGACGGTGTATTGATATACAGAATCAGATTGCAAAAATACCAAGAGAGCTCTCTGGATTTCATCTCAGAAATCTGGATCACAAGTGTTGTCTGAGTGTGTCGACAACATTCTGTCCAACATTACAATTGTTGTTTAGATTCTAGATTAGTTTTGTATGGAGCGATTGTAATGAGAGGTTGTCTATGTCTACTTAGTTAGATTTTTCAAGTAGAAGTCATCTGCGACTT
Organism: Anisodus tanguticus; assembly: GCA_034509755.1. Classification (NCBI taxonomy): domain Eukaryota; kingdom Viridiplantae; phylum Streptophyta; class Magnoliopsida; order Solanales; family Solanaceae; genus Anisodus; species Anisodus tanguticus. The sequence continues at coordinate 11,274,120 of CM067552.1, read as the reverse complement.
CAACTTTTAATTCCTTTCCATTTTATCTTGTAAATCTATGAAGAAAGGAATTTGTATATTTGTATATAATATATATACAATACATTTGGTCACTGACCATCATAAGTTATATAATATATATAACTTATAAAAAATTTAAACCTTTGTGTTCTTTAAATTCCGCTGCATTTACTAAGTTTCTGTTTTATTAAATGTTGTTACTGGTATCGAACGACATAATTGCCGACATTCAGAAACTGTACTTGTAGTCGATTGAATTCTGTTTATCTTGTTTTTATTTGATATGTAGCTTCCAACAAGTGGTATCAGAGTCAACACTTAACACAATAAGTGTTTGGTCCTGTTATTTCAAGCTATGGATCCGGCAAATTCAACTATTAGTAGGCTTCCCATTTTAGATAGTTCAAACTATGTCTATTAGAAGATTCGCCTACGTTCGCATATCAAATCGATTGATATTCGTGCATGTAGATCTATAACTAATGGGTATGTTGTTCCAATGTTGCCACCGGATGAGGAAGGTGACATTCTTGTTAAGCCTGAATCCGAATGGACTGCGGAAGAAACCAAAAATGCTAGCTTTAACGAAAAGGCCTTAAATGCAATTTTTGGATGAGTTGATATGTATATGTTCAAACTCATTCAAAATTGCCCCACGGCTAAGGATTCATGTGATACTTTACAAATTCATTGTGAAGGTAGCTCAATTGTTCGTCGAACAAAGCTACGCATGCTCGTGAGTAAATATGAACGTTTAAGGATGGAAGAAGCGGATGTTATTAAATCTTATTTTTAAAAGTTGATTGACATCTCAAATGAATGTCAAGTGCTTGGTGAACCATTAACCAACACTCAACTTGTTAAAAAGGCTCTCCGTTCCCTTCATGAAAAGTTTAATTTAAAGAGTTGTGTTATTGAAGAAGCTCACAATCTTGCCATTATGGACCTTCATACCTTGATGAGCATTCTCAAAACTTATAAGATGAACACTGAGAATCAAAAGGAATTATATAAAAGCAAGAATGTGGCACTTCAAGTTCAATCCTCGGAGAGTCAAATCAAAGAGGAGGATGTAAATCTTGAAGAAATTGGTGAAGGTGCAAATGTTGTCTTACTCACTCGAAAATACAATTCGATGGTGAGGAAATTCAATAATGAGAAAAATCAATCTAAATCTAAAGAGAACCAAAACCAAGTATTCAATCATAAGTCCACTAGATTTCCTTCAAATGTACAAAAAGGAAACCAATTTAGAAAAACCAACTCGGATCGTACCAAATTTGATCCCAAACAGCTTGAGTCCGTACAATGTCATGCATGCTCGGGTTGGGGTCATTATGCTAATGAATGTGCAAATACGCTTAGAAAATTTGGTAAGAGTCTATGGGTTTCTCTTAGTGACGACGAAGGAGAAGAGGAAGGAGATCAAGAAGTCAAATCACAAGCAATGCTGGCTACTAATTTCGAACAGTCTCTATCGGACTATGTAGATGTCATCGACAATGTTGTCTCAAATGTCACAATATTTGCCTCAACATCAACAACCACATCTACATTCCCAGCGACATCCGAGAGGTACAAATTCTTTAACTATTCTGATGTTAATTGCTTTAGTGGTTTTATTTCTATTAGTGAGACTGATTGTGTGGATCAAGTTGATTCCAAAGATGATATGATTAAAGAATTACAAAATCTTTATAAATCCTTAATCATAGGATCCAAGCAACTTGACACAAAGGTAAAATATTTAACTCGTGAGAATGTTGATTTAAAAGGCACAATAACTCGACTAGATGTTGCACTTACCAAAAAGGATATTGAATTTGGTAAGACCAGTGCAAAACTGGATTTAGCCAAAGCTACCTTTCATAAGCTCAACACGGGGACTTCAAAATTGAATGAGATTCTTAACTTTAGTATACCTTCACATGCAAGAATTGGGTATAAAACACTCTTAAAACTGGCTACTCTAAATTCTTTGATAATAATAAGAAAATATGTTTTATAAAAGAAGAGGGGATGCATAAGAGTTTCTCATATATGTCAAAGAATAATCTGAAGTTATTGTAACTCCCCTGGACACTTAAAATCATACTGTTACAATATTCAACATTCTAAGAGCAAAATGTTGCCTAAAATGTTGTCCAATATTTCAGATAACCTTCGAAGCAACATTTCTGAGCTAAAAAATAAAAATTATTTTAAGAGAGTTTGAGTTCCTAAAATAGACTTAACTTGTAATGTCTGTATAACTGCATTAAGAACTACCATTTCAAGTTCTTGTTACTTCGATAGTGGATGTTCTCGCCACATGACAGGTACTAAAGCTTTTTTTAAGGACATATGAGTCATTCAATGGAAGAAACGTGACTTTTGGAGGTGACAGTAAAAGTAAGATAATTGGAAAAGGGATCTTGAATGTCCCTGATATTCCAGCCTTGAGAAATGTATTTCACGTTGAGGGCTTAATGGCTAATTTGCTTAGTATTAGCCAACTGTGTGATGACGATCTTGAGGTAAAATTCAATAAGAGTGCTTGTATGGTTACGAATGAAGCCAATGTATGTGTCATGACAGGTACTAGAACAGGTGACAATTGCTATCTTGTTGTAAGACAAGAAACATGCAATAATGCTAAGGTCGATGACACAATACTGTGGCATCAAAAGTTGGGGCATGTCAACTATCGCAATTTAGAGAAATTGGTCTCACATGAAGCGGTTAAAGGCTTACCCAAACTTAGCCATGAAGGTAAAATTGTCTGTAAAGATTGTCTGAAAGTGGAAAATGCGCAGACTGGTGAAGAATCAGATGTTACTCCAAATGTTGTCACACCCAAAGCAACATCTGAACATGAAATAGAGACCACAGAGGCCATGAATGAGAAGTCAAATGCCGAATTGCTAGATCAAGTTCGAAGGGATCCCTCCTCAAGGATTAGAAAGAACCATCCCATGGGCCAGGTGATAGGGGAGTTTTTGAAGGAATTAAAACAAGAGGGAAAGAACCACTCAACTACAGAGAAATGGTAAGGTATGTGTGTATGTCTACCATATACCAAGAGGTTAGTCTTTCTTGTTTTATATCTACTTTAGAACCAAAAACTATTTTAGAAGCACTCAAAGATAATTTTTGGATTCAAGCAATCAAGAAGAGCTTGAACAATTTTCTCGAAATGAAGTCTGGGACTTAGTTCCGCGTCCAAATAATACAAATGTAATTGGAACTAAGTGGATTTTTAAAAATAAATCAGACGAATTGGGAACATTTGTTAGAAACAAAGCTCGTCTAGTTGCATAAGGCTATACTCATGTTAAAGGAATCGATTACGACGAAACCTTCGCACATGTGGCTAGAATTGAGTCAATTAGACTTTTACTTGCTATTGCTTGTTGTCTGAAAATTACTTTACACCAAATGGATCTGAAAGGTACATTCTTAAATGGTTATCTAAAAAAGGAAGTCTATGTTGAACAACCAAAAAGATTTGAAGATCCTTACTATCCACACTATGTGTACAAACTCAAAAAGGCTTTGTATGGGTTGAAACAAGCCCCTCGTGCATGGTATGAGTATTTAACTAACTTTCTTCTTGAATTTGGTTTTAACCGTGGCGAAGCTGATCATACTTTATTTATTAAACGACACAGTGTAGATATTATAATTGCTCAAATCTACGTGAATGACATAGTTTTTGGGTCGACCTCACAGTCGTACCTAAATTCATTTGTTAAAGCTATGTCATCAACATTTGAAATGAACATGATTTGGGTATTAACTTATTTTTTAGGCTTGCAGATAAAGCAAAGTGATGATGGAATTTTTATCTCACAGAGTAAATATGCCAAAAATCTAGTTAAGAGATTTGGTTTAGAGAACGCTAAATAAATGAAAACGTCAATGGGTTCATCGCAGAAGGTATGTAAGGATAATGTTGTGAAAATGTCGACCCCACATTATGTCGATCTATGATAGGTAGCCTTTTTTATCTTACTGCTAGTCGCCCAGATATTATGTTTAGTGTTTGTGTTTGTGCATGTTTTCAAGCCTGTCCCAAAATGTCCCACTTAAACGCCGTGAAACGTATTATTAGATATGTTGCTGGCACATGTGAGTTGGGAATCTAGTATTCCAAAGACACTAATCGTAACTTAATAGGATTTAGTGACTCGGATTGGGCTGGAGATGTGGATGATAGAAAAAGTACAAGTGGAGGATGTTTTTATCTTGGAAATAATATTGTTTCATGGTATAGTCGTAAACAAAATTATGCCTCACTTTCAACTGTTGAATCTGAATATGTAGCAGCTGAAAGTTGTTGCTCTCAATTAATATGGCTAAGACACATGTTAGATGACTATGGATTTACTAGTAACATTTTTATTTTGTACTGTGATAATTTGAGTGCTATAAATATTTCCAAAAATATGGGTCAGCACTCACGTACAAAACATATTGATATTAGACATCACTTTTTAAAAGATTTAGTTGAAAAACAGCTAGTTAAAATTGAACATGTTGACACTCTTCATCAACTAGCTGATATTTTTACAAAAGCTTTAGACAATGAGAGATTTTTTAGTTTGAAGAAATCTCTTGGTCTTTGTAATTTCTAAAAAGAAGGCATTGTTGGTGAATGTCGGCTGAAACATTGTCTAACATTTCGGATGACATTTACCTATGTAATATCACTGACTGATTATTGTTGTTGTATGGTGCATAACTTTTGGTCACACGAGCATGATCCTTCAATAAGAATATAATTTTAACGTGATACTGTTCTCTGCGATGATACATAAATACATATATATCATAAAAAAGGAGTATCAAAATAAGGCAAAGCCTATACAAATATTTGGCAACTATGCAAAATGGGAAAAGCCTGTGAAAATATACCATTCCTATTCTATAGGAGAATCGAGTGCTTCAAAGGAGATTTGAGAATACCATAAAACTGTTCTTATTTTTTACACCAAAATTCTTTTATATGTGATATATGATTAGATCAAGGACACGATAGAAAAATGTTACATTGTTCCAGTGATCAAACTCATAAAATACATATAAAACGTGTCTTGATTTGTTGCCAAACGAAAAGTTCTTATAGGATCAAAATACTTGTGTCGTCCAAAATGTTGCCAACATTGCAGTTGACATTTTTAGAATGTGATATGTGTTGGGATATTATGCTTATCTGATTGTTCAATCATCATATCTCTCTCCCTATTATATGCCTTGTTTGCAGGAATTTCAAAAGCTAAAATGATGAGATTAATGTTTATCCTTATCATGATGTTTATTTGTTTTATCCTAATATTTTAGGTATAAGTGATTGTGTAAAATTGAAACACTTAAAACTAAGAAATTTTTGTTGCTAAGAAAGGTTAGCCATGTATACATATTTCTCTCATTTGCTATCATTTTATCTTTTTTAAATTTTGCCATTAAAAATAGGGAAAATCACATCGGGTATACATCTTCTTACCCGATGGAATCATCACCATTCCAAACTCTACTCTCAATCTCAAACCCTAAATTCCCAAAACATTCTCCACAAAATTCACCAATGAAAACCTCTGTTATGTCAACACCAATGTCAGCCAATACTCCGACCAACACCCCAATGAGTACAAGCCCTCATATGAACACTGAATTGTCTGAGCAAAATGAACCACAGCAACCCTGCTGGTTATCTTCTTCACCATCCACAGAGGACTTTTCCAAAGCCATAGTATTTAAAGGTTTAGATGAACCTTTAGAAATTAGCTACCCATGTGATGACAACAATCCAATAGATGTTGATAAAACATCTAATATCTCATCATTGAGTAAAAGACCAAGATCCTCCACCTTCCCTACTCATCGATCGAGTGAATTTTTGAGAGAACAATTCGTGAAAAGCCGAGCAACAAAAGGTCCAGATTTGATACATCTATACCTACTTGCTCGAGCAGTGACAGTGATGACACGGAATTTGTTCTATCAACTGAAGAGAGTGAAGAAGAACCAACTGCTTCTGTACCGCAAAATGTGTCTCAAGAAAATGAGGAAGTTCTTGATGAAACTCCACTGAAGCAATTCTTTCCAAAGGGAATTCCCAGATATACAAAATCAAGTGTTGATCCAAATGTTGCCATTGATGCTACAACATTTCAGCCAACATCTGCAGAGGCACATACACTATCATCCTCCAGCAGTACCAAATCCGAGAGTTCAGTCATGTCTGATTCAGACATTGAGATATCTATCTACTCAGACAAATTATATTCTAAAACTAATTCTGATAATTGGGACTGGTACAAGAATAGAGTTATTAGGTCTGAAAAAGTATTAGACATTGCCTCATGTTCAGAATATGGTTTGGTAGAGTTCTTAAAAGAAAGACAACACCTAGGATTTGTTACTTAGAAAGGATCGTATGTTGATAAAATAGTCAGGTTGTTTTATGCTAATTTGAGTTCTGCTATAGAGGATACCTCCTCGAAGAAATTTGGGAAGGTATATCCCTATAACAGAGTATATTTTTTCACACATGCTGTTATAAAAACAATGTATGTGATTAAATGCTGAGGAGAATGTTAGAGAAGAAGACCCTGCAGTGGACAATAGAGATGAAGTAATTGAGTACCTCACAATAGGTATAATGCATAAGTGGATCTCTAGATGTCCAGCCTCTAAATTAACAGCCCTGTTTGCCACTCTTCACAAAATTGCTATACACAATTGGCTTCCTTCAATGAATGAGTCAATTGTAACTACAGAACAAGCCACCTTGCAATATAAAATTGGGAAATGTTTGAGAGTTGATCTAGGCAAAATGATCTTCCATCAAGTTGCCAACTTGGCACAAAAAGAATTAACCTCAATCCTCCATTATCCCTCTCTGATATACAAATTTTTAACCACCCAAGGTCTTAAGCCTAAGATAGAGGACACATTAGGGAAGGCTCCTAAATTGTACATAGTAAATAAAGCAGTTTTAAAGAGTAGAGACAAAGTCATCGATCTACCTTGGAAAATGGAAGGAAATAGTGCAAATGTTGACAGGAATGTCACCGACATTTTTGACAACACTGGTCCAAGACAGTCTCCACTGTCTACTGAATGGCTTGTAAATCAAATTGCAAATATCAACCAACAAACCTTTGAGGTTGATTTTGTGAGGAATGCTCTGATTCCAGTCAGAGATCATTTCATGTTGCTGCTTTCTTCACAAAAATGGGGAGAAAATGATGTTGCTGAAGCCAAGGGAGGCAGTGGAAGTACCGATGTAGAGGGAGCTAAAGAAGAAGGCTAGAGGGTTGTTGTTCTATGCAGAGAAGAAGTTATGCAGGAGTAGGAAGCTGCTGGAAGCTGCAGCTGAGGAAGAAGGCTAGAGGCTTTTGTTTTGTGCACAGAAGTAGTTATGCATGAGTAGAAAGCTGCTGGAAGCTACTGCTGTTGTATCATGCGTTAGGAGGAGTTGTTGCTACTGGTTGATATTGTATAAAGGTCGTGAATGTTGCTCAATCTGAGTAGTTAACTGTTCGACAAGATGGATATTGATTTATGTGGACAATGGAATATTTATTTTTATGGTATGGATATAAATCTATATAAGAGGATGATATGTATATATGCGCTAACATCGTTCTTCTTTTCTAATCCTATGAATCGGTACACACATGATTACTTGAAATCCATCGCAGGTTAAGGGGGAGTATAACAATGATATTATTGGTCACAAATGTCGGACAACATTTGTCTCAATATCCTAAGGCAGTTTAGTAATCAATAATTGAATGAGATACTCAACTTTAGTAAACCTTCACATGCAGGAATTGGGTACGAAAATACTCTTAAAACCATATGCTCTAATCTCTTTGATAAAATGAGAAAATATGCTTTGTAAAAAAAAGGGATGAATAATAGGTTCTCATATATGTCAAAGAATATGAAGTTTGTGTGTCATCACTGTAACTCCACTGGACACTTAAACCATATTGTTTTAAATTTCAAGATTTTGTGAGCAAAATATTGCCTAAAATGTTATCCAACATTCCGGATAACAATTGAAGCAACATTTCTGAGCCAAAATTTAAAAAATGTTTTATGAAATTTGGGTTCCTAAAAAGGATGTAACATGTAATGTTGCTATAACTGCATTAAGAACTAACATTTCAGATTCTTGGTACTTTGATAATGGATGTTCTAGCCACATGACAGGTACAAAAGGTTTTCTAAAAAATTATGAGTCATTCAATGGAGGAAACATGACTTATGGAGGTGGCAGTAAAAGCAAAATAATTGGAATAGGGATCTTGGATGCTCCTGGATTTCCAGCCTTAAGAAATGTCTTACACGTTGAGGAATTAATGGCTAATTTGATTAGTATTAGTCAATTGTGTGATGATGATCTTGAGGTAAAATTTAATAAGAATGCCTGTGAAGTTACGAATAAAGCCAATATATGTGTCATGTCAGGTACAAGAACATGTGACAATTGCTATATTGTTGTAAGACAAGAAACATTCAACAATGCTAAGGTCGATGACACAAGACTATGACATCAAAAGTTGGGACATGTCAACTACCGCAATTTAGAAAAAATGGTCTCATATGAAGCGGTTAGAGGCATACCCAAACTTATCCATAAAGGTAAAACTGTCTGTGAAGATTGTTTGAAATGTAAGCAAACCTGTGTCTCTCATATGTTGTTCAACACGACGGACAACATTCAGGTATGTCTCACTGTTTTCAATTGCTACATATGAATTTAATGGGTCCACTTGAAGTAGACAGTCTAGGAGGCATGAGGTATTCCTTTGTGAGAGTAGATGATTTTTCTAGATATTCTTGGATATATTTTTTGAAAGAAAAATCACAAACGGTTGACATGTTTAAAATCTTGAACTCTAGAATTAGAAATTTATTCTATTCTCTTATTTTTCGGATTAGATCCGACCATGGAAAATAATTTGAAAATAGTTCATTCACATTTTTTTGTGAGTAAAAAGGAATTTTCCATGAGCTTTCTGCCCCCAAAATTCCTCAACAGAATGGGATTGCATAACAGAAGAATAGAACATTGCAAGAAATGGCTAGTGTGATGCTTAGTTCTAAACATTTGTCAAAACGTTTATGGGCAGAAGCCTTGAATACTGCTAATCACATTACTAAGAGAGTCTATTTAAGACCAAGAACAAAGATGACACCCTATGAGATTATAAATGGAAAGAAACCAAACTTGCGTTACTTTCATATTTTTGGGTGTATTTGTTATATTTTAAATGACATGGATCATTTTGCAAAATTTGACTTTAAGAGTGATAAAGGAATTTTTGTTGGCTATTCACAAAATAGTCATGCTTATCGAGTATACAGTCTGAGATGTAGAACTATACAAGAGTCTGTAAATGTTATCTTTGATGATCTTTCTGATGTTTCAGGAAAAATTATTGAAAATAACATTATAAATATAGTGGAAAGTCCACAGATTGTAGAAGAATCGGATGTTGTCACACCTGAAGCAACATCCAAAATAGCAATAGAGACCACAGAGGCCACGGATGAGGAGTCAAGTGCTGAATTGTTAGACTAAGTTCGTATGGTCATCAAGGATTAGGAAGAATCATCCAACGGGCCAAGTGATAGGGGGAGTTTTTGAAGGAATTGGAACAAGAGGCAAAGAACCACTCAACTATAGAGAAATGATAAAGTATGTGTTTATATCAACCATATACCAAGAGGTTAGTCTCTCTTGTTTTATATCTACATTAGAACCAAAGAATATTGTAGAAGCACACAAAGATAATTTCTGGATACAAGCAATGCAAGAAGAGCATGAAAAAATTTCTCAAAATGAAGTCTGGAACTTAGTTCCATGTCCAAATAATACAAATGTAATTGGAACTAAGTGGATTTTTAAAAATAAAACAGATGAATCGGGAACAATTGTTAGAAACAAAGCACGTCTAGTTGCACAAGGTTATACTCAGGTTGAAGGAATTGATTTTGATGAAACCTTCACACATGTAGCTAGAATCGAGTAGATTAGACTTTTACTTGCTATTGCTTGTTGTCTAAAAATTACTTTACACCAAATGGATGTAAAAAGTTCCTTCTTAAATGGTTATCTAGACAAGGAGGTATATGTTGAACAACCAAAATGATTTGAAGATCCTTACCATCCACACTATGTGTACAAGCTTAAAAAGACTTTGTATAGGTTGAAACAAGCCCCCCGTGCATGGTATAGTCGTTTAACTAATTTTCTTCTTGAATTTGATTTTAACTGTGGCGAAGCTGATCGTACTTTGTTTACTAAATGAGACGGTGTAGATATTATAATCTCTCAAATCTACGTGGATGACATAGTCTTTGGATTGACTTCACAGTTGTACCTAAATTCATTTGTTGAAGCTATGTCATCGACATTTGAAATGAGCATGATTGAGGAATTAACTTTTTTCTTAGGCTTGGAGATAAAGCAAAGTGAAGATAGAATTTTTCATCTCACAGAGTAAATATGGCAAGAATCTAGTTAAAAGATTTGGTTTGGAGAACGCTAAACAGATGAAAATGCCAATGGGTTCATCGCAGAAGGTATGTAAGGATAATGTTGGTGAAAATATCGACCCAACATTATATCGATCTATGATAGGTAGCCCTTTTTATCTTACTGCTAGTCGCCCAAATATTATGTTTAGTGTTTGTGTTTGTGCACGTTTTCAAGCCTACCCCAAAATGTCCCACTTAAATACCGTGAAACGTATTATTCGATATGTTGCTGGCACATGTGAGTTGGGAATCTGGTATTCCAAAGACACTAATCCTAACTTAATAGGATTTAGTGACTCGGATTGGGCTGGAGATGTGGATAGAAAAAGTACTGGTGGAGGATATTTTTATCTTGGCAATAACCTTGTTTCATGGTATAGTCGTAAACAAAATTGTGTCTCACTTTCAACTGTTGAATCTGAATATGTAGCAGCTGAAAGTTGTTGCTCTCAATTAATATGGCTACGACACATGTTAGATAACTATGGATTTACTAGCAACATTTTGATTTTGTACTGTGATAATTTGAGTGCTATAAATATTTCCAAAAATCCAGTTCATCACTTACGTACAAAACATATTGATATTAGACATCACTTTTTAAGAGATTTAGTTGAAAAACATCTAGTTCAAATTGAACATGTTGACACTCTTCATCAACTAGCTGATATTTTTACAAAAGCTTTGGACCATGAGAGATTTTCTAGCTTGAAGAAATCTCTTGGTCTTTGTAATCTCTAAAAAGGCAGTTTTTGTGAATGTCGGCTGAAATGTTGTCTAACATTTCGGGTGACATTTACCTATGTTATATCACTAACTGATTATTGTTGATGTATGGTGCATAACATTTGGTCACACAACCATGATCCTTCAATATGAATATGTTGTCAAAGTGATATCGTTCTCTGCGATGATATATATATATATATATATATATCAAAAAAAAGGAGTTCAAAATAAGGCAAAGTCTTTACAAATATTTGGCAACTGTAAGAAATGGACAAAGCCCGTGAAAAGATATTGTTCCTATTCTATAGGAGTATCTAGTGCTTCAAAAGGATTTTGCGAATACTAAATAAGTATTCTTATTTTTTACACGATTTTTTTTTGTATGTGTTATATGATTAGATCAAGGACACAATGGGAAAATGTTACATTGGTCCAGTGGTCAAACTCATAAAATACGTATAAAATGTGTCTTGATTTGTTGCCAAAATGAAAAATTCTTGTGGGATCAAAAATCTTGTGTCGTCCGAAATGTTGCCAACATTACTGTTGATATTTTCAGAATGTGATATGTGTTGGGATGTTGTTTTTATCTGATATTTGAAATATCAGATCCTACTCCCTATTATACGCATTGTTTACAGGAATTTCAAAACTTAAAATGATAAGATTATATTTTATTTCTACCGTGATGTTTATCCCAATATTTTAGGTGTAAGTTATTGTGTAAAATTGAAACACCTAAAATTAAGGGATTCTTGTTGCTAAGAAAAGATTTGCCAAGGGGGAAGGAAAATCACATCGGATATACATCTACCTACATACCCGATGGACTCACCAAATCAAACTCCCATCTCAATCAGAAACCCTAAAAACCCTCTCCTCAATTCTCACCGATGGAAACTTCTCCAATGTCAGAACTAATGGCAACCAACATTCCATCCAACACTCCCATGAGCATTAGCCCTTCGTTGAATACACCTCAGCAACTGGGACAGTCTTCTTCCTCAAATCTCCCTGAGGATCTTTCTAAAGCAATAGTGTTTAAACGTTTTGATGAACCTTTAGATATCAGCTATCCTGAAGATAATAATAACCCTATAGATGTTGATAAAACTTTTCATTTCTCATCTCTGGGTAAAAGGCCAAAGCCATCTACCTTTCCTACTCGCCGATCGAGTAGAGTGTTTGAGAAAATAGTCCAAGAAGATTCGAGTAGCAAAAGGAATAAATGTGAAACATCTAAACCCGTTTACTCGAGCAATGATAGTGAAAATACGGACTATGTTTTCTCAACTAAGGAAGAACCATATGCTTCTGAACAACCCAGTGTGCATCAAGAAAGGGAAATCCCAGATGAAACCTCCTTAAAACAATTTTTTCCAAAGGGAGTTTCCAGTACTACAAGGACAAGTGTTGCTCTAAATGTTGCCACATATGCCGCAACATCTCAGACAACATTTCAGCCAACATATGAAGAGACACACGCCACAATATCCTCCAACAGTACCAAATCCATCAGTTCAGACATGTCTGATTCAGACATTGAGGTATCTGTTTTCTCAGATAAATTCTATTCTAAAGCTAACCATAATATGTGGGATTTTTATAAGAATAGAGTAATTAGGCCTGAGAGAGTGTTAAATATTACTTTCTGTACTGAATATAGTTTGATAGAATTCTTAAAGGACAGACAACTTCTTGGTTCTGTTACTGAAAAAGAACCATATGTTGATGAGATAGTAAGGCTGTTTTATGCGAATTTAAGCTCTACTATAGAGGATACCTCCTCAAAGAAATTTGGGAAGGTATATCTCTATAACAAGGTATATCTTTTTACGCCTGCTCTCATAAATCAATGTATTGGCCAAAATGCATGAGATAATGATAGAGAAGCTGAACATGTGATATATAATAGGGATGAAGTAATTGAATACCTTACTGGAGGTATAATGAAGAAATTGATCCCTAGATGTCCAGCCTCCAAATTAACAGCCCTGTTTTCCACCCTTCACAAAATTGCTATTCACAATTGGCTTCCTTCAATGAATGAGTCAATTGTAATATCTGAACAAGCCACCATGTTGTATAAAGTGGGGAAAGGTTTGAAAGTTGATTTGGGAAAAATTATATTTCATCAAATTGCCAACTTGGCTGAGAAAGAATCAACTTCAATCCTTCATTTTCCCTCTCTGATCTACAAAGTATTAACCACCCAAGGCTTCGAGCCTAATAGAGAAGACACTTTATGGAAGGCTCCTGAGCTTTACACTGTAAACAAAGCAATTTTGAAGAGCAAGGACAGAGTTATCGACTTGCTCTGGAAGAAGGAAGATAAAAGTGAAAATGTTGTCAGAAATGTCACCAACATTCTGGGCAACACTGGTCCAAGCCAGTCCACACTGTCTACAGAATGGCTTGTGGATCAAATTGCAAAAATCAACCAACAAATTGTGGAGTTGATGCTGCAAGAAAATCCCTGATACAAGCTACAGACCATTTCATGATGCTACTTTCTTCACAAAAAGGGGGAGATGATGATGATACAGGGGGAGGAAGCTAAAGCTGTTATGCTGTAGAGGAAGCTGAAGTTGTTATACAAGGGTAGAAAGTTGTCGGAAGTTGCTGCTGTTGTATGATGTGCAAGGATGAAGCTGAATGATGTTGCTGAACCTAAGTTGTAAATGTTTCAATGGTTTGATGGATTGATGTGAATATTTGTTGACAATGGTTTATTTCCATTTCGTGTTTGTATATATTGGATGATATATGTATATATGTGCTCATATTTTTTTAATCCTATGAATTGGTTTACACATGTTTTCTTGTATGCCATCACATCTTAAGGGGGAGCATGGCCTTGAAATTGTTGATCACAGATGTTGGACAACATTTGTGACAACACCATAAGTCAACTTTATATTTTAATGAGTTTTGTGAAGAAAGACAAAAAGGGGGAGATTGTTAATGTTGGATTTGATGTTGTGACATTTGACCCAACATATCTCCTGAAGTATTGATTTGAATGTATAAGAATGTTGGGACAAATGTTGCACAACATTCGGACCAACATTTTCAGAACTGATTTTGCCTTACTTGACGTAATGATTACTATGTAGTAAATATGATTTGGCAAGGTAAAAAGGAGTTGGTAAACACGTGTGAAGAACGAGTCAAGGCTGCTGCTTTTCGTGAGGAACAAGTCAAAGTTTTTAGAGGTTTTTGCTCCTTGATCGTCTCCAACCAATTCTACCAGCTACCCACCTTTTCCTCAACCTCCACAACCGATCGATGAGCTTTTCAAAGAAGACTCATAGTGAATTGATATCCAGAATCAGAAAGTAAAAATATCAAGAGAGCTCTCGTGATTTCATCTTAGAAATTTGGATCACCAGTGTTGCCTGAGTGTATTGACAACATTCGGTTCAACATTACAATTGTTGTTTAGATTCTAGATTAGTTTTGTATGGAGTGATTGTAATGAGAGGTTGTCTATGTCTACTTAGTTAGGTTTTTTCAGGCAGAAGTCATTTGAGACTTTAACTTTTAATTCCTTTCTATTTTATATTATAAATCTATAAAGAAAGGAATTTGTACTTTTGTATATAATATATATACAATACATTTGGTCATTGACCATCAGAAGTTATATAATATAAACTTATGAAAATTTAAATCTTTGTGTTCTTTAAATTTCGCTGCATTTACGCTTTAAAGTTTTTGTTTTTCTAAGTGTTGTTACTGGTGTCAGACGATATAATTGCCGACATTCGAAAACAAAATTGGCATTCAATTTATTTTCATCTCTTGTTTTTACTTTTCGTAGCATTTGACACCCTTCATTGAGCTTGTAGGCATAAAGAAGGATTAAGTGACTTTGAACAAATCAAAGAGATTGGATATTTGCTCTTTGCGATGCGCACATGCCTTGTAGAACTAAAAATGACAATAATAAAACTTTGTTAAAAGAAAATGTCATTTCCATGCCTTTTTTGTTTCCGTTTGAACACTCTATCACAATATTTTTCATTTATGGATTCTTATTATTATTGTATAATCATTAGTATAATACGGAGGACAAAAATATAAAGGAAAAGTCATAACTACTTATTTATGAGCTCGAATACTATACAAAATTTTTAAAGATTTTGTAATTATATTCCCAATTTTGAATTGATTGCGTTAGGATTCGTAATAATTCACTTTCTTAAATACCAATGGGTTTTCTATTCTCGGCACTACTCCATTAGAGATTAATTAGGAAAATAGATAATGTATTTAAACTAAAATCTTGTTATGAATATTCATGCAAATGGAAAAATATCAAGTTACTCATCTTTTTAAGGGAAAACCCTGTCCACATATTAGATTAACACTCTGCTTATATTAGATTAACACTCTGCTTGGACGGTTGTAACATATTATTTCATAAGGTATGGTAATACATTATATTATGTTGTTTTAGACTGTATTATTTTGAAGAATACACCATTTGCATAAATTGTATCATTTTCCATCATTACATAATGTCACACATCAAAAATTTGAATGATAAACCTACAAGAAAAATAGGGTACGGGGTAGAACTACTATTAAAGATAGAGTAAATGATAAAATATGATTATTAGATAATAGGTAAAGATAAAATGAGAAGAAGAAAAAATGTAACGACGCGATCACACCAAATGTCGTTACACAAAATTGAACTTGTATCGTTACATAACGATGAATTTAACGATATGATATAATAAATATAAGTAACAATCTAAACAAACATTATTTTTAAACTAACAACACAATATGATAACAACCCTCCGAACAAGTTCTAATGTTGCCAAACTTTTCATAAAAATTCACATGCTACCCTCAAGTCTTTTATTCTTTTATTTTCTTTCTATTTCATATTTTTTGAGTTTCTTGCTTTATTAGTTTATTGCTCTATTCTCACCTTATTGATGGAAACTTTTGAGCAGTAATAAAAAATTTAGGTATAGAGAAAAAAATGTCATGCTCCAAACCTAAATGGGAGGATCATGCTCTAAATATAACTATTATGAATCTGTACAAATTATACGACGTAACTCAAACGATAAATGAAAAGACAAGTAAACTCTATATACAAACGTGGCCATGACCTATGATATGTAACTAACTAACAATTGATTACAAATGAACCCGTCAATACTGTCTATGAAGTCTCTACGAGTACGTATTACTGAATACCGACACAAGTGTCGGGACAGGGCCCCGAGCTACTCATAATTTCTAACATCAATGCAATCACTAGACCTGACTCAGCTCCAGATAAAATTGAATCTTACAACTCTTTCGCTGATCATCTGCATTATTTAGCGAACAAGTCTGCCAACCTGTATATAACTGGACCTGCAATGTGAAATACAACAAATGCAGCGTCCTCGGCAAAAGGGACATCAGTACAGAAAGATTGTACTGAATATCTAAGTTGGAAAAAAAAACGTATACAAAACACATAAGCTCATTTGAGAGCTGATGAAATGTAATCAATCAAATACGTTAGAAGCTCTGAAACATCCTGCAAGAATACATGTTAAATCTTACAGTATTTAAGTCGTTCTACACATTCTTCTGAGTATTCTGATGATATCTTTGGGTCGCTATGTGAAGCGACATTCTGGGATCATTCATTGTAACACTTGTGATCACTTACTTTGATTACGTTTGGAAATACTTTACACTAAAATCATTCCTTTCTGCCATGAATCGAGGAGGCCACATAGGGCGTATAACATAAAATCTAAACCATAATAGGTCTCGTATATATATATATGATACATCGTCTGTTGATAATAGATATAGCTCAGTGGTGTTCATAGTAATATATATTGCCCACTGATAATAAATATAACTGATAATAAATATAGTTCAGTGGTGTTCATAGTAATACATACGTCGCCCACTGATAATAGATTTAGCTTAGTGGTGTTCATAGTAATACATACATCGTCCACTAACAATAAATATAGCTCATACTTATTAATATACTTTCCTTTACCTGAAGGTTTACAATTCCTCAACTACTATCCAAGAACCATCATACAGTTCAACCTAGATATCATTCCATCCTCCACTAATGATCTTAACATATGACTTGTCTTACTTAACTCTCTATATCCCAATAATAACCAAGTAAAACTACTAATTTTGTGCATCTTACGTACGTTCTATAACTCGTTTCAGGATATCTTAAGAACTCTCGGCCCCTCGTATTTAAAAAAGAATACATATTTTTATATTTAGTAAGTTGACAATTCAAACATACTACATGACAAGTTTAATATCATAAAATTTAAAGAACATTTTAATACATTAAGTACATCTTTAATTTAGAATCACAAGATTCAAAAATCTCTTTTTATTCCTTAAATTATGTGCTCGTCAAACTAAGATACTCCCTCCGTCCATTTTTACTTGTCATGTATACTAAAAATAGTTGTCCGTTTTTACTTGTCTAGTGTGAAAAATCAAGAGATAATTTACTATTTCATACATATTTTACCCTTATTATTAATTATTGAATTGGAAACTTTAAGAAATTATTAGTGGCTACATAATTTTTAAAGTATATGTTTAATTGATTTCAACCATTAAATGACTTAGTAATAGCTAGAGTTGATATAGTAAAAATGTCATTCTATTTATGACTTCTTAAAAGATGTGTAAGTCAATACATATATGTGGGTAAAGTTAATACATGACAAGTAAAAATAAACGGGAGAAACTACTTAAATTGGGATGGAGGGAGTATTTTTTTTAAAATCTTATTAGAGTTGTATAGAAAGACTTGAATAATAGTTGATGCAATAGAACTTCATTCATCAATCACTGAATTTGAAAACCGAGACTTTTGCTCGGCGCCGTTATAAAATGGAGATGAAGCCAACGGAGTACCATTTTGCTCAAACTATTCCTTCCTTTTATCGCAATATTGGAAAAGAACGAACAGAATAGCAAACAACTGATATATAGTCATTTAAGAATGAACTTAACGCATTACAACAAACTAACTGCCATAGTTGAAAGCTCTACATAACAACTCATCAAACTCAATACACTTAAGTTGGGGGAATTTGGGTAGGCTTGTAAGGTGTTCGATGAAATGACACAGAGAAATTTGGCTGTTTGGAATGCGATGATCACTGGGTGTGCAGATAGTGGGTGAAAAACCATAAGTTGGTAATAAACCAGCTTATAATTTTGGTTTATGAACATTTAATTATAAGTAATTTGGTGTTTACCAAATACGCAGATAAACAAAAAAAGTGTTTATAAGCCAGTTTGATCAGCTTATAAGCTTAGCCAAACACACTCCGTAGTCATTTAGAATGAACTTAACACATTACAACAAACTAACTGCCATAGCTGAAAGCTCCATCACAAAACAACTCATCAAACTCAATACCCTTCTTTCAAACTTCACTCGTTCCCACCAATTCTTGAAAGCTCTTCACCTCTTCAACCAAATCCACTCTTCCCATCATCTCAAGCCAGATCATTACACCCTTTCAACCACCCTAACTGCCTGTTCCAACATCATACACACTACTAAATTCGCCAGCCAACTCCACGCATTCGCCATTAAAACAAGACTTAAAGAATACCAACACGTATCGAATTCTCTCCTTTCGTACTACGCAAAATCAAAAGATTTGTGTTCAGTTAAACGGGTATTTAAGGAAATTGAAACCCCAGATGTTTATTCTTGGACTACATTGTTGTCTGCTTGTACTAAGTTGGGGGAAGTTGGGTATGCTTGTAAGGTGTTCGATGAAATGCCACAGAGAAATTTAGCTGTTTGGAATGCAATGATTACTGGGTGTGCTGATAGTGGGTGTTATTGGGTTGCTTTGGATTTGTTTCAAAGAATGCATTTTTCGGGTGTTAGATATGATAATTATGCTTTTGCTAGTGTTTTAAGTTTGTGTAATATGGAGATATTGGATTTCGGAAGACAAGTGCATTCAATGGTCGTAAAAACGGGGTTTTTGGCTAGAGCTTCGGTGATTAATTCGTTGGTTACGATGTATTTTAATTGTAAGAATGATTTTGATGCTTTTCGAGTATTTGAAGAAGCTGGGGATGCAGTGCCTGATCCTGTAACTTATAACGCAATGATCGCTGGTTTAGTGAGTATGGAAAGAGGTTACGAGGCGTTAATGATGTTCAAGGATATGCAAAAGTTTTCTTTGAGACCAACTGAGCTCACTTTTGTGAGCATAATGAGTTCATGTTCGTGTATTAGAATTGCTTCTCAACTGCATGCTCAAGTTGCGAGAATAGGTTTAGAAAAATATACATCTATAGCTAATGCAACAATAACCATGTATGCCAATTGCAGGGACCTGAATGCAGCCGTTTTAGTTTTTGAAAGGCTAAAGGAGAAGGATAACGTGTCGTGGAATTCCATGATTACGAGCTATGCCCAAAATAGTTTGGGAAGAGCAGCAATCTCCGCGTACATTCAGATGCAGACGGAAGGGATAGAGCCAGACGAGTTTACAACAGGAAGCATACTCGCGAGCTCAGAGTCTGTATTAGTTGTTGAAATAATTTTGGGTGTTGTATTAAAGAAAGCACTTATCTTGAAGACTGAAGTATCTAATGCACTGCTCTCTGCCTTCTGTAAGCATGGTGAAATGAAGCAGGCTTATCAAGTTTTTAATGACTTGTTTCCTAGAAACATGATATCTTGGAATACATTGATTTCCGGTTGTCATCTAAACGGACTACCCATGGATTGCTTGCACCTCTTCTCTGAGATTGTTAGTGAAGGTTTGATGCCTAATCCTTTTACTCTCAGCATCATTTTGAGTGTTTGTGCCGTTATTTCAGCTCTACAACAAGGAAAGGAGATTCATGCTTACACTCTCAAATCTGGATTGTTTTCAGAAATATCCTTAGGAAATGCTCTCATCACTTTATATGCAAAATGTGGAATGTTGCATTGGTCTCTAAAGGTGTTCCGAATTATGACAGAAAAAGATGTAGTTTCTTGGAATTCAATTATTACTGCCTATGCGCACCATGGGAAAGGCAAGGAAGCTGTACATTGCTTTGAGATGATGCAAGAATCATGTGGGGTCAAACCAGATAACGCCACCTTTAATGCAGTTCTATCAGCTTGCAGCCATTCAGGCTTAATTGATAAGGGCATTGAAGTTTTTACCTCTATGGTTCATACCTATGGTATTGAGCCTACAGCAGACCACTTATCTTGCATTGTTGATCTCCTAGGTCGCGCTGGGTATCTTGATGAGGCAGAAAAACTTGTAAAAGATAGGAATGTTGATGTAGATTCCACTGTTTGGTGGACATTATTCAGTTCATGTGCTGCTTATGGCAATGTTAGACTAGGCAGAATTGCTGCAGGATTTCTGCTTGAGACTGAGAAGAATAACCCCACGGTTTATGTTCTTCTATCCAATATCTATGCCAGTGCCGAGAACTGGGAGGACTCTGCTAATGTGAGGAAATTGATGAGTAAATGTGGAGTGTTAAAGCAACCAGGAAGTAGTTGGATAGGATCCTAACCTCATTTTCATTAATGCTGGATGTCTTGATGTGATTGGTTTCAAAGTTCAATCTTTGGGGAATAGCTTGTTGGCTGAAAACGTTTTCTTGTGCAAATTTTAAGGAAATATCTGCACATTGGTTAGCACTCTATGAGTCCATGCCTTGAACTGTTCAATTGCATGATGTGATTGCCATGCCAAAAGCACAATTGGTCTGTCAGACGGTAAGTGTTCAGAATGTCGAATAACCATTTTCAAACTGATGTTTTTGACGACTCTATGTTTTTTATTAAATAATTGTATTAAAGACTCTCGAAGTTACTTTTTTGAAACAAGTATTACGAGGAAAGTTGTTTAAACAATAATGTAATTAACAAAAAGAAGTGATTCTCCTTTTTCAGTTTTTAGTTTTCTTTTTCAATTTTTTGGATCACCTTTCTACTGAAGATATTTATCAAAAAGTCTTGAATGTTGCTTCAGAGGATAGACGATAAATCACAGTAGAAATGAAATTGCAGATAGTAGGAACCAACAATTTATTACAATCTATTTGAGTCATTCACGGAATTAGCTCCTTCTATCAAGTCTCTTGAATTTCTTTAATGTTTTTGATGCTTGTTGGGTAGTGGTTGACTGAGAAAAGACTCTTCTTGCTTCTTATGATTAGCGTGGTTTATATAAAGTAAATGAAGTTCATGAACAAGCCAGTGAGGTGAAATTGGCTGGTTTTTATCCTAGGGGTATAAGTGGGTTGCCAAGAAAGTGTTTTCTCAAGCAGGATCCACTACTTAAACTCTTGATCTTTTTGTGGGTAGTTGAATTTTGTATGGATTATATTATTTGTAAACCTTCCTATTAATAGGCTCAGATAAGACCAAATCTGAACGTGCATTATGTTCTCAAAAGAAAAGGAGTTGTCCCTTTTCTGTTGCATTGTAATATTTATTTGTAGCAAAGCTATAGGTTTCATATATTTTCAAAATCAAAATTTCCATGCTCTATATCTCGATAACTGATGGAATGATGTTATGCAGAGTCAAACTCATTTCTTTGGATGAAGATTGAGGCAAACTAGCTAAGCATGAAGAGACTACGGAAGGAGTCAGGCTCAATTATTAATTCTTCCATCTGTTTTATTTACCTCGAGGTATTTCCTATTTCTTTCCTGCTAAAAATTTAATTACTCAAATTCTCAAAGAGGATAGCATCGTGGATGTTAGTTAGACATCCTTCTACACTCCATGGAGTGATATGTACCTTTGAGGTTAATCTCAAATATGATTTGCACCCAAATGAGCTGTTGTTTGCTATACCCTTCCTTATTGTCTTCTCCCATTTTCTAATTCGTTACTTTGGACGGTTAGATTTTTCATTTAGACATCTAAACTAAGAGTTATTTCAATTGTGCCTATTAGACATGAGGCACAAACAAAGTCAGAAAAATAAACGCATGTAATTCACACGCTAGTGATGTGGCAAATAAGCCAATAAAATCAATACACGTGTCCCAGAAGAAAAAGCTCTGTTAATTCCCCTCTTCGTCACTTATCTTCTTCACCAGAAGACACCCCTTCATCGTCTGATAAACAAAACAAGAATCTCCTCCCCATTTATTTTCTTCCTCTAATAAGAAAATCACATCCACTTTGGTTCTCTCTATCACAAAATTACCATTCACGCTACAGAAACAAGATAATTTTATCACCATTTTTGTGCAACTCACACATGCTGAATAGATTCTCACTAAGCATCTATTCTGCATTCCATCCTCTTCTCTTCAACATCTCTGTTGGACTAATTTTCATTACCAATATCCTATCCTGACCACAAATTCTTCGGGTTTTGTTGATAATTCGGGACAAAATCGTGCTCATGGTGGTGGCAAAAATAATTGTAAGAATAATGGCGAAAACCGCGGGGGCAAACGCGACAGTTCCGGTGGTGGTTTCGGTGGACAACATTCTGGCAGTGGGCCCCGTCCAGTCAACAATGGGCCACCTCCCTACTGGTCCCAGCCGTGGGGCTGGGGCAGTGGGTTGTGGCCCAACATCCCCTATTTTCCAAGTTTTTCCAACGGGCAGTGGGCTGGACAGCCGCAATTCAGGCCCAACAGTCAGGCCCCTTCTTTTCGTTTCAAAGCACTGGGCCGGGGCAGCAGGGTGGACTGCTTGGGCCTCAGCCCACACAAGCATTCTCGGCAGTGGGCCCCACACCTACTCACACCGACATTGAGGCCACAATGCACACGCTTGGGTTGACGCAACCGAATCCGAATTGGTACATGGACACCGGTGCGACTACACACATGACATTCGATCAAGGTACTCTCTCATCTTATTCCAATTTGAGCAACCTTCGTGGTGTAATTGTTGGTAATTGTAACTCTATTCCAATTCAGGGTTATGGTCGTAAAACTTTGTCTCCCCCCAATCCACCCCTTATCTTGAGAAATACCTTACATGCCCCCAAATTGATTAAAAACTTACTGTCTGCCCATAAATTCACCACTGACAATTCCATTTCTGTTGAATTTGATCCTTTTGGTTTCTCTATGAAGGATTTCAAGACAGGGAGTCCTCTCATGAGGTGTGATAGTAGGGGAGACCTTTATGCTATCACACCCGGTTTCAGTCCATCGAGTCAAGCCTTACCGTCAGCGTTTGCAGCCCTTGCTCCTTCCTTGTGGCATGCTCGTCTTGGTCATCCGGGGTCTTCTATTTTGTCTTCATTAGATAAAAATAATTTTAATTCGTGTAAGGGTACGCGTAGTACTCCAAATTGTCAGTCTTGTTCTTTAGGAAAAATTGTTAGATTGCCATTTGTAGACTCAAATTCTCATACTTTAATGCCATTTGACATTATTCATAGCTACTTATGGACGTCTCCCGTTCTTAGTTCATTGGGTCATTGGTATTATGTTCTCTTTTTGGATGATTATTCTAAGTTTTTATGGACTTTTCTGATAGCGAAGAAATCTCAAGTTTTCTCCGTCTTCCTAAAATTTAGAGCATTCATTAGAACCCAGTTCAAACGAGAAATTAAAAATATTCAGTGTGATAATGGCAAAGAATATGACAGTGGGGTGTTTCGGGAATTATGTGCTAATAATGGGATCAATTTTCATTTTTCTTGTCCTCATACGTCTTCACAAAATGGGAAAGCCGAACGCAAAATTCGTACCATAAATAACATTGTCCGAACTTTATTGATTCATGCTTCCGTACCCCCGTCTTTTTGGCATCACGCTCTACAAATGGCTACCTATCTCCTTAACATAATTCCTTCCAAAGGTTTGACATATTCTTCCCCCCTTCAAATTTTATATAATAAAATTCCTTCATATTCACATCTTCGGGTTTTTGGGTGTTTGTGTTATCCGTTATTCCCATCCACCACAATTAACAAACTTCAGGCCTGGTCTACTCCGTGTGTGTTTTTGGATTTTCCGTCTAATCATCGTGGTTACAAATGCTTTGATTTATCCTCTAATAAAATCATCATTAATCGCCATGTAATTTTTGATGAATCCCAATTTCCATTTGCTAAAGTTAATACTCCCGTGCGTAGTTCGTATAATTTTTTGGATGATAATATATCCTCGTTTATTATTCACCATTTTTTGGACGTATCCCGCACCCAAAATTCTCCAGCGGGCCCACTGCCCGCTGGTCCCACTGGTCCGTCACCCACTGCCAGTCCCAGTACCGCCACTGGGCCGGTTCCGGTGATTGGGCCGATCCGGCCCAATTCGGAACCGGTCCGATTCTGCTCCTGTTTATCGAGTTGGGCCAACAGGCCCACTGCCTGCTGGCCAGTCCATCCCGAGCCCAACAAATTCCTGAACTCCACCCAATTCTTCATCGAGTCATAGACCGGTCACTTGTAGTCAACGAGGTGTTTTTAAATCAAAAAGATATTTTAATTTACATTCTAATGTCCATAAATCTCCCTTACCCTGTAATCCTGTGTGTGCCTTAAATGACCCGAATTGGAAAATTGCTATGACCGATGAATATAATGCTCTTATTGATAATAAGACGTGGGAGTTAGTGTCCCGTTCATCTCGTATTAATATTATCAGGTCTATGTGAATTTTTGCTTATAAGGAGAATTCAGATGGTTCATTTGCTCGACATAAGGCGCGACTTGTGGGTGATGGTAAGACTCAGTAGGTTGGTGTAGATTGTGGTGAGACCTTTAGTCCGGTGGTCAAGCCAACTACTATTCGCACTGTGCTTAGCTTGACTCTTTCAAAGGCATGGCCTATTCATCAGTTAGATGTAAAGAATGCTTTCCTACATGGGGATCTTAAGGGAACAATCTATATGCATCAACCTTTGGGATTCAGGGATCCCAAACATCCTCATCATGTCTATTTGTTGAAGAAGTCCTTATATGGGCTTAAGCAGTCTCCCCGGGCCTGGTATACGAGGTTTGCAGACTATGTTTCGAATATTGGGTTCACTCATAGCAAGTCAGATAATTGATTGTTCATCTACCATCGTGGTTCGTCCTTGGCCTATAATCTGTTATATGTGGATGATATTATTTTGACTGCCTCTTCTGATGCCTTACGCCAGTCTATCATGACCATGCTTAGCTCTGAGTTTGCTATGAAAGACTTAGGGCCCTCGAGTTACTTTTTGGGGATTGTTGTCACTCGTCATTCAGATGGGTTGTTCTTATCTCAAAGGAAGTATGCAGCTGAGATCATTGAAAGGGATGAGATGTCATCATGTAAGTCCACTTCCACTCCAGTTCATACTAAGCCCAAGCTTAGTGCCGCGACCGGCATACCATACGAGAATCCGACCCGATATCGCAGTCTTGCAGGGGCCCTTTAGTAACTTACATTTACGAGACTAGATATTACGTATGTTGTCCCGCAGATGTGTTTGTTCATGCATGATCCCAGAGTTGAGCACATGAATGCACTCAAACGCATCCTTCGGTATTCAGGGTACACTTGACTATGGGTTGCATATATATCCTTCCTCGACGTCCACACTTGTCTCGTATACGGATGCTGATTGGGGTAGCTGTCCAGACACCAGACGGTCTACGTCTGGCTATTGTATGTTTCTTGGCAATAACCTGGTCTCATGGTCTGCCAAACGTCAGTCGACATTGTCCCGATCCAGTGTCGAGGCCAAGTATCGAAGGGTATCCAATGTGGTCGGAATCATGTTGGTTACGTAATTTGCTTTTGGAGCTTCATTGTCTCATTCAGAAAGCAACCTTGGTTTATTGCGATAATATTAGTGTCATCTACCTTTCTGGTAATCCGGTTTAGCACCAGCGCACTAAGCATATCGAGATGGACATTCATTTTGTCCGCGAAAAGGTTGCTCGGGGTTAGGTACGCGTTTGGCATGTCCCGTCAAGATGTCAAATTGCCGACATCTTTACAAAGGGTCTTCCCTCAGTCCTTTTTGAAGATTTTAGGGACAGTCTCAGCGTTCAAAGACCGTCCGCTATGACTGCGGGGGTGTGTTAAATATACACACTATATTGGGCTCTCGTGACTCTCGGATTCTTCACCTTTGTACCGTGTAGTTTAGGTAATATTTAGTATCCTAGTTAAGGTAATGTTGTAATGTAATTAGTATTGTATACTTACCATAATATTTGTATTACCATAAATGTATATTTAGTATCCAAGAAGAATAAGGTTTTAGGAGTAGAATAGGAATAAGATTCTCCTATTATGGAAATATGTAACTTGTATATATAGTCTTTCAATCAATGAAAATAATCAAGGGGATTATTTCTTTCATTTTTATTATGGTGCCTATAATTTTCTTGAAATATAATATAAAGTTTGTTTAATCACAGTCATACACTTGCTTAAATCATATTTTTTATTTAACATAAATATTATTTTTAACAATTTATTACAACTAAAATTATCATATCTTGACCTAATAATGTAAAAAAAAAATTATGATAGCTTGTTCAATTACGATCATAGACTTCCTTAAATAATATTTTTGATTTAATATAAAAAAAAAGTTTGTTCAACTCAGCTCGAGCTCGACTTGGTCAAAATATAGAAAAGCTCGTTGAACCCGACTCGGGCTCGGCTTGACTTGGTGTATACTAAGCTCGGTTGGGTTCGGCTCGATGCCCTGGCCTATCTGAATCTTTACATAATAACTGTTAGTATTTCTTTTGGGAGTGAGATGAAGGCGGGAGAGAAGGAGAATAGCAGGTAAATGGAACGTCCGAAGATTAAGGAGCGCACAGGAAAGAAGTAATCAAGGATCTAATTTTTAAAAATAAAAAAATAATGGTAACAAGTTATTGCCCTTTAATTTAACCGCTCGTGTAGAAAATAAATTCCACTAGCTGTGTATACTAGTTAATCTCTTCTTGAGAAAATATGGGTGGTGATTAAAGACTTGATTAAGGATCAAGATAATGTATGGTCTGTTAAGTTTGGAGTTTTATTTTCCTGAAGGCAAATGGGAGGAAGAGATCAATTTGACTCAAGATAGTTGGTACTCCATACTAGGAAGTCCATAGGTCAAGACTCACTAACAACTTAGTATAAGAACAAGTGTCACTTGCGCAACATACTTTCTGTGCTTAGGGATAGAGCTAGAATACAGATTACAGGTTCGGCTAAATCCAGTTGTTTTTGTCCAAACTATGTAATTATCTAAGTAATAATTAAATATGTACAATTTATTAATTAGAACCTAATAACTTAAAGTTAGTTAGAATTTCGAACGCATAAGCTTCAATCATGACTCTATGCTCAACCCTAATTAACAGTAATAGAATAGGAAAGGAAAAATCCATGAACTTCAAGGTCGTTATTGCAGTTTTCATATTTTGTATTTATTCCTTTTTCTTTATTTATAGCCATAGGGTAGCACCACAATTTAGTATTTGGTTCTATGAGATCAAATTTCTAACTTTTAGACGTCAATCATTAATTAGTTTGTAATGGTACTTTTATTACTCCTACTTCTAGAAACACAAAATAAGTTTTATCTTGTTTGGGATAAAAGATACTCAAACATTTAAAGGTGTATAATTAGGTTCCTAAGGTCCAAAACAGATGGTGTCACACTAGTAAAAGTTTTTCTTTTAATAGATCATTATAACTCTGAATCAGATGGAAGTCAAATACTTATCCAAAGTCCAAATATGCCATTCTAATCTTTCATTCATTGGTCGCTATTGTAGTTAAATGGAGTTTCCAAAAATTAATGCCTACTTGCACGAAAGCATCATTGGATGATTTTGATCTTTCGGTTTCTATTACTCCCGCGGAATCAAACAGAGTGTTCATTTAGTCATTTGTACACCCCTTAAAAAATATTAATTTCTAAATAAAAATAAATAATTTGACTAAAATAATCTTGATTAAATATGTATTGAAATTTGATCATCTAACAATTAATAAGGGCAAATTTAGAAAAGTAAGGTTAATTATTTATTGATTTGATAAATAAACACTTTTTTAATTAAAAAGTAAAAATTAAGTGGACACTCTATTTAATTCGGAGTGAGTACTATTTGATTGTACGTCTAATAAAAGGTGTAGTTAATTAGCCAATCATTTAAAGGGTGTATCAAACTCGCACTTACAAGTCAAAGTCTTACCGTCCCGAGAAACAAATATTTGTCTAATCAATTTAAAAAACACACCATTTTTTAAAAAAGTACTTTAATGTGTATTTTTTCAAAAATGTTTTTTTAAAAAGTACTTTTGGAAAAATTACTTTTTTTAGTTTCTGAAAAAATAACTTTTTTTATTCTCCAAAGAACTCTTATTTCTCCCAAAAGCTTGGCCAAACACATCACATTTTTAAATGAACTTTTGGCCTCCTAAATGCTTGACCAAACAAGCAATTAAATTGTAATAATAGATTGACAACGCTCGAACAAAAACGTGTTAGCCATGGATGCTCATATATATATATATATATATATATATACTAGTGGTGATAAGCTCGTGCTAAGCACGAGCCCAATAAAATAAGATTAATTTTTTTAATTTTATAAGCAAAGCAGGATAAATATTCATAATTAAGTACTAATGTTTTTTATACAAATAACATGACAGTATTTAGGAATTTAAGCTCAATTTATATAAGATTTCCTTTAAACTTTTATTAAAAGTGTTCGTAGTTTATAATTCAACATTAGTGAAATAAATAATCACTTGATTATTTTCATTAATTGAAAGACTATATATACACTTTACATATTTCCATAATAGGAGAATCCTATTCCTATTCTACTCCTAAATCCTTATTCTATTTGGACACTAACTATACAATTATGGTAAGAGTACAAGACTAATTAAGGTACACTACAACTATACAAAACCATGTACAATAAGGAGACCAAGACCGTGTACACTATCCTAACCGAGAGCAGCCCAATATACATAGGATATACACGTGTATAACGTGTATATCTTATGTATATTGAGTATATTTAACACACCCTGCAGTCATAGCGGGCGGTCTTCGGACGCTGAGACTGTCTCTAAAATCTTCAAACAGGACCGATGGAAGACCCTTTGTAAAGATGTCCGCAATTTGATACCTGGAAGGGACATGGAAAACGCGTACTTGACCACGCGCAACCTTTTCGCGAACAAAATGAATGTCTATCTCGATATGCTTAGTGCGTTAGTGCTGAACCTGATTACCCGACAAATAGAAGGCACTAATATTATCACAATAAACCAAGGTCGCTTTCTGAATAGGACAATGAAACTCTAACAACAAATTATGTAACCAACATGATTCAGAAACCACATTAGCTACCCCTCGATATTCAGCCTCGGCACTTGAGCGGGATAGAGTCGACTGACGTTTCGCAGACCATGAGACCACGTGATTGACAAGAAACATACAATAACCAGACGTATACCGTCTGGTGTCTGGAAAGCCCCCCAATCAGCATCTGTATACGAGACAAGTGTAGACGTCGACGAAGGATATAACTGTAAGCTATAGTCAAGTGTACCCTGAATATACCGAATGATGCGTTTGAGCGCATTCATGTGCTCAACTCCGGGATCATGCATAAACAAACACACATGCTATACAACATAAGTAATATCATGTCTCGTGAATGTAAGTTACTGAAGGCCCCCTGCAAGACTGCGATATCGGGTCGGATCCTAGTATGGTGCGCCGGCCACAACACTAACTTGGGCTTAGTATCAACGGGAGTGGAAGTGGACTTACAGGATGACATCCCAACCCTCTCAATGATCTCAGCTGCATACTTCCGTTGAGATAAGAATAACCTATCTGCATGATGAGTGAGAACAATCCCCAAAATAACTCAAATGCCCCAAGTCTTTCATAACAAACTCAGAGCTGAGCATTGTCATGATAGACTGGGGTAAGGCATCGGAAGAGGCAGTTAAAATAATATCATCCACATATAACAGAATATAGGCCAAGGACGAACTACGACGGTAGATGAACAAGGAATTATCCAACATGTTGTGAGTGAACCCAATAGTCGAAATATAGTCGGCAAACCGCGTATACCATGCTCGTGGAGACTGCTTTAGCCCATATAAGGACTTCTTCAACAAACAGACATGATGAGGATGTTTGGGATTCCGAAATTCCAAAGGCTAATGCATATAGACTGTTTCCTTGAGATCACCATGTAGGAAAGCATTCTTTACATCTAACTGATGAATCGACCATGCTTTCGAAAGAGCTAAGCTAAGCACAGTGTGAATGGTAGCCGGCTTGACCACCAGACTAAACGTGTCACCACAATCTACACCAACCTGCTGAGTCTTACCATCATCCACAAGCCGCGCCTTATGTCGGGCAAATGAACCATCTGAATTTTCCTTATGAGCAAAAATCCACATAGACCTAATAATATTTATACCTGATGGACGAGGTATCAATTCCCACGTCTTATTATCAATAAGAGCATTATATACATCGGTCATACCAATTTTCCAATTCGGGTCATTTAAAGCAGACACAGGATTACGGGGTAAGGGTGATTTAAGAACATTATAATGTAAATTAAAATATCTTTTTTAGTTTAAAAACACCCCGTTGACTACGAGTGACCGGTCTATGACTCGAGAAAGAATTGAGCGGATATTTATAATTTGCTGGACTCGGGATGGATTGGCTAGCAGGAAGTGTACCTGCTGGTCCAACACGGTAAACAAGGATTGGACCAGTTTTGGGAGTGGGCTGGACTGGCCCTGAAACTGGCCCAGTGACTATACTGGGTACTGTAGCTCATGACGGGGCAGTGGGGCAATGGGCAGTGGGCCCGCTAGAGAATTTTGGGTGCGAGAGACGTCCGAAAAATGGTGAATAATATATGGGGATATACCATCATCCAAAAAATTATACGAACTAGGCACGTGAGTACTACCTTTAGCAAACAGGAATTGGGATTCATAAAAAATTAAATGGCGATTAATGATGATTTTACTACAGGATAAATCAAAGCATTTGTAACCATGATGATTAGACGGAAAACCCAAAAACACACATAGAGTAGACCGGGCCTGAAGTTTGTTTATTATGGTGGACGGGAATAACGGATAACACAAACACCCAAAAACCCGAAGATGTGAATACGAATGAGTCTTATTATATAAAATTTGAAGGGGGGGAAGAATATGTCAAACCTTTGGAAGGAATTATGTTAAGGAGATATGTAGTCATTTGAAGAGCATGATGCCAAAAAGACGGGGGTACGGAAGCATGAATCAATAAAGTTCGGACAATGTTATTTATGGTACGAATTTTGCGTTCAGCTTTCCCATTCTGTGAAGACGTATGAGGACAACAAAAATGAAAATTGATCCCATTATTAGCACAGAATTCCCAGAACACCCCATTGTCATATTCTTTGCCATTATCACAATGTATATTTTTTATTACTCGTTCGAATTGGGTTCTAATGAATGCTCTAAATATTAAGAAGACGGAAAAAACTTGAGATTTTTTCGCTATCGGAAAAGTCCATAAAAACATAGAATAATCAACCAAAAAGAGAACATAATACCGATGACCCAAAGAACTAAGAACAGGAGACGTCCATAAGTCGCTATGAATAATATCAAATGGCATTAAAGTATGAGAATTTTAGTCTACAAATGGCAACCTAACAATTTTTCCTAAAGAACAAGACTGACAATTTGGAGTACTACTCGTACCCTTACATGAAATATAATTATTTTTATCTAATGACGACAAAATAGATGATCCCGGATGACCAAGACGAGCATGCCACAAGGAAGGAGAAAGGGATGCAAATGCGGATGGCAAGACTTGACTCGATGGACCGAACAGGGTGTGATAGGATAAAGATCTCCCATACTATCACACCTCATGAGAGGACTCCCCGTCTTGAAATCCTTCACAGAGAAACCAAATGGATCAAATTCAATAGAAACAGAATTGTCAGTAGTGAATTTACGGACAGAGACTAAGTTCTTAATCAATTTGGGGGCATATAGGGTGTTTTTCAAGATAAGAGGTGGATGAGGGGGAGATAAAGTTTTATGACCATAACCATGAATTGGAATAGAATTACCATTACCAATAATTATACCGCGAGGGTTGCTCAAATTGGAATAAGACGAGAGCGTACCTGAATTGGATGTCATGTGGGTAATTGCACCGGTGTCCATATACCAATTTGGGTCTGGAGGATTTAAACCAAGCGTGTGCATTGCGGCTTCGATGTCGGTAGAAGTAGGGGCCACTGCGTGATGGGCCTACGGGGGCCGAGGCCCAAACACCCCTACTTGCTGCCTTGGCCCAGAAGGCTGACTGAAACTGGGCCACTGCATGTTGGGCCATGACTGAGGCTGGCCGGCCCACTGCCATTGCGGTGAGAACATTGGGCTGCCACTGTTTTGCCCAGATTGCGGGGCCCACTGTGGGGCCCAAAACTCCTGATGCTGCTGACCGCCCCGAGGGCTAGCGCTGCCACCACCATTGTTCCGGTTGCCGCCGCGATTTTTGCCATTATTTTTCTTATTGTCCCTTTTTGCCGCCACTATTGTTGCGGTTTGGCCGGAGTTGTTGGAACCGATAGGATGAAAAGTGGACTCGGTCATCATGACGACGGGACTAGCCCCGGTAGCTGCCTTTTTAGCCATGCCCGCTTCTTCGAGTGTAAGCATAGAACGTGCTTGATAAAATTGTGGAAGATGATTGTTTTGACGAAAAAGCGTGCCAACACCACTATAGGCCTCGGATAGGCCTAAAACCATTTGGAGGACCAAACGATCATTCGAAACCGGCGCACCAACGTTGCGGAGTTGGTCTGCCAATTCCTTCAATCTTTTGCAATAAGCCGAAACGTTAGGGAAATCTTCCATATTGAAGTGAGAGAAATTCAGCTCAAGAGTAACAACTTTAGAATTTTGATTATCTTGGAATATATCACGTAGTCTATCCCAAGTCGCATGCACCATAGCGTCAGCTTCAATAATCGTTTGCAAAAGGTCGGTAGAAATTGTGGAATATATCCACTGAAGGACAGTGGCATCAAGAGTCATCCATAACTTAGGATCATCCTCGCATCGTGGGACCTCCGTATCCTCAGGAGCCGGGGGGATTATGTGATGGATAACTTGATGCGAGCGTGCATGAATTTTGAACAGTTCGGCCCACGTCGCATATTAGACGTTTTCTATTTCAAGAACAAGAGGGACGTTATTCTTGATGTTAGAAACTATAAGGGCAGGATGAAACGTGTTCCATGATGTAGACATACTGATAGAACAATATGTGATTGAGGGATTGGGAAGAAAATTTTGGGAAGAGAGGAGAGACCGTCGGGCAGGAAATCCGAGAAAGAGGGCTCGGAAATCGAGGCAGATCGCCGGTAATGAGAGGAGGCCGACAGAAATTATGAAGAGAGGAATAAAAACCTAGACTTCTGATACCTTAAAAGAAATAATCCCTTGATTATTTTCATTAATTGAAAGACTATATATACACTTTACATATTTCCATAATAGGAGAATCATATTCCTATTCTACTCCTAAATTCTTATTCTATTTGGAGACTAACTATACAATTATGGTAAGAGTACATGACTAATTAAGGTACACTACAACTATACAAAACCATGTACAATAAGGAGACCAAGACCGTGTACACTATCCTAACCGAGAGCAGCCCAATATACATAGGATATACACGTGTATAACGTGTATATCTTATATACACGTGTATATCTTATGTATATTGAGTATATTTAACAATTAGTTACTGAAATAGTAAATACTAAAAGTCCTTGTCTCAAAAATTGATTGTCAATTGTTTGATCACTTTTGCAAACTTAATTCATGCATACATTTCATAATCGGTCAACTTCAATTTGTAGTAAGAAAATTACTTACATTTGATCGCTAACTATTGTTATTAGTCAATATTACTACCATTTGTTGGTCTTATCATCCATCATAATTGGCACTTGCCACCACTAACGTCATCATCAATCACCACTGTTAAATACTATCAGTAACCACCATGACCGTTAGCTATTACGTATCCACAACCACTACTCAATAGACACACACAACTACCTCTATTAACCATCGCCGCCACCAACTCGTTATTTGTTTGAAAATGACATAAATTATCATATTATAATATTATAGTATTAAAACTTAATGTGATTTAAAAGCGTACTGAAAGAAATAATTCCTTCATTATTCTCATTAATGAAAGGATATATATATAATTTACAATTTCCATAATATGGAAAATCCTATTTCTATTCTACTCCTAAAATCCTATTATAGTTGTACAAGAATCCTACAATTATGGTAAGAATACAATGCTAATTAATTACAAATTTATGGTACAAAATATCACGGACAGTTTGCTTTCCAAGAGGTAAACTTTGTTGTGTGGTCTTTTACACCCACGCAGTCATAGCGGGCGGTCTTCGTACGCTGAGACTGTCCCTAAAATCTTCAAAATGGACCGAGGGAAGACCCTTTGTAAAGATGTCTGCAATTTGATACCCGGAAGGAACATGGCAGACGCGTACTTGTCCACAAGCTACATTTTCGCGAACAAAGTGAATATCCATCTCGATGTGTTTAGTGCGCTGATGTTGAACAAGATTACTAGAAAGGTAGATGGCACTAACATTATCACAATAAACCAAGGTAGCTTTCTGAATAGGACAATAGAGCTCTAAAAGAAGATTATGTAACCAACATGATTCAGAGACCACATTGGCCACCCCTCGATACTCGGCCACTGCACTAGAGTGCGACAATGTAGACTGACGCTTCGCAGACCATGAGACCAAGTTATTTCCAAGAAACATACAATAGTCGGACGTGGAACGTCTGGTGTCTGGATAGCCACCCCAATCAACATCTATATACGAGACAAGTGTAGACGTCGATGAGGGATATAAATGTAAGCCAAAGTCAAGTGTCCCCTGGATGTACCGAATAATGCGTTTGAGCGCATTCATGTGCTCAACCCTGGGATCATGCATAAACAAACACACCTGTTGTATGGCATACGTAATGTCTGGTCTCGTGAACGTGAGATACTCAAGAGACCCTATAAGACTGTGATAGCGGGTCGGATCCTCGTAAGGGGAGCTAGTCGCAACCCGTAGCTTGGGTTTAGTATCAACTGGAGTGGAGGTGGACTTGCATGAGGACATATCAGCTCACTCAATGATCTCAGCTGCATACTTCCGTTGTGATAAGAATAACCCACCTGCATGACGAGTGACAGCAATCCCCAAAAAGTAACTGAAGGGCCCCAAGTCTTTCATAGCAAACTTAGAACTAAGCATTGTCATGATAGACTTGCATAATGCATCAAAAGAGGCAATCAAGATAATATCATCCACATATAATAATATATAAGACAGGGAAGAACCACGACGATATATGAATAATGAATTATCAGATCTGCTGTGAGAAAACCTAATAGTCGAAACATAGTCTGCAAACCTCTTATACCAAGCCTGCGGGGACTGCTTAAGCCCATACAAGGACTTCTTCAATAAACATACATGATGAGGATATTTGGGATCCCTAAAACCCAAAGGTTGATGCATATAGACGGTCTCCTTAAGATCACCATGTAAGAAAGCATTCTTCACATCTAACTGATGAATGAGCCATGCTTTTGAAAGAGCCAAGCTGAGCACAGTGCGAATGGTAGCCGGCTTGACCACCGGACTAAATATCTCACCACAATCCACACCAACCTACTGAGTCTTACCATCAACTACAAGACGAGCCTTATGCCTCACAAAAGAACCGTCAGAATTGTCTTTATGAGCAAAAATCCACATAGACCGAATAATATTAACACCAGATGGACGGGGCACCAACCCACGTCTTATTATCAATAAGAGGATTATATTCATCCGTCATAGCAATTTTTCAATTCGGGTCATTTAAAGCATACACGGGATTACGGTGTAAGGATGATTTAAGAACATTAGAAGTTAAATTAAAATGTCGCTTTGGTTTTAAAATACCCCGTTGACTACGAGTGATCGGTCTGTGACTCGGGGGAGAATTGGGTGAATTT
Organism: Anisodus tanguticus; assembly: GCA_034509755.1. Classification (NCBI taxonomy): domain Eukaryota; kingdom Viridiplantae; phylum Streptophyta; class Magnoliopsida; order Solanales; family Solanaceae; genus Anisodus; species Anisodus tanguticus. Next base: position 11,237,743 of record CM067552.1, on the reverse strand, counting down.
TGAAAATTTTTGAGACAAGTGACGGACTGGCCAGCAAGCAGTGGGCCTGCTGGCCCAACACGGGAACTGGGAATAGTGGACGTCGCAAGGACTGGATCTGGGGCAAAAACCAAAATTGGGCCAGAACTGGGCTGGGGAGGCTGCCAAGTTTCTGGGTCCATGACGGTAGATCGTGACACTGCTGGAGAACCAGCGGGCAATGGGCTCGCTGGCAGAGTTGGGGTGCGGGATACATCGAAAAAATGGCGGATAATATACAGGAATATATCGTCATCTAAAAACTTTATACGAACTAGGCACAGGACTACTCACTTTAGCAAACGAAAATTGAGATTCATCAAAAATCACATGACGACTAATGATGATTTTATTAGATGATAAATCAAATCATTTATAACCACGATGATTAGACAGATAACCCAAAAACACACAAGGGGTAGGAATACAATGCTAATTAATTACAAATTTATGTTACAAAATATTTCCAAACCAGTATATCACGGACAATTTGTTTTCCAATAGGTAAACTTAGCCGTGTGGTCTTTTACATACAATACGTTAAAGTATAACATTAATTTCACATGCAGTTCTCTGAAATCAATTTTAAAGCTTGGATTTTATGAGAAAATTATAGCAAAGCTCTAGAACATTTTAAAATGTTTCATAAGGTAAATTTACAAAAATATATTTTGACCATAAAAGCTATTCATTTTTTTGTAATAATTTTCATTTTATTTGAAAATCAGTGTGTGACCATGAAAATTGTAAATCCAACTTGAATTTGTATTTCAAATTTGGAGAAAAACTTATAACTTGTTTTCCAACTCACCATTGACTTTTGAAGTTGTATTTCAAATTTGAAAAGTACATTCAAGCATGAATATTATTTCAAATAATTTTTGCAATAAATATAACCAAACACAACTCCATCCTCAAGCATTCAAAATTTAAAGTTTATAAATTCGTATAATAATCTTAAGTCAATATATAATAATAACTTGATTCACGATTAAATATTTATAAATACTTAGTGGATATTTTCTTATATTTTTATATATATAAATAAAAGTTATTAGTTTTTCGTAAATTCGTAAATAACAAATGAAAAGTAAGAGGTGCAACAAAATTGTGAAAGCGTAGAAACGTTTTAAAACTTTTAAATGTAAATTCTAAAATTATTTATTATGAAAATTATGCTATATTTAGATCAAGGATGATTTATGAACAAAAAATTAAATCTTGTTTGATTGCCTATGCAATCGGAAGGAAATTAATCACATGCTTTATATCATCCTAATAATACAATATATATAAAAGTATGTAAGATCAATCTATGGCTAATATTTGGGAAGACTTATCCTAAGAATATTCTAATCATCTTACAAATCTAATTACCTAATAATTAATTTGATTTAATTATAAATTATAATTGATATGATGGAGATAATTATGGATCATGTCCATAATTATCTTAACAGTCCCCTGCAGTTTTAGCAGGAGGTTCTCGTATGTTGAGACTGTTCCTGAAATCGTCAAACAGTACACGCAGAAGACCTTTCGTGAAAATATCTGCAATCTGATAATGGAACAGGACATGAAGAACCCGGACTTGTCCTCGTGCAACCTTTTCACGGACAAACAAGATATCAATTTCTATGTGTTTTGTGCGTTGATGTTGGACAGGGTTGCCTGATAAGTATACCACACTCACATTATCACAGTAGACCACATTTGCTTTTTCGATCGGACAATGAAGTTCTAACAGGAGATTACGGAGCCAGCATGATTCAGATACCGCATTAGCTACCCCTCAGTATTATGCTTTAGCACTCGACCTAGATAGTGTCGGCTGGCGTTTCGACGACCATGAAATGATGTTGTCTCTTAAAAATACACAATAACCAAAGGTGGAACGCCGAGTGTCTGGGAAGCTACCCCAATCGACATTTGTATAAGCGGTGAGACCAGAAATGGTGGACTTATACAGATGCAATTCTCGGCCAATTCTTTACTGCTTCAATCTTCTGAGTGTCAACTCTTATACCCTCATCTGACACTATATGACCAAGGAAAGCCACAGAATTCAACCAAAATTCACACTTGGAGAGCTTTGCATACAACTTATGGTCCCAGAGCGTCTGTAGTACAATCCGCAAATGATCCACATGCTCTGCTTCAGAGTGAGAGTAAACCAGGATGTCATCTATAAATACTATCACAAATACATCCATAAATGGGTGAAACACGTTGTTCATGAAATCCATAAATGCGGCCGATGCATTTATGAGTCCAAATGACATTACTAAGAACTCGAAGTGCCCATACCTTATCCTGAAAGTCGTCTTCGGAATGTCTTTCTCCTTAACCCTTAGCTGATGATATCTTGACCTTAGGTCGATCTTTGAGAAACATCTTGCACCTTGTAACTGGTCAAACAAATCATCAATTAGGGGAAGAGGGTACTTGTTCTTGATTGTGACTTTATTCAGCTGCCGATAATCGATACACATCCGTAATGACCCATCTTTCTTTCGTACAAACAATATTGGCGCACCCCAAGTAGATATGCTAGGCCTAATAAAGCCTTTCTCAAGCAGATCCTTTAATTGCTCATTTAATTCTTTCAATTCGGCTGGAGCCATTCTATAAGGAGGAATAGATATCGACTGAGTGCCTGGCAACACATCTATACCGAACTCAATCTCCCTTTTGGGAGGAGGCCTGGAAGTTCATATGAAAATACATCAAGAAACTCATTAACCACCGGAATTGATTGAGAAGTAGGTGGTTTGACATCTATATCTCTAGCTCGGACAAGATGGTATATACAACCTTTGGAAATCATCTTCCTTGCCTTAAGGTATGAAATAAACCTACCTTTTGGCGATGCCGTATTACCCTTCCATTCAAGGACTGGCTCGCCTGGAAACTGAAATTTAACAATCTTTGTTCGACAATCAACATTAGCATAGCATGATGGCAGCCAATCCATGATCAACCATTTCTAATTCCACCAAATCGGCTAAGGTCTGACGGCTACAAATTAATAATGCACAATTTTGATAGACCCGTCTAGCAACTACCGACTCACCAACTGGTGTAGATACCACAAAGGGATCTCTCATCAACTCAGGCTTCATACCAATTTACAGGCAATGACAGGAGTAATATATGATAGATTAGAGCCTGGATCTAACAACGCATACACATTATGTGAAAAAACCGATAATATACCTGTAATAACATCAGGTGAGGACTCCGAATCCTATCGTCCCACCAATGCATAAGTTCGGTTTTGGCCCCTACCTCTGCCTCGATCGGATGTTGTCTGATGATTCTACCCTGACGAAAGTATTAACTGTAATGAAGCTGCTGCAGATTCGATCGGCTAGGTCGTAACACCTCCGCCTCCTATCGGACATTCTCGCATAATATGACCACATTCACTACAAGAATAACACACCCTTGCTCCTTATTGGCACGACCCTAAATGGGTCTTACCACACTGCTCACATCGAGCCAACAACGGTCTCATCTAAATAGAATCCCCTTTGTAATAAGACCCGGACGCTTGTGAACTCTGACCTGGTCCCGATTAAACAAACTGATCTATCCTCGACCTCGAAAATGGTAATGACACACTAGCTGCTGGGTAAGATGGGCGCCTATAATCTTGTGGCCTGGGCCTACCTCGGATATCTCTCAGGTCACCTACGGATCGAGCCCTCTTATGCTGGCCTTTTTCACGCTCTTGATCAACCCACTATTATCTCTTATGATCCTCCAAATTATGTGCATAAGCCTGAATGCGAGTAATATCCATATCTAGATTCAAAGAAGTCGTAGTACACTCGTTGACCAAGTGCGGCCCTAAGCCAGTAACAAACCTATGTACCCGATCACTCATCTTCGCTATAATCATAGGAGCATATCTGGCCAATGAATTAAACTTCAAGCTATATTTTCGAACACGCATGATGCCCTATTCAAGACGTAGGAACTTGTCCTACCTGGCCCGTCGAAGCTCGACTGGCAGAAAATGCTATAAGAAGGCCTCTGAAAACTCTCTCCATCCTACTGGTAGAGCACAAGGTCCCCTAGATTGCTCCCATGTCTCATACCATGATACCGCGACATCCCGCAGTAAATAAGAAGCAAACTTTACCGACTCAGTATTGGTAGCATCCATTACCCGCAAGGTACGATGTATCTGATCCAGAAAATTCTGCGAGTTCGCATTCATGTCTAATCCCGTGAATACCGGAGGGTATAGGTTGATGAAATCCCGGGCTCTCACGCTAGCAGCTCTATCAGAAGGACTGGAAACCTGACGTTGGACCTAAGCGGCCACTAATCGTGTCAATAACTGTACAATACTTTGCATATCAAAATCCATATCTGGAGTATCAAGTGGAGGAACTGGGGGTACTGCAGCTCCACTAATATCCTCCGATGGTGGTGAACTGGGGGAATCATACGAAGAAGTCACGTCATGGGTCTCACTCTGGCCCTCTCTAGTGAGTGGCAATCGGTTGGTACCTTCGATTGCAGCCGTATCTAACGTCCTCACACTCTTGAACTTCTTCCTTATTGTAGGCATCGCTTGAATCGCAAACGCGAGACGGATTAGGAGTGAAATACTTATAATTCAGCTCTATTGCACGATTTATGAGATGAAAGAATGGAAACTATCCCTAAATGTCAGATAACCTTCTGTTTATAAGTACGGTGCACAACATACCCATAAACAAGACTCTACTAGACATGGCTTGTAGACTCCCTAGGACAAACATGCTCTGGTACCAAGTTTGTCACGACCCAAACTGGAGGGCCGCGACGGGCACCCGGATCCCACTACCCATACAATTCACATCTAATCACAACTAACTAATCACAGCCACAAAGGCTGTCCCCCGACATATGAAAATAGTAAGTATATAAAATCTTAATCAGAAAACCAACTTATATATATACATCCCAAAGGCCGATAAGGCCATACAAGACTACTACACACAAGATATATATCTACAAGGCTCTAAAGAGTATACGACATCAAAAGGTCAGGACAGGGCCCGCCATACCCATATATACAAGCAAAAATTACCGTACCAAGATAGACTGACACTCCTAAACAATGGGAGTGCTCCAAAATCCGCTGAGTCAGCAACCTACTAACGTGGATCGTCGCCTTGCCTACGTGAACCTGCGGGCATAAAACGCAACGTCCCCCGACAAAAAGAACGTCAGTACGACTGATGTACTGAATATGTCAGGCATAAGAAATATCATCACAGAGATACACAATCTATAACAGAAACAGTCGACAAAGATAGCTGATAGGAACAGCCGATAACAGCAACAACCGACAGAAACAGCTGACCAGCAATAAATGCCTCTGAGGGCCCTAATACATATGCCTAAATGTTATGCACAATGCAAATGCGGTATACATATAAATATTGGCCACACAAGGGCATCTTCCTTTCCATAACAACCTTTGTGAGCATCATTTCATTATCATATTGGCAACACAAGGGCATCAATATTGGCCACACATGGGCATCTTTCTTATCGTGATAGTCTGTACTAGCTGCAGGTGATGACGTATATATAACGTCTTTCCCTTTTCCCCATCCCCTACATATATATATTTCATACCATATAGTAGTGTATATAACACAAGTGGGTCCAGGCTAATATATGAATATAATGCAAATGAAAATGCATGAATGACAGTGAAATATTCTGAATGACATAATTTCCTTGTACCTTTGGCTAACACTGTGAATATCAACATCTTTTCTGTATGCCTCAATAAGGACTTAGGAACATATTTAGACATGTTTTTAATATAGGAATGAATAACATAAACATTCTTAACTACTAAGAGTATAATAATTTATGGAACAATATCACGGTTACGTTTCGTTACATGGAACATGCCAAAAGAAGAAATAATTTGCCTTAACATACCTCTATTCCACTTAAAAGTTAATCACGACTAATTAGAAAGGAGCAACCTTTCTTTTGTTTCGTACTGGAATGAGAAATGGACAATTTGGTATGTTTCTTAAAATATAAAGGTATTGGAATTGTTTGCTGCTTCATGTAATATATATGTACTCTACACCTATCTATATCTCACCAACTCTAAGTAGTGATTAGGATATGCACACACACACTCCCTCATTTACCCGTGGCCACCCTTGCACTTCTACTCCTTAATGACTCATATTACCTACTAATCCCACGAGTTGCCACCTATAGATTACTTAGGCTTAGTTATTTAGGAACCCCTTTAAAGACTACACGTACATAATTCCCACTCAACATTGTCCCCGCACTAAAATTAATTAATCACACACACACAATTAATCAATTATACACACAATTAATTCTTGATCCCAATTCACTTAAATCTTAATAACTTGTAATACCTTCATATACTCAATGTCATAATTTTGTGATATGACACTAGTCCATAACCTCTTTGGGGATATACAACTATTATTATTAATCCCCGTCATTACACTTTTTAAGGCCTAAATTATTTTAGAACTTTATCCTTTTATATACTAAGCTCTTTATTAGCATACGTAAAAAAGCCAGCCAACAAGCGCTTGATTTGACGTCGCACCACGACAGAATCAAATTTTTCCTCCACCTCAAACTTATGAATTGTACCCTAACAGGGCATCCAGTCTACGACTATGCTCCTATGGTGGGGGTACGAAGATAACTGGGTCAAGTAATAAATTTTTCACTCTACACTTCTCGGCCTTTAGATGAGAAATATAATTTTTGATTTTTGGCACAACAAATTCAAGAATATAGACACTATCATCCTCACCCTTTGACTCCCCCATATGCTCAAGTGGCTGGATTACTGTCTTACTATCTAAACACAATGTGGAAAAATGATTCGAATGAGGTCTAATGCGCCCTAACTCATGAATTGTGCTACTATTTACATTCCCATATATACACACACTCAAATCTCCAAATGTAATGTTATCTACTTCGTCACATGACTCTAGAGTACTCTTCTCAACATAGGCACCATCAAGAAAAACATGGTCTAATGATTGGTATTCTGATTTTATTTCCTCAATTTGGCCTAAAAGATCTTTTTCAGCTTCGCACAATTCATCACTAAATTGTTGGGTGTTACACGCATCAACCTTTGAACTCAAATCTGCATCTAAGTTATGCACAGCTACGCCAAACGTTTCAATTTTCTTGTGCAAATCAACTCTCTCCTTAGACCAATTATTTACCAACTTTGCTAGAAAATAACGTCAATCCGCATATTCCCTTAATCGAGAATATTCGTCACAATACCGACCCTTACTCCCATATTAATAGTCACGCTTCCGAGATGCCAGGTCCCGACAAGACCAAAAATACTGACCATAAGAATCTTCTATCAACCAAGCGTCTTCATCGATAACCTTATCTCCGTATATTTCATCCCCAGATGTCACACGGAGAGAACTAGAAATACACTAAGAGAAAAAATCAAATAATAACAAAAATAAATATATTTATAAAAAAAACTGTAAAGATAAAAGTACAAGTCTAATCTTGAAAAATAACTAATTTTCAAGTCCCCGGCAACGGCGCCAAAAACTTGTTGCTCTTAAATGCACACACAAGTATACATAGTCGCACAAGTAATATAGTGATTTCAGAAATTGGATGTCGAACGCATAGGGACTTGTGATTAACCGTTAACTAAATTAAACTAATTCTAATTATCAAAACAAGAGATGCAATTCGAGGGTTATAATTATAAATTATCTAAAAATAAAAGAATATAAGTAATGAACTTCAACCAAGAAAGAGCGAGTTCTACATTATCAATGACATGAATATTCCAGGGTTGCGGTTGGTTCACCAATCCTATTGAGTTACCAAACTATTTCTCCTTAATCCAAATTATTGACGATTGCTAATTAACCGGATTATTAATCTTATAGTATACTCCCAAACTACTACTCGTCGATTCAAAACAGTTCGCCGCCTATATTCCTATGAAATTGACCTGTTATGAACGCAATTCGTCCACGGTATTTAATTAAACGTGGTGTCTAGGTATATTCATATCCTAGCCACAAATCCTAGTCCAACTGTAGTGATAATCAGATCACGCACTCTTTTACCCTTCTCTAATCTAATAACGTCTTTCCTAAGCACGTATATTAGATAGTTGATAGAACCTAAATGTTTGACAAACAATCCACAATTATGCACACAATTAAAGAAACAATCAAAATCAATAACTCATATTAAGATAGAAATAATCATCAAACATCAATATTCATGGCTAAACCACAACCCTAGAACACGAAGTTTAACTCCACATAGACATGGAACAAAAACCACAATTCATACAAAGAAACATGAAAACTATTAGTAAAGAGAAGAAAAGGTAAAACCAAATAACTCCGGCCTCCACGGTGATTCGAAGACTCTCTAGATCCAACGTTCTGAACTCGGGGTCAAAAGTAATCTCAAAGTTGTGTAATACCACTATCTTATGGACTATTTATATATGTAGAAAAGAATCTAGACGAAATAACCTTGTCTAAAATAAAATAAGAAAAATTGGGAAAACTTCTGAAATTCTGCCCGCACACAGCAAAAGAAAGTTTAGAGGACTTCTTTTCGCGCGCTGCTCATGCGACGCGAGGTGATCGCAGGCTGTTGAAATCAATTCAATTCTCTGTCTGGTACGTTATTTTGAATCTTTAATTCAATTGCATTCTACTCCTCTTTTGTTTGTATTCAACATGGGCGACAAACACCAAAGGGTGTTCCCCCTTTGTCTCCTTCCTTTCTCTTTTCTTTTTTCTTCCATAATTTATTCAATTTTGCTCTAAATCTCTTCATCTTCACATCTTTATTCCTACACACTAAAAATATAATATTAAGTACAATATATTATAATTAATACTCAAAAGATGATTAAAAATATTAAAATATAAGACAATAATGTCTAAATATATGCATTTTAGGCCGAACATCACCCTCCATCTGTCTCACGCTCCTCTTCCACTGTTACTGCTCGTCCGTTCCTCCAACTCCGGCGAGCTTCATCAACGCCGTCGCCACTATTTATGGGCATCTGTTTTTTCGTCGTCGTCCACTACCAGTTCACGACCAGACCTCCATCTCACCCGTTACCACACCCCCTCTCCCCCTCCGTTCTCCTTCTCCCGCTGCTCCGGTGAACCAGAGCAGTCGCACACCCCATTTCCACCAATGCAGGCGCACCCCATCGTTTCTTCCACAACCGGATCTGGATATGATAGAGTTGCTGAAATTCATGGCTTCTTCTTCTTTGTATCTCAGATTCGAGTGTATTCGTCTGGTCGAAATTCATGGCTTCTTAACCTTCTTGTATCTCAAATATGAGTGTATTCATCATTTTTAGTGTATTTTTTTGTATTTGTCCGAAATACATGACTTCTTCTTTTTCTTGTATCTTAGATCTGAGTGTATTTGTCATTTTTTGAGATATTGTGTTGGTTTTTGACAAGAGATTGATCTCAAATACAATCACATACATTCAATTTATGCATTGCAGTATCACGCAAGTATGTATATTTGAATACAGTCAAATACACTAAGTTAGCTCACTCAAAAAAATAAATACAACAGAACATTGTATTCGAATACAGTCAAATACACCTGAATTAGCTAAAAACAAGCTACAAAATGTAATTAACAAAAATGTAGCTATAATTGGTTAGAAACTTGTAAATTATAGCTATTTATGTAAGTTACTCTTTAGTAATGACCTGCTTTTTCAACCCGCACAATATAACCTTTTCAAAATAATCGCCAACTTAGCCCAGTACTATGCCCAATTCTAGCACATGAGTAAACTGACTTCCACTCAACTCTTTCACACCTTTTGCCCAATCAATTTGGCATCGACGACTCCAACATTCACCTCTCTTTTCTCAGTGGTCACCTCTCATCGCAGATCACCGACGACTTCAGCCATCATTACTCTCTTCTAATTTGTCGAAATATTTCTGAAGAAAAGTAGTTTATATTTGTCTAATTCGTTTGAAGAGTGCTTTTTTTTAATATTTGATAAGTTGATTGTGTTTTACCAATCTTTTTAAAAAGTGTCTATGAGTGGTCAATTACGAAAAAGAACAAGTAACAAGGCCTGTTAACTATTAAGATTATTTTAAAAAGATTATTTTAAATATTTATTACAAAATACTTTAATTAAGTTCATATTTTTATTTAATTAAAATAAAAGATATATAATAAAATTTTAAATTAATATGATACATAGATAAATAAAAATATCAGATATTGGTATAATATTAACATGAAAAGTACAACGTAGTAACCAAACGAAAAGGTTATGGTTCTTTATAATTAATGAATTAATGAGAAATATACTTGGTAAATATATATTTATGGTATAACATTTTTTTCTTGAAGAAAATAATGTTATGTTTTTGCTTATTTGAAGAAGCAGGAATTGTTAGCTTCTTCCCAACAACAACAAAAAATTTGCTTTTGCTTCTACTCAAAAACACTCTCAGACCAAATACCTCAAATTTTCAAAGAAGTGATTAAAAAAATTTTGGTCTCCAAGAAGATTAGCCAAACAGGCTCTAAACTAGCTAATTAATGAGTATAATTGAATCATTTCCAAGGGGACAGTTTAGACAGATTTACTCATACTCAATATTTGTACTAAATCATGTTAACTTCATTTTAAGAGGACCATGAGTCGAAAATTGATCTATCTATCAATCATAATTAATATAGTGACTAAAGTTTATGACACATACTTACCATGCATTTATTGATTCAACAAAAATTTAGTACAATTCAAAATGCAATATCATAGAGTCCTGAAGGGTCATTAGCACAAATGCCCATTTTGGGTGGTCTTTAATTTTTTTCCCTCTTTAATTTTTGTCTTTCAGCACTTTGGCACGGCATAACTTAGATTTCGATCATTAAAGTTAGCGTATAGCTTTGGCATATGTATCATAACCGATAAATATACCTGTGATATACACGGTATACACGGCATATACACTGGCCTGTGTATACCGTGTATATCACGAAAACACAAGCCAAATAGGAACCGTGTATATCACGGGTTTTAGAAAATAATTATTGTATTTAATTAGCTTTATACACTTACCATAATTGTAGAATTATTGTACAAATAGAATAGGGTTTGGGAGTAGAATATGAATAGGATTTTCCATATTATGTAAATTGTAAATTGTATATGTACTCATTCAATAATGAAAATATTCAAGGGATTATTTCTTTCATGGTATCAGAAGTCTAGGTGTTTCTGCCAATTTTCCTCTCTTCCGTTGCCTCGGTTTTCATGTTCATTCTCGGTAACCGTGCAACATTAGCTCCTCTCTTCCCAAATTTTCTTCCAAATCCCTCATTCACCTATTGTTCTTTCGTTATATCTACGAAGAACATGTTTCATCCTGCCCTTACTGTTTCCAACATCAAGAACCACATCCCTATTGTTCTTGAGATGGAGAACGTCCAATATGCAACGTGGACAGAATTGTTCAAAATTCACGCAATCTCACATCAAGTCCTCCAACACATAATTCATCCCACTGTCCCTCCACCCGCGGAGGATCCTCAGTTATGGATCACTCTTGATGCTACAGTCCTTCAGTGCATTTACTCCACTATTTCTACCGACCTTTCACAAACGATCATTGAACCAGACACTACGACTATGGCTACCTAGAATAGATTGCGTGATATATTCCAGGATAACCAACATTCCTAAGTTGTCACCCTTGAGCAAGAATTTTCACAAGTCAGCATGGAAGATTTCCCGAATGTTTCATCTAATTGTAAACGGCTCAAGGAATTGGCGAACCAACTCCGTAATGTTGGAGCGCCTGTTACCAATAATCGTCTTGTTCTACAAATGGTTGCAGGCCTATAATGGCGTTAGGACTCTCATCTGTCAAAGTAATCCGCTTCCACCTTTTAGTCAAGTCCGTTCGATGCTCACTTTGGAAGAAGTCGGATTTGAAAAAAAAGGCAGCTATCGGTGCCACTTCCGTGGCGATGATGACTTCATCCGATAACTCTCACGGGTTTGTTGATAATTTGAGCCAAAATCATAACAACGGTGGTCGCAAGAAGGGTCAAAACTGTAAAAATAATAGCAAAAATCGCGGCGGTCGGAATAGTAGCAATGACGGCGGGAATAGTAATAACACCGGGGGTGGGCCTCGGGGTTTTGGGCCCAGCCCGCCTGGTCTCAGCCTTGGGCCTTTGGAAGTGGGCCTGGACCAGTTGCTAGTGGCCCAGTCCCGCCTACTGCCATCCCAATTATTTCCAGCAACCTTGGGCCTCAGTCTAGCCCCATCACAGGCCCAATTTCTCGGGTGCTTACCAGCAGCGTTCCGGGTCGAGTCAGCAGGCCGGTGTGCTTAGGCCTCGGCCCCAGCAGGCTTTTAATACTGCGGGCCTGAATTCGATACCGACACCCACCGATATTGAGGCCGCTATGCATACACTTGGATTAAATCCTCCAGACGCGAATTGGTACATGGACACCGGCGCCACTTCTCACATGACGTCCGACCAAGGTACTCTCTCGTCTTATTTCAATTTGAGAAAAAATTATGGCATTAATATTGGTAATGGCAACTCAATTCCAATTCGTGGTTCCGATCATACAACTTTGTCTCCCCCCATCCACATCTTGTTTTAAAAAATACCCTTCATGCCCCTAACTTAATTAAAATTTTGATGTTTGTCCGTAAATTCACCACTGATAATTGGGTTTCTGTTAATTTTGATCCATTTGGGTTTTCTGTGAAGGATTTCAAAACGGTGATACCTCTCATGAGATGCAATAGTAGGGGAGATCTTTATCCAATCACGCCTGCCACCAGTTTCTCGAGTCAAGCCATGCCATCGACATTTGCAGCTCTAGCTCCTCCTTGTGGCATGCACGTTTGGGTCACCATGGGTCGTCTATTATTTTTTCCTTGCATAAAAACAATTTTATTTCTTGTAAGGGTACGCCAATTTATCATTCATGTCCTTTAGAAAAACATGTTAGATTACCATTTGTAGCATCTACTTCTCATACTTTGATGCCTTTTGATATTATTCATAGCAATTTATGGACTTCTCTCGTTCTCATTTCTGTGGGCCATCGTTATTATGTTCTATTTTTGGATGATTATTCTATTTTTTATGGACCTTTCCGTTAGCGAAAACATCTCAAGTTTTTTCCACATTCTTAAAATTTAGAGCATTCATCCGTACCCAATTCGAACAGGAAATCAAAAATATTTAATGTGATAATGGCAAAGAATATGATAATGGGTTGTTTCATGAATTTTGTGATGCTAATGACATAGGTTTTCGTTTCTCTTGTCCTCATACGTCCACACAAAATGGGAAAGCCGAACGAAAAAATCGTACCATTAAAAATATTATCCGAACTTTATTGGTCCATGCTTCCGTACCCCCTTCCTTTTGGCATCATGCTCTACAAATGGCTACTTATCTCCTTAACATACTTCCTACCAAATGGTTGACATATGCATCTCCTATTAAAATCCTATATAATAAGAATCATTCGTATTCCCATCTTAGGGTCTTTAGGTGTTTATGCTATCCACTATTTCCGTCAACTATAATTAACAAACTTCAAACTCGTTCTGTCGCTTGTGTGTTTTTGAGTTATCCATCTAATCATTGTGGTTACAAATATTTTGATTTATCATCTAATAAAATCATAATTAGTCGCCATGTTATTTTTTATGAAACCCAATTTTCGTTTGCTAAAGTGAGTAGTCATGTGCCTAGTTCGTATAATATTTTAAATGACAAAGTCTCACCGTACATTATGCATCACTTCATGGGCCGATCTAGTGACCCCGAAATGCCAGTAGGCCCACTGCCTGCTGGCCCGCCACACCCATCTGATTTTCCCCCAAAATCCACCTAATTCTCCCTCGACACACAGGCTTGTTACTCATAGTCAACTGGATATTTTTAAACCAAAAAGATATTTTAATCTTAATTCTAATATTCTTAAATCTCCACTACCCCGTAACCCAATGTCTGCATTAAATGACCCGAATTGGAAATTGGCTATGAACGACGAATATGATGCTCTTATTGAAAATAAGATGTGGGAGTTGGTCCCCCGTCCTTCTGGTGCTAATATTATTCGGTCTATGTGGATTTTTGCTCATAAAGATAATTCTAATGGTTCTTTAGTGAGACATAAGGCTCGTCTTGTAGGTGATGGTAAAACTCAATAGGTTGGCGTGGATTGTGGTGAGACATTTAGCTCGGTGGTCAAACCGGCTACCATTCGCACTGTTCTCAGTCTGGCTCTTTCCAAGGTATGACCCATTCATCAGCTAGATGTGAAGAATGCTTTCTTACATGTTGATCTTAAGGAGACAGTCAACATGCATCAGCCCTTGGGTTTTCGAGACCCCAAATATCCTAATCATGTATGTTTATTGAAGAGGTCCTTGTATGGGGTCAAGCAGGCCCTACGGTCTTGGTATAAGCAATTTGCAGACTATGTATCTACTATTGGGTTTTCTCACAGCAGGTCTGATAATTCTTTGTTCATATATCGTTGTGGTACTTCCCTGACTTATATTCTCCTATATGTGGATGACATTATCTTAACCGCTTCTTCTGATGATTTACGCAAGTCTATCATGACACTACCCAGTTCAGAGTTTGCTATGAAAGACTTGGGGCCCTTGAGTTATTTCTTAGGGATTGCTGTCACTCGTCATGTAGATGGGTTATTCTTATCGCAACGGAAGTATGCCGCTGAGAAAATTGAGCGGGCTGGTATGTCCTCGTGTAAGTCTACTTCCACTCCAGTTAATATGAAACCCAAGCTGAGTGCTGCAGCTGGCTCACCTTACGAGGATCGTATCCACTATCGCAGTCTTGCAGGGGCTCTTCAGTATCTTACTATCACAAAATCGGATATTACGTATACCGTACAGCATGTGTGTTTGTTTATGCATGATCCTAGGGTTGAGCACATGAATGCGCTTAAACACATTATACAATATATCCAGGCAACACTTGACTATGGCTTGCATCTATATCCGTCATCGACATCTACGTTTGTCTCGTATACAGATGCTGATTGGGGTGGTTGTCCAGATACCAGACGCTCCACATCTAGTTATTGTATGTTTCTTGGTAATAACTTGATCTGCAAAGCGACAGTCTACATTATCACGCTCTAGTGCAGAGACCGAGTATCGAGGGGTAGCCAATGTGGTATCTGAATCATGTTGATTACGGAATCTTCTCTTAGAACTTCATTGTCCCATTCCGAAAGCTACCTTGGTTTATTGTAATAATATTAGTGCAGTCTATCTTTTTGGTAATCCGGTTCAACATCAGCGCACTAAACACATCGAGATGGATATCCACTTTGTTTGCGAAAAGGTAGCTCGTGGACAAGTACACGTCTGCCATCTCCCTTCTAGGTATCAAATTGCAGACATCTTTACTAAGGGTCTTCCCTCGGTTCTATTTGAAGATTTTAGGGACAGTATCAGCGTACGAAGATCGCCCGTTATGACTGCGGAGGTGTGATAAATATACCCATAATATACACGGCATATACACTCCCCTGTGTATACCATGTATATCACGGAAACATAAGCCAAATAGGAACCGTGTATATCACGGGTTTTAGGAAATAATTATTGTATGTAATTAGCGTTGTACACTTACCATAATTGTAGAATTCTTGTACAAATAGAATAGGGTTTTGGGAGTAGAATAGGAATAGGATTTTCCATATTATGGAAATTGTAAATTGTATATATACTCATTCAATAATGAAAATAATCAAGGGATTATTTCTTTCAATAACATCCTGCAAGTTATGTCGGAAAAGGCAAAACTTTCAACACTCAACATAATCTGAAAAAGGGCATAAGTTTAGATTTTGCTTGGCAAAATTAGTGTTTAGCTTCGGCATATGTATCATCACATCCACATAAATTATTCTAGAAAAGACAACTTTCAACACTCAACATAATCTTAAAAATACTACACAACTTATGCCGCATAACTTAATTGCTACATCAGGTGGAGTGATTATTAAGGGGAGCAAGGACTGGAATATTGCAATCTGTTGGGAAATTATTGTGGCAACTGAGCATGAGCAAGGAGTCATTCTGGGTAAGATGGTTGTATGGAATTTATATGAAGAATGAAAAGGTGAATTCCCTTAGAGTATTGACGCAAGGATAGTATTCTCGGGCAGAGAGGCGAATTCAGGATTTCAAGAGGATAGATTCATCATTTTTTTTTTTTTTAAAAATACGCAAAAGTTCACTTAGTGGGTTTGACCCCGTGACCTTAGGGTTTAAACACGATGATTAACCAGTGCTCCACTCAATCTCATTTGACCATGTACTCCTTCATTTAATATTAGATATATTTTAAGAATTATATACAAAATATACCGAGTTTAGTCGGATGACCATGGTTTCACGTGACCCATTTTTTTAATGTAAATTCGCTACTGTTCTCAGGGTACATACTTACTTACACAAAATGGTGAGCATTCTATCACAAAAATTTATTTGGCTGTTCTGGGAGTTCAAACTAGAATGAGGGAAGCTGAATTGGTGTGGAGCAGAGTGGTTCAATCAAAACACAGATTTATTATGTGTCTGGCTGTATGTGTCTGGCTGTTCAAAGAAGATTGCTTACTAAGGAAAGAATGATCAAGATACGCATACCATTAGATGATGCAACATGTTGTCCATGTGGTGGCCAAGTAATGGAGACTAATGCTCATCTATTTGGAAGCTGCCACTGGATTAGAGAGGTCAAGCATGAGTTGTCATTATGGATTAATGTTAATGTTCAAGGGGGAGACACTAAACATATCCTGCTCAACATCAAAAGAAAGCATCGGAGACAGTTTATAACGGAATTCATGGCTGCAGTTTGGGGAGCAATACCGAAAGAAATAATCCCTTGATTATTTTCATTAATTCAAAGACAATATATACAATTTACATATTTCCATAATAGGAGAATCATATTCTTATTCTACTCCTAAAACCTTATTCTATTTGGAGACTAACTACACAATTATGGTAAGAGTACAAGACTAATTAAGGTATACTACAACTATACAAAACCGTGTACAAGAATGATACAAAAACGTCAAAACCGAGACTAAATATACATAGGATATACACGTGTATGACGTGTATATATTATGTATATTTAGTATATTTAACACACCACCGCAGTCATAGCGGGCGGTGTTCGGACGTTGAGACTGTCTCGAAAATCTTCAAAAAGGACCGAGGGAAGACCCTTTGTAAAGATGTCTGCAACATGATACCTGGAAGGGACATGGCAGACGCGTACTTGACCACGAGCAACCTTTCCGCGGACAAAGTGAATGTCCATCTCGATATGTTTAGTGCGCTGGTGCTGAACCGGATTACCCGAAAGATAGATGGCACTAATATTATCACAATAAACCAAGGTTGCTTTCTGAATAGGACAATGAAGCTCTAACAGCAGATTACGTAACCAACATGATTCAGAGACCACATTAGCTACCCCTCGATACTCAGCCTCGGCACTGGAGTGGGACAAAGTTGACTGACGTTTCGCAGACCATGAGACCAAGTTATTACCAAGAAACATACAATAGCCAGACGTAGACTGTCTGGTGTCCGGATAGCCACCCCAATCAGCATTAGTGTACGAGACAAGTGTAGACATCGATTACGGATATAAATGCAAGCCATAGTCAAGTGTCCCCTGGTTGTACCGAATAATGTGTTTGAGCGCATTCATGTGCTCAACCCCAGGATCATACATAAACAAACACACCTGTTGGACGACATATGTAATATCTGGTCTCGTGAACGTAAGATACTAAAGGGCCCCTACAAGACTGCGATATCGGGTCGGATCCTCGTAAGGGGAGCCGGCGGCAGCACCCAATTTGGGTTTAGTATCAACTGAACTGAAGTGGACTTACAGGATGACATCCCAGCCCTCTCAATGATCTCAGTTACAGACTTCCTCTAGGATAAGAACAATCCACCGGCATGACGAGTGACAACAATCCCCAAAAAATAGCTCAATGGCCCCAAGTCTTTCATAGCAAACTCAGAAGTGAGCATTGTCATGATAGACTGGCGTAATGCATCGGAAGAGGAAGTCCAGATAATATCATCCACATATAATAGTATATAAGCCAAGGAAGAACCACGACGATATATGAACAAGGAATTATCCGACTTGTTGTGAGTGAACCCAATAGTCGAAACATAGTCGGCAAACCTCTTATACCAGGCCCGTGGAGACTGGTTAAGCCCATATAAGGACTTTTTCAACAAACAGACATGATGAGGATTTTTGGGATCCCTAAACCCCCAGGGCTGATGCATATAGACTGTTTCCTTGAGATCACCATGTAAGAAAACATTATTTACATCTAACTGATGAATGGGCTATGCTTTCGAAAGATCCAAGATGAGCACAGTGCGAATGATAGTCGGATTGACCAGCGGACTAAACGTCTCCCCACAATCCACACCAATCTGCTGAGTCTTACTATCACCCACAAGTCGAGCCTTATGCCGTGCAAACGAACCGTCTAAATTGTCCTTATGAGAAAAAATCCACATAGACCTAATAATATTAATACCAGATGGACGGGGCACCAACTCCCACGTCTTATTATCAATAAGAGCACTATATTCATCGGTCATAACAATTTTCAATTCGGGTCATTTAATGCAGAAATGGGCGGATTTTGAGAATTTTCTGGATTCGGGATAGACTGGCCAGAAGGCAGTGGGCCTACTGGCCTAATTCGGTAACTGGATGGTGAAACGGGGACTGGACCTATGGCGATAATGGGCTGGGTCACTGGCCCAGTAACTGGACAGGACCCAGGTGCGGGTACAATAGCTAGTAATGGGGCAGTGGGCCCGCTGGCGGATTTGGGGTGTGGGAGACGTCCAAAAAATGGTGACTAATATACGGGAATATACCATCATCCAAAAAATTATACGAACTAGGCACGCGAGTACTAACCTTAGCAAACAGAAATTGGGATTCATCAAAAATCACATGATGACTAATGATAATTTATTAGAGGATAAATCAAAACATTTGTAACCACAATGATTAGACGGAAAACCCAAAAACACACACGGAGTAGACTGGGCCTGAAGTTTGTTAATTGTGGTGGATGGGAATAATGGATAACATAAGCACCCAAAGACCCTAAGATGTGAATATGAATGAGTCTTATTATATAAAATTTGAAGGGGGGAAGAATATGTCAAGCCTTTAGAAGGAAGAATGTTAAGGAGATATGTAGCCATTTGTAGAGCATGATGCCAAAACGAAGGGGTACGGAAGCATGAATCAACAAAGTTCGGACAATGTTATTAATGGTACGAATTTTGCGTTCGATTTTCCCATTTTGTGAAGACGTATGAGGGCAAGAAAAATGAAAATTGATCTCATTCGTTGCACAAAATTCCCGAAATACCCCGTTGTCATATTCTCTGCCATTATCACATTGAATATATTTTTTTTCTCGTTCGAATTGGGTTCTAATGAAAGCTCTAAATTTTAAGAAGATGGAAAAAATTTGAGATTTTTTCGCTATCGGAAAAGTCCATAAAAATTTAGAGTAATCGTCCAAAAAGAGAACATAATACCGATGACCCAAAGAACTAAGAACATGAGACGTCCATAAGTTGCTATGAATAATATCAAATGGCATTAAAGTATGAGAATTAGAGTCTACAAATGGCAACCTAACAATTTTTTCTAAAGAACAAGAATGACAATTCGGAGTACTACGCGTACCCTTACATGAAATAAAATTATTTTTATCTAAGGAAGACAAAATAGATGACCCCGGATGACCAAGACGAGCATGCCACAAGGAAGGAGCAAGGGCTGCAAACGCTGATGGCAAGTCTTGACTCGATAGAACGGAACATGGTGTGATATGATAAAGATCTCCCCTACTATCACACCTCATGAGAGGACTCCACGTCTTGAAATCCTTGACAGAGAAACCAAACGGATCAAATTCAATAGACACGGAATTGTCAGTAGTGAATTTACGGACAAACACTAAGTTTTTAATCAATTTGGGGGCATGTACGGTATTTTTCAAGATAAGGGGTGGATGGGGGGAGACAAAGTTTTATGACCATAACCACGAATTGGAATAGAATTATCATTACTAACAATTATGCCACGGGGGTTGCTCAAATTGGAATAAGACGAGAGAGTACCTGAATCGGATGTCGTGTGGGTAGTGGCACCGGTGTCCATATACCAATTCGGGTCTGATGGAGTCAAACCAAGTGTGTGCATCGCGACCTCAATATCTGTCTGAGTGGGACCTGCTGCATGGTGGGCTTGTGGAAGCAGGAGCCCAAGTACCCCTGCGTGCTGCCTCGGCCCAGTGCTGCTTCGGGAAGACCCACTGGCCCAGTTGGTATTAAGCCGAGAAGGCTGCTGGAGAGCCCACTGGAACTGGGTTGTACTGGACGGTGAAACTGAGTTGTTGGGCCACTGCCCACTGTTCCAGGCCCATGGCCCAGTGGCCCAAGGCTGGGACCAGTGGGTCAGTGGCCCATTGTATCCGGAATATTGTCCTCCACCACCGTTTCGACCTCCATTACCATTGTCGGAACCGCTGCATTTTCCCCCGCGAGTTTTGCCATTTCGACTATTTGTGCCGCCACCATGAGACCGGTTTTGGTTCGAATTGTCACCAAAATTTGGAGTAGTGGAATATGTCATCATGACCACGAGGCTAGCACTCGTAGCCACCTTTTTAGCCAAGTCGACTTTTTCCAAGGTAAGCATGGAGCGGGCCTGATAGAACTTTGGAAGAGGATTACTTTGACGAAGGAGAGTTTCAACGCCACTATAGGTCTCGGATAGGCCAGCAACCATCTGTAGAACAAGACGATCTTCACTAACTGGCGCACCAACGTTACGGAGTTGGTCCGCCAATTCTTTCAACCTTTTACAATAAGATGAAAGGTTTGGGAAATTTTCCATGTTGACGTGGGAAAAATCCTGTTCAAGGGTAACAACTCTAGAAGTTTGATTATCCTGGAATATGTCACGTAGCCTATCCCACGCAGCCATCGCCGTAGCGTCTGGCTCAATAATCGTCTGCAATAGGTCGGTAGAGATAGTAGAATAAATCCACTGAAGGACGGTGGCATCAAGTGTGGTCCATAATTTAGGGTCATCCTCGCGTTGAGGCACCTCCGTGTCTTCAGGAGCCACGGGGATTATGTGATGGATGCCTTGATGCGAACGAGCGTGAATTTTGAACGACTCGGCCCACGTCGCGTATTGGACGTTTTCTATTTCAAGAATTAGATGGATATGATTCTTGATGTTAGAAACAACAAGGGCAGGATGAAACATGTTCCTTGACGTAGACATAATGAAAAAACAGGAAGTGATAAAGGGATTTGGAAGAGAAAATTAGAGAGCGGAAAACATGTGCGGAAACCGAGGATAGGCTCTCGGATTATGCTTGGCCGAGGAACAAGAAAATTTGGGAGAATTTTTTTTTTGTTTGACCTAGACTTTTGATACCGTGAAATAAATAATCCCTTGATTATTTTCATTAATTCAAAGACAATATATACAATTTACATATTTCCGTAATAGGAGAATCATATTCCTATTCTACTCCTAAAACCTTATTCTATTTGGAGACTAACTACACAATTATGGTAAGAGTACAAGACTAATTAAGGTACACTACAACTATACAAAACCGTGTACAAGAATGATATATAAAAACGTCAAAACCGAGACTAAATATACATAGGATATACATGTGCATACCATGTATATCTTATGTATATTTAGTATATTTAATAAATACTTTATCACACTTGGAGGGCTCGAAATTGGAAATTTTTTAAGAGAATAACTGTACATACAGGCGAGGTGGTTACACAGATCAAAAAAGAAATAGGAGAAAGAGTAGATTTACTTAAATCTTCGAAACAGGCTGGTAGATGTAGAGAATTAGTGCAACAGATACTATGTCTTTAGCTGGTGTTTCTAGTTTTCTGAGGCCTATTCCCTGTGATGGGGACTGAGGTGCTCTTAGTTTGTAATGTGGTTTTTTTTATTGTGGTAATGTTCATATAGTTACCAAAAAAAAAAAGATTACTTCCTATAGAACTTGTGGTAATGTTCTGATACATTTTTTTAATCCATTGACCCTTTTACTTCCTTTGATTTATATTATTTAACATTTCTATCTTTTATTTTGGTCCAAAATAAGTGTTGTTTTATATAACCATGAAAGTATTAATTTTTTAAAATTTACTCTTATTTATTACTGTGATAATGTAAGTGTAATTATCATATATCTCAAATTCATGTTGTCTTTATACTTATCAACTTAGAAAAATGTAAATTTAATTAAGGGTGATTTAGTCAAAAAAATTCTTAATTTCTAGGAGTAAGTAATTTCTTAAGGGATGTGCCAAAGGCAAAATACCAAATAATATAGATGGAAGGAGTAGTATTTTAATTTTTGCATATGAGTTTTGAGTCGGATCTCTTTTAATTGAGTTTGTATTTATTATTAAAAAAATAAAAAAGAGTAAAAAACCTAACCCATCAAAAGTTGGATTTTCC